>OY365771.1:10372087-10972087 GCA_959347415.1 Mechanitis messenoides
TTCATTTCGTTCGTTTTTTCCACGACTACATAGAACATATATTTTGGCGGGGAGCGTGTGGGAACAAGTGACATATTGCGCATATGTCCCGGTGTTGTATGGCAACTTTTCTCGACCTTGCACTAATTCCTGGCGACATTGCAGGTATTTGTCTTCTAGTAAATACACGAGTAAAATGTCTTCAAACCAGTTCTATTATATCGTCGCATAACAGTTGTCTATAAAGTAATATCAATAACAAGTTATTGCCTCTTTTTCTACAATTGCATAAGTAATAATAATAACTTGGTTTTGAAGTAATGTCATTTGGTTGTCCGAAAATTTATTTAGAAAAACTATTACCTGAACCTTATCCTTCCATAGTTGCTTCTTTATACATTTATGTTAAATTTACAAAAATCATTGCAAATCTTTTGAATCTCTAAAAATATTAATAAAGACTGCTTCAAGCGCATGAAAAACATTTTCATAAGTTGAAATTCCTCTTCTGATGCTGGGTATTGCACAAATGTGTCGTTTGGAAGTGTCTTTTGCGCTTTCAATTACTGTGCGAATGTACAACAATGAAAATTATTTTTCACTAAATGTTTAACTTTCATTTAGTAGACTTTATAAAAATAAAAATATATTTTTCTCACTGAGAAAATCAGAGAGAAAAATCATTAGTTTTAATGTTGATGCTTGTACAAGAAAATGGAAAGTGTATATTCATTTATTTCATTACCTATAGTTTTTGCGCTTTACTAAAAAAAATATAGGAAATCGTTGAGAGATTATATATGCGTACATGTATACAATTTAACTATATAATATGTTAACACTACAGCTTGTTTAAAAACCATCGAAGCTAAAGTTGCAAACAAACATTTACCCACATTTGTGGAACTCTGCTTCACCGTCACCGATTAATAAACTTTCCAGAGATACGTTTTGTTTAACTTATTTGTTTAGAGTTCTGAACTACGAACAGAAAATAGAATAGAAAGTTGTCAATGGAAGTAACAAAAGTTATGCTTTCGCGTTTAAGAATAGTTAGTTTCTACTTTAATAATGAGTCATTATCTCTACCTCAAACTAAGTGTAATTATTTAGTTCCATGTCAATGTGGTATGTGATAATAAAAATATAATGTATGTGTCTGTGCGCTAAAGTAAATTATGTAAATTTATGATGGTTTGTTTACTACAAGATCCATGTTTCGAAATGTGAGGTAGGAGTACGGCACGGTGGATAGCTAAATTGAGTCTATTTCAATAAATAGATTATTTTCAAATCAAATGTCTAAAATTTTAAGAATATGCTTTTGTTGAGGTTTTCATCCATCCATCCATCCATCCATCTCTCTATCTCTCTATGTCTTTCTATATCTCTCTATCTGTATTACGTCTGCATAAATAGTGGGAGAAAATTTTTGGAGTCACGTCAACTGGACTGAGGGTTACAATAACATTAATGTAAATTTTATTTATTTAAGTAGTATTATCGAAAATATTTTATAACTTATTGTAAAATTTTGGCAAATTAAATAGTAAATTCATGTCAAGAATATGTTCAGAAATTTAAAAAAAAAACGAAATGTTGAATGAAATAAATTAGTTATTGTATAGTTTCAAAGATGTATATAACTTCTCATGTTGATAATTAATTCTGGAAGGTCGGCATAATTAATAAACTAATGTCTTCCTTCTCCTTTAATATCACGACAGCTACAAGGATGTTTACATTGTCCAAAGGTGACGGAGTTCTACCTAATTCTAAAAGCAGCCCTCATAGCAATTAAAATCCCTGTGGTGAAAATTCTACAGATACAAAAATAAAATTATTTTTGAGTATAAAAGCAAAAAAGTAAGAATGAGCTGGATAAAGAAGAATCGCAAACAAGAGTGCCGATGACTTTGCAAAAAACATCAGTACATACATTACTATTTATGTGTAATATTTTATCTAATATGGCATAAATATATGTAATAAGAAACAATGCAGAAAGTAATAACATACGGATGAAGCCAATCTGTATGAGTAGTATAATAGAAATTGTTTCTTCATTAAATGTTTTATTTATCTCCCGATATAAAATAAAATAAATATTACTATAATTATAAATATACCGTTGAATCGGTAGACGGATACTTGACTATGTGGAACTATTCCTCACCTAGTCTGTAGTGTTTTGATAGGAGGGGAGAGCCAGTTGATTTTCTTGTGTGGTTCTTTTCAAAAACTACGGCATGTTTGGAGTCCTCGTAGCTTCAGGTTGTAGAGAATTTTCACAAACGAGCTTATTTCATTTAGTTTGGTTTCAAAATAAACTCTCCTAAAACTTCCATTCGCCCTACACAAATATCGATATAAAGTGGAAAAGAAAATAAATGAATGTGTCCACTAGCAAGGGACCCTTATGGGCATCGTCTTGTGCCTGCAGTGCGCTGGGGTCAGACTGTATTCCGGATTGCGTTCTATGCACCGCCCTAAAATACCTAGAGAACAGAATTCGGGAATTGTTCAAAATCTGCTTACACATTGGCGAGTTTACTACTACTACTTACATAATAATCGTGATGTTGGCTGGGACGCGAAAGCTCTTTAAGAGTATCTTCGCCGTCCGTCTCATTAAAAACTTCTACGATGTGCCTTCCTATCTTCGGCAGTTATTAAAAGCGTACCTACGGCATAGTACGAGCAAGTAGTTTCCATTTAATTAATATAGAAAATAGTTTATTTAATAAGTAGAGGTATATTTATATAATTGAAGTTCTAAAACGTTTAAACCACAGCTTGTTCATAAAATTTCGTAACTAAAGTTTTAAGCATACATTTACCCATATTTTTGCTAACTTTGCTTCAACGTTACCAATTAATAAACTTCCTTGAAATACGCTTTGTTTAACCTACAGTAGTAACTTGGTTAACCGGACTTATTGTAGTCGTTAGGGATTCGGGTGGTCGAAAGTCCGAGTAATCGAAATATGGAGAAAACCGATTTCTGTAAATATTGATACAATTATGCCGTAAATTGTCGGTATATGCTATATTGTGTGTATTAACATAATATCAGATAATTACTAAAATAAAAAAAAAAAATTAACTCATTTACGAAAATGAATATATATTTATTTAAAAATTACATTTCTTATATTACTATATTCATTTAGTTAGTTTGACGTTACCATAATATGTACATGTCATGGATAGCGATAGCGGAGCGATAACGCTGTGATCATTTAGACTTAGTGGTACGGAGCCCACACTGTACATGTGTCATAACAAGGACATCGATACTGTTAAACTACGCTTCCATACTGTATACAATCACAATCTCACTTCTTATCACATTCTCACCAACCACACTTGTTAAGTTACAAGGTCCGCGCCTCCAGAAGAAGTGATCGTCAGCTTATCCACACTTACAAAGACGACTCTGTTCACATGGCGCCATTACAACAATAATAATATAAACTGTATCAACCTGGTACCTCTAAATATCCAGTGAATGAGAAATTGAGTTGTTTTTATATACTTATGATATTAATAATTTTTAAAATATTAAAGTGTTTAAAAACACACTGGCTTAACCGATAAGATATAATGTTCGTTGTACAGAGATAATTCCGTATGGGTCAGCTGTTTAATTTTTGAAATAAACAAAATGCAAAGAATTTGAAGTATGGATAAGCCATTTTGTTCAACGAACAATTGAACTAGCCTCAGTTGATTACTACGGCCGGGACCGGGGGCAACACCACACGTGATGTGCTGCGAGGAAGGAAACCTCTATAAAAAACTACCCCGAAACTGTAGTCTAGCGTGCTACGGCGTAGGGTTAATTGGCAAGCGCTGAGAAGGCGGGGGAGCTCACCCGTAAATGAGCCCTAACGACATGAACGCAAGCATTTTGGAAAAGTCTACCCAGGAGGGTGCCAGCCAAGCTGGGCAATCTCTCCCGACGTCTTCGGACGTCGGCTGCCCCACGTACTCTGGGGGGGGCACAAAATGCTCCGTAGGTCGGCAATCCGCCGGCCTCCGTGAACACGACCCTAGCATCCGTACAATTGACCCCGATTCTGCTGTCGGAATGGATATTGTTGATTTGGACGCGGAGGAGTCGACCCCGTTGGTCGGCTCTTCCGCTAATGACCCTGGCAAGCGCAAGGGATTTAAGATGCCTTTCGATATGGCGTCCCTATCAAAGGGGACCAAGTTGGGCTCTCGCGGTAGCGAAAAGCTGTCTGACCGCGAGGGCAGTAGTCGACGGAAGAGACCTCTCTCTGAGGTCGCTCCGACTCCTAGTGACGCGTCCGGTAGCGACTCGGAGCGTGGTGCTACATCAAAACGCAGCGCCGCTCGTCGTGGACGCGCCACTACTGGCCTCAGAGGGAGTAGGCTCACTCGAGCGAGGGCCGAGTTACGGGCCCTCAACATGGAGGCGGAGGAGGCCGAATTCGAGCGCAGTCTAAGCGCTCGGGCCCTCCGCAAACAGCCTGCTGCGGTTGAGAGTGTGCCGGAATCCGAGGAAGACCTTTCCTTGGGTTCGCAACCGGCATACTCTCCTGCATGCTTGGGAGCGGAGGAGCTAAGGGCCGTCGCTGGGTGGCATGCTGCCTCGATCATCGAGGTCAGCCGGAAGTCCCTAAACCTGAAGGGGACCATGGTCAAGACCCTGAGGGAGGCTTCGAGCGGCATGCTCGAAGTCGTGCAGGCCTTGGCCAGCCGCAGCGAGCCTGAGGAGACGCGTCGCATCCGTGCGGACAATGCGCGTCTCCACAGGGAGGTGGAGGCCTTTAAGAGCGAGCTGAAGGCTCACAGGAAGGAGTTTTCTGAGATGAGGGCATCTGCGGCCAAAGCCGCAGCTCCTGAGGTGCCCTCCCTCAACTCAGAGACCCTGGAGGAGTTGAGGCGGTCCCTGATTACCTCGGTGGGCGTTATGTTAAACGCCCGCCTTGCAGGTATCGAAGATCGCCTTCTCCCCGAGAAAAGTCTTCGGCCGCCTTTAGCGGCAGATCGCCGAAGGGAGGCCGCGACAGCTGCAGCACCGGCGAGGAAGCCCGCCATAAGTGGGCGTTCAGGCTCGCCTGTCCTAGGGGCGAAGTCTGTGGTGCCTCGGCTTCCTCCGGCTCGCTTACAGAAGGCAGCCGTTACGGATGAGGCCTGGACCACGGTCGTGCGGGGGGCAGGAGTAAAATGAGTGCCCCCCGCCCGCCGCCACCGGCTCCTGTGGGTAAACCCGCAGCCCGCCAAGCAGCAGCCCCTGAGCCTTCGCAGCCGCCAAAGAAAGGCAGAGGCCGCAGAAGGCGGGGGGCCAGGGCGAAAAGGCGCAAGGGCCGTTCCCGGCCGAAGCCCAAGCTCCCGCCGCCTCGGTCACCTGCGGTCATTATTAAGCTGCAGGTCGAGGCGGCCTCGAAAGGAGTTACTTACGCACACGTCCTCGAGCGCGCCGCCGAGAGAGTTAATCTCGGCGAGATCGGGCTTGAGGGTGGGCTCGTAATTCGGCGTTCGGCCACCGGAGCGAGGCTCCTGGAGCTGCCGAAGGCGTCGGCCGACAAGGCGGGGGCGTTGGAGGCGAGCCTCCGCTCCGCCTTGCATGGGGTTGCAGACGTCGCCCGAGCCCAGCAGAGGGTTGGCCTCAGAATCAAGGGCTTGGACGACTCTGCAACCTCAGAGAAGGTGGCAGTCGCGATCTGCCGCATCACCGGGTGCTCCAGGGAGTCTCTCCACGTCGGGGAGATTCGCTGGGGCGCCGTGACCATGGGCGCCACCTTTGCCCGGTGCACAGTAGATGCGGCGAGGATCCTGCTGGGGGCGGAGCGGCTGCTCGTCGGTTGGAGTCCGGCGAAAGTGGAGCTCCTGGAGGTGCGACCGCTGCGGTGCTTCGGGTGCATGGAGCTTGGACACACGCATGCGGTCTGCCCTTCCAACGTCGACCGCAGCAAAATCTGCTTCCGGTGCGGCTTAGCGGGTCACGATCGTGCCAGCTGCACCGGAGTGCTGCGGTGCGCGGTCTGCGCAGAGCGAGGCCTGCCAGCGGGACACGAGCTGGGGAGTCGGGCATGTAAGGCTCCGTCCAGAGGACGGAAAGTAGCCCGCTCCTCCCCGTTGGCTCCAAAAAACGTGCGCCCCCAGGCGCCTGTTGAGGCCATGTCGCAATGAACAGTCTGCGACATGGCTTCCTTCAAGCGAACCTCAACCACTCCGCTGGGGCTCAGGACCTTTTCCTGCAGGCCATGACGGAGTGGGAGGTAGATATCGCGGTGGCCTGTGAGCCCTACTATGTCCCCCCAATTCCCAATTGGTCGGGGGACATAAACGGCTCCGTGGCGGTGGTTGTGGGATCTAGTCCCGGTCACCCTCTTTCCACACTGGAGACTGGCCCGGGTTTAGTAGTGGCGCGGTGGGGGGAGTACGTGGTTGTCGGCACGTACTTCTCTCCCAATCGCAGCCTGGCGGAGTTCGAGATCTTCCTGGACTCCGTCAGGGAGGCGATCAGCAGACAGGCGTCGGGGAAAACAATCGTCCTCGGCGACCTGAACGCTAAATCCGCGGCCTGGGGGAACCGCCACACGGACGCTAGGGGCAGGGCCGTTCAGATCTGGTCGCTCCTCTCCGGTCTGTCCCTCCTCAATAGGGGGACCGAACCGATCTGCGTGCGGCCGCAAGGGAGCTCCGTGGTGGACGTCTCGTTCGCCACCCCAGCTGTCGCACGTTTGGTCCACGACTGGAGAGTCGAGAAGGAGGTGGAGACTCTATCGGATCACCAATACATCCGATTTGAGATCTCCACCGTCCGACCGGATCTGGCCAGGCCACCGCGGGGAGGAAGTCGATTTCCTCGCTGGGCAATCCAACGTCTGGATCGGGAAATGGCTGCGGAGGCAGCCATCGTACAGGGCTGGGCCTTTCCCGATCTTCCCAGCGAGGAAAGCGACGTGGAGGCGATGGCGGGCCGCATGCGCGAAGCCCTGTCTCGGGTTTGCGATGCGGCCATGCCGAGGGTGGTGTCTAGACCCCGGCGGCGTAGAGGTGTCTACTGGTGGTCGCCCGAATTAGCCGAACTTCGGGCGGCCTGCTGCAGGGCTCGTAGGGTCTTCGTCCGGTGTCGCCGACGTCACGGCTTTGACCCGGATCTGGAGGCCCAGCTGCGGAGCTGTTACCGTGATGCGAGAACAGCTCTGCGTTTGGCGATTCGAAAGGCGAAGGACCTGGCTCGGGAGGAAATCCTGGCAAGTCTCGACAGGGACCCATGGGGGCGAACGTACCGCGTGGCGCGGAACAAACTCCGCGCCGCGAGCGCCCCGGTCATGGAGTCCCTGGAGCCGGATTTCCTCGAAAGGCTGGTGGGGGAACTTTTCCCGGATCCCACCGGCCACACGCCTCCCGTGATGGCTCCCCCTTTTCACGGTGGGGGGGTTGGCTCTGTCCCAGACATCACGGAGGCCGAGGTCGCGTCGAGTCGCCTACGAGCCTGCAGCACTGCGCCGGGGCCAGACGGTATTCCGGGGCGAGTGCTGTTCATCGCCCTGGAATACTTGGGTGGCAGGCTTCGGGAACTGTTCAACCTCTGCTTGCGCACTGGATAGTTCCCGAAAGCCTGGAAAAAGGGCAGGTTGTGCCTGTTGCGGAAGGGGGGTCGTTCTGCCGACTCTACTTCCGCATACAGGCCGATCGTGTTGCTGGATGAGACGGGTAAACTCTTCGAGAGAATCCTCTCTGCCCGTCTCACCTGTCACCTCGAGGAGGTGGGTCCGGATCTCTCAGAAGCTCAGTTCGGCTTCAGGGCGGGTCGTTCTACGATAGATGCCCTGAGAGCTCTGAGAGATGTGACCCAGGAGGCTGTTCGCGAGGGGGACGTCGTCTTGGCGGTTTCGCTGGACGTCGCTAACGCCTTCAACAGTCTTCCGTTCGAGACATTGGTCGAGGCGCTCCGGTTCCATGGAGTGCCTCCCTGTCTCCGGAGACTGTTGGGGGCCTACCTGCAGGACAGAGAGATCCTGTGGGAGCGCGGCGACCGGCGGATGTACCGACGTGCCGTGAGCCGAGGGGTTCCACAGGGGTCCGTTTTGGGACCGATCCTGTGGAACCTGGGCTATGACTGGCTGCTCCGCTGTCCTCTCCTTCCCCGGATGAGGGTGTTTTGTTACGCCGATGACACCCTCGTCACAGCACGGGGAGGGAGCTTTGCGGAAGCGGCCCGTCTTGCTACCGTCGGTGCAACGCTTGTTGCGGACCGCATAGGGCTGCTGGGTTTGGAGGTCTCCGTCACTAAAACGGAGGCCATCCTGTTCCACGGCCCTCGGCGAGGTCCCCCTCGTCGGGCGTCCATCTCCGTCCAGGGTTCGGAGGTGGTGGTGAAGGCCCAGATGAAGTATCTGGGCCTCACCCTGGACGGAAGGTGGAACTTTGGGGCGCACTTCTCCCTTCTCGCCCCGAAGTTGGTTTCCACCGCAGCTGCCTTGGGAAGGCTTCTGCCTAACGTCGGTGGGCCGCAGGCTCCATGCCGGCGCCTATATGCCGGCATCGTGAGGAGCATGGCCCTATACGGTGCTCCCATATGGTCGGAGTCCCTCACCGCTGATTCAAGGACCCTGTTGCGAAGAACGCAAAGGGTCCTAGCGGTGAGGATGATCAGGGGGTACCGTACGGTGTCCTTTACGGCGGCTACACTCCTGGCGAGCGATCCGCCCTGGGAGCTACAGGCGGAGGTGCTCGCAGCCGTGTACTGGCACCGGGCAGAAGCCTTGGCCACGGGGGTAAGGCCCGAGGTGGCGCGAATCAGGGCTCTAGCTCACCGAGCCCTGATGCGACGGTGGAACAGGGACTTAGAGTCCCCTGCCGCCGGTATGATCACAGTGGGGGCGGTCCGCCCTCATTTCGACCACTGGATCAATCGGCGGCACGGAACGCTTACGTTCCGTCTTGTGCAGGTGCTGACCGGGCATGGTTGCTTCGGTGGGTACCTGCACAAGATAGCACGAAGGGAGGCGACCCCCTCCTGCCATCACTGTGACGAGTCCGTCGACTCGGCTCGTCACACCTTGGCGGAGTGCGCCGCCTGGGACCACCAGCGCACTGAGCTGGTGGGCGTGATTGGCAGGGACCTCTCGCTGCCGCGCGTTATCAGCGCGATGGTCAGCAGCGAGAGGTGCTGGGTCGCAATGGCCTCCTTCTGCGAGCAAGTCATCGCCGCAAAGGAGGCCGCGGAGCGGGTCAGGGAGTCAGCCTCGTCCGCTGACCCGCTCCGTCGGGGAAGACTGGGTAGAAGGAGGCGGGAATACGCCCGCCGCTTCCTTCCCCAGTTGTAGGCCTGGTGAGGGGGGAGGGTGACCCCTCTTACCTAACATAGGCCTGCGATGGGAGGGTGCTCTACGTTGCTCGGGGCACCCTCATTCGGGGGGTCTCGCCGGGGCGTCACGGTGTGTGCTAACGCGATCCCGTGACGTCCCATTACGGCAAAGAGGGCAACCGTTGGTTTTTTAGTGGGTAGCCTTAAAAATGGCAGCATCCTCTATGCTGCCGGGTAGTCCCACATAACCCCCCGGCCGTCACCCCCCTGGGCCGACGGGGTACCCGTAACGGGTTTTTCCAACGGGAAAAAAAAAAAAAAAAAAAAAAAAGCCTCAGTTGATTTAGAGCCATTCATTATTGTAAGTGTTCCAAAGTCACCGTCAATTAATTAATATTATGGATGAAGATTTAATCAAACTGTCACATTCAATTGAACCTTTAATTATTGGTGGGAGTTTATATATTACTATCTTAGAATGTAAATCAATAAGTATTAAGCTTTTAAATTTGTTTACTTCACTTTATATATCCTTATGCTTTTGAAGCCTTCTAGAATCACCGCCATTATTGCCACCTCCATTGATATCTTCAGAAATAATATTCCAAGTTTTAAAAATTTTATCAATATACTAGACTCTGCCAACGGTGGTCAATTTATACATACAAGTGCATTAAGAGAATAAAGCAAAAAAAGAAAATAACTTTTGTGCCCATAACTACAGGATGAATAAATTAAAAAAATATTTGGTGTGATATTAATCTTTATAAAAAAAATATTTGCAGTGTTTTCTTTAAAACTTTTATTGAATTAATTAACTTGGTTTTTATTTTAAAATCGCTGTGCATTACTAATGCATTTCAATTTGTAAATGGGCATCAGCAGATTTACATAAATATAGAGAAAAAAAAAACAAATATACGCGGAAAAGCCTTTCAATACTACTGAGGAGTTGAATGTAAAATTAATTTTAATATTTTTTTTAAAGAATGCAATAGAAAAATTTTAATTCAAATGTTAGAAAAGGCATGTAGAATTATTAATGAACTTTATAAACTAAATCTCAGAGGACAGACAGATCTGATGATAATTCCCTTATTTTTAAAATTAATAGTTTTTAAGTCAATAAGTAATTGACGATGTAAACTGTTGTTGTGCTTATTTTTATAGCAAACTTCTTAGTTAAGCCTTAAATTTGCCAATTAATAAGTTTCAATCATATTATTGTTAATTTAAAATCATATTATAATTTTATAGAAAAACTTATTTATTATAGCATAAAAAGTTATATTACTGACGATATGGTTTGGGAATGAATGATTTCCTAGTAAATAACTAGTAACCTACGCAATTTGTTTAACGTTGTTCTAACTCTTATTTAAGCAACTGGCAGCGTCACACTGTTCCCTTAGAAGTCATTACTTGCGGTAGCTTTAGGGTGTTTGACTTTCTTTCTTCAATATGGCTAAGGGGTTATAGCCGAACCTCGTGTTATATACGTGGGTGTTGCTTGCGGTGACTGGTGGTGACTAACATCATTAGGCATTTATATCGAATTGCTTGCGAAAATTCGATATTGCTAGTAATTCGGAAAACAGTGATCACAATAAAAAAAAATATCCCGACTGAGTTTGTTGTGTGGCTCATTTTCTTATTTGGAACCCTCGTATTCTTAACCTTAAATTCGGAGAGTGTTCATACAGCAGCGCTTATTTCTATAATTATAGCACCAAAATATAGCCCTCGACTAGTCTTATGTATTTTGATTCAAAGTGAAAAAGTTAAAAATTAATAAAAAAACTGAAAATAAATTAAATAAATAAATAAAGCGATTCTTGGATAGTCTTTATATTTACTTTTAATAACCTTAAAATTGATGTCTGTTAAAAATGTCTTGTAATATAAATATTGATACCAACTTAGTATTAATGAAGAATAACATAGTATACTAGCAACGCTAATAATATAACCTATATTATATAATATTCATGTCCCTTTGTTAGTGTTTACTGTGCAGGTGAATTTTTTTCAATTATTCTGATATGTTACAATTAAATGTTTTAAATATTTTACATCTACGATATATAATAAGAAACGTAAGCTCTTCATAAAATTTATCCCTAATAACTTTATGGAATCAGAATCGGCGACTAAAAGTGAGTGGTAGTGTCAATAAAAAAACAAATTTTATGTACCTATAATATAGTGTCAGAGGATCTGTAAAATCATAAATTCATGATTTAATCTTAGTTAATCTTAACACGCAGGAAGATATTCCAACAAAATTCGAAAGCGCTTAAATAGTTTACACACTCAGTGTGACCTGCGTGTTTTTTCGCGTTTTTACGTTACGCGCAAAA
Organism: Mechanitis messenoides; assembly: GCA_959347415.1. Lineage (NCBI taxonomy): Eukaryota > Metazoa > Arthropoda > Insecta > Lepidoptera > Nymphalidae > Mechanitis > Mechanitis messenoides. The sequence continues at coordinate 10,383,722 of OY365771.1, forward strand.
TATATACTATGCTAATATAAATAAAGCCTTGTGCACGGATTTTAAGGAAGAGTAAAGTGAAATAAATAGATTGTAAAATGACAAAATTAACTTATTAACTATTAACTAAATAAAGCCACAAGGTGGGTTACCAATGAACAATACAGCTTTTAAATCAGCGGTTTAATTTCCGTGTATGGATAGTATGTATTTCGCTGGAAATTTTATCTCCAACAGAAATCAAATAGTCTCGTATTACCTCCGACTCTGGTTTTTAAATAACACAGTTAGAAGCTCAATATACAGTTACAAGGCTACTATTATTAGAGAAAAGAAAAGAAATGAAATAATCTATATTCATTTACATATATTCATATACAAGTCAGAATTGAGAAATAACTACGTAATTGCAGTTGTTTGATTGAGAGGGTATTTCTTTTTAAGTTTATTCGTAGTTGAAACTAGCAGAGGTATATCACTAAAATACAAGTACATAGTGGTTTTAAGATCTTCTATAACATGCTTATATATTTACGCTTACGAAAATTGTCCATTCTTATTCAGATTGGTAAATATATCTTGTCTATAGTGTTATATTTTAGAAGCGGCGAAATAAATTATAAATGTCCGAAGAACCGTCCTGTTACTATTTTTTACTGTTTCTATAAATTGAGTAATAAGTTTGTGAACGTACATCCACAAATCAAGAAATAACATGAAGATAAAGTCATATTTGCTTTTAAATAATCCTGTTACAAGAACGTCCAGTGGTTATTTACTAAACTTGTCTCATATAGGTTTCCAGACTTAGTTAAAGACTCAAACTCGCGACAAGACTGCGGTCAGGTCGCTCCATCGAACTTGTTCGCCTCCGGCCTCTCGACGTTATTCGCTATGTCTGATGCACGTTGCATACTCGACACTAATAAGGATATGTACTTCTATTTATAAATTTTTATTGATTTGGTATGTTTTCATATCTTATCTTCTGAAAAAAATGAGGAAAGACTATAAAATAATTATATTGTAACAATACTATTATTTTATGAATGTTACGTATGTTGAATATTATGAATGTAATATGTTGAACTGAAACTACTTATTATTCTAAGCCAAGTTAAAGTACTACTGAGTTATAGAAAATCACAGAATTTATCTACATAGAATAAATAAAAAAAACGACACATTTTATTATAACCGATTCATAAACGCAAGGTTTTACTACTGGTTTCATCACATAGATATTATATATTTGTACGTGTTTCTTTTATACAATCCTTTCGTCTTTTTAATTTTACAAATATCACAATAAAAACACGAAAAATAATAGTGTCATTTGCATTTATGTTCTGCTTTCAATTGCAGAAATGTAGAATGTCGAAGTGCTCGATGTGTTTTTGATTGAGTTTTTCGCTAAATACTCAATTTATATTTGTTCGATTTCGATGCAATGATGTACATTATAACAAACACATTGTAGATTTTCTTATAACAAAGAAAACATGAGATCAAGTAGTGCAGCAGTAGTATATTCAATATACATGCGTATGATACTTAGAGTAGAGTATTAATTGCAAAAAATATATATATGTATATACGTTATTTTTTATATTTGTAAAGAGATTCGTCATAGATTAATAAACTTTCCAGAGAAACGTTTTGTTTAACTTATTTCTTTCGAGTTCTGAACTCTGTACAGAAAATAGAATAGAAAGTTGTCACTGGAAGCAACAAAAGTTAAGTTTCAAAATGTTGTCTTTATTGAAAACAGAATTCAAAATTTGTCAAAGATACCACCAAATCGTATTCTTTTGCCACAGATGTAAAAACTGGTGACAGAGATCTAACGGGCTTGATTTATTGTTATTACTAGAAACCACATTTAAACTTAAATTACATTTATAATAAATCTTGAAGTAGTCTGGCAACGATAGCTTCAAACCCGAGAGACGACATCTTCAAAATATTCATAAATATTTTAATATCTCTTGGTCCACTAATATTTCTTAATTAACTGTAAAATATCTGAAAGGTTAATATTTAACGTTGATTAAGACATGTTTACATAGTTATACTTTAGCTTATGCCGTTTTGTATCAAACAAGCATCATCAGCAAAATATATTAACCCATTTAAATATGGTATAATCCACAATGGCTATTCCAATATAATTCGCTAATTTGTAATTTTTTTCATATAGGCATGAAACAGAGATGATATTAAACAAAGTGACATTGGGTGAACTTGTGTCTAACAGTGTTAACAAAAGTTTTATTTTTAAATATCTTAAAATATTTATGAAAATACATTTCCTAGAACAGTTAATACAAATTTAATATTACGTAAAAAGTTGCAATAAAAGTTTTTAATTATATACCTAAGTATAAATTCTCTTTATAAATATTGATCACAGTTGCCATGCCATAAATACAAAAAAAAAGTGTTCTTAATAAATTAAAATAAAGAAATATAAATCCATACAGATGCTTTTTTCCTATCTCCAAGACCGGCAACGCTCTTGTGAGTCTTCGGATGTTGCAAAAGTTCATGGGCGACGGTGATCACATTTTATCTGTGACCCGCATGCTCGTTTGCCCTCCTTTTCCATAAAAAAAAAAAAAAAAAAAACCCGTCCCTTTTCCTCGTAACCAGCCTTGATGAATCTAGCATTTGATATATGATCGTATGCATCCAAACAGTTTTAATAATTATTTCCATGTACTTATAATTATTTTAAATTTAAAGAAGCTTATCATGGCTAACAGAAAATTTCAACAATTTAGTTTAGTTCTTTATATTTTCTACTTTAATTCACATTGAATCCATATCAGTGATATGTTTTGTGAACATTAATTTGAAGAGCCAGGAGGACCTATTAAAATATTATACTTATATAAATGAGCACTTCTGGATATTTAGTTTAATTTATTATATATTTTTCTATTTTAATTCACATTGAATCCATATCACTGATATGTTTTGTGAACATTAATTTGAAGAGCCAGGAGGACCTATTAAAATACTATACTTATAGAAATAAGCACTTCTGAATAGCCGTATAGGTATCAAACGAGATCTGGTCTGAGAAGAACCACACACCAAATCCGGCCGGGTATTTTTTATTGTGATCATTGTTAGCACACGTCAAAATGTTTTTTTTTTTTACCAACAACTAGAGCTATTAGTTAATATTCGGCCGGCAAGATGAGATGTAAGATCCATGATTTGATAAATTATTCGTAAATATAATGAGAACGCCTTCGCTAGTAAAGAAATAATTGATATTAGCATTAAAGATCAGGGATAATAACCCTTTAATAGATGTTTTGAAAATAAGTTAAAAATTAATGAGAGTTCATAAACTATTTTATAAAGTAAAGTTAGAAGTATCCACCATTAATAATTATACTTACTAACTTACTAATATTTTTCAATAAAAATATTTTACGGATATAACTCGCGTTTATTATTACATTTTAAAATTTAACCCGATGTTTCGAATGCTTTGCAGCAAACGTGTTCGCGGTAAGACGAGATGAAGGTGTCGTTAAATTTAAAAATGTAATAATAAACGCGAGTTATATCCGTAAAATAGTTTTATTGAAATGTGTAGTACTCGTGTAAATCTTAGAAAACATTACTAATACTTCATGAATAATAAAAGGAACTCGAATAATCAAAGACCATTTAAGTTTTTGTCTTTGGCAATTTGATAGCAGCTGTAAAAAACATACCAGCAACTATATGTTATATTTGATTAGATATAAACATATTTGTAAAAACATATTCTTTTTCAAAATATTAATATATTTTTAGAAACAATATACTTATAATAATGTCTAGAAAAATAATTCAAGAATAAAACGTAAATATATTCACAACAAGAAAACCTTTTTTGTTTTACTTGATACAATTTATATTACGCACTGTTGAGTTGACACTCCTTGTAACAAAGAGCCAGAAAAAGTTTATTTTCAATATAAGTTAATATTGAAATGTAATTTTTATTAAAATGTTGCGTATGTTTTATTTTCATATTTCATGATATAGAGCTTTGGTTATGGCTTCAATGATTAATACCAGTTTAGAATATTTATTACCGGTAATGTCTTTTTTTTTATTGTACCTATTTCGTAACCAACATTTAAATATATTTTCAAGATTTAATATTGTAGGACTTCAAAAATTTTTACATAATAATTTAAATTTAATAGGTATAATCATTTATATATACTCGGTATATATATTCTCTTTTGAATATAATTTTACGTGGTCATTTAAAATGATTGATGTCATTATTAATTCAGTGTATCGACGAACAGTATTCCACAGGTTTGAATTTAATTTAAGTATCTTTATATGTTACCATAATTTTCCATCCACATGTCGTTGGTCGTGTTCTATTGTTTTTATTCTCACCGGTGTATTTCGTGAAAAGTTTTAATTTATTTTTATTTTTGTGGATTAGAAAACATTTTGCAATACAAAATTATATTGTCCATTTTGTTTATTTTTTGCACGACTATATTGTACGTGTAAGTCAAAAGAAACTGGTGTAGAAACAAGTGACAAATAGCTCTACTCTTTTGTTCCAGTGCTATATTGCAATTTTTCTCGTCTCTTCAAGAGATATAGGCGACCCTTTAGGCCATCTGCCCCCTAATAAATACATGAACTGAAAGTATTATACCTAGCTTTTCATTTTATTGATATCACATAACACTATTTTTTTTGCAGCGCCTTATTTGCAACTATTGCATTTGTACATTTCTTCATTGCTATGCTTTTTTTATAACTCTTGAGGTAAAAGTTGTGAGATGAAGTTTCTTTATTGTTCATTAAATGATCCTTAGTTTGCTGAGAATAATCTTAAAAAAAAACTATCGTCGATATTCAACTTCTTCATAAACGCAAGGCTTCACTATTGAGAAATCTTAAGTTTATTGGAAAGATTGGAAAAATCTATATTTCGAATTTGTCATTTTACAGATAAAAAATATCAAAACACGTTATTTTCAATTAATTTTTATTAATACATTTATTGATACAATTTAACTTATATAATGTTAACACCGCCCTGCTTGTTTAAAAAACTTTGTAGCTGAGTTGCAAACAAACATTTACCCACATTTGTGAGTGCTCTGTTTCACCGTCACCGATTAATAAACTTTCAAGAGATACGCCTTGTTTAACTTGTTGTTTCTAGTTATGAACTCTGAACAAAAAATAGAATTGAAGTTGTCAATAGAAGCAACAAAAGTTGTGTTTCAGCGTTTAACAATAGTTTGTTTTCAACTTTAATAATGACACATTATCTCTACCACAATATGAATTATAACACAATAAGTAAATTCATTTAGTAAGATTGAGTTTCATATAATATGTATGAGTATAAACTGTAAGGTACAAGTATAATATAATAATACAGTTATATCATATACTGACGTAAAGGAAACCATCTTAACATGTTTTAAATAATTTCTTGTTGCTTTTCTCCTTGAATGTATAAATTGTCTTTGTTTTTTAACCAAAACATGACCAAATAGTACATAAAATCCAAAAACCCAGCGGGCATGTTTTTAATTAATTTTAAATAACATTTAGAATAAATATTGAAGTAGCCTGGGAGCGATCGCTTCAAACACAACAGACGTTATCCTCGAAATATTGATAACTAGTGTTATATCTTAATATACAAATATTACTTAATTACTTTTTAAATTAGTTATAGTTTAATTTTGAACCTTGACTGGAAGCTTGTTTGAAAAAGTGCAGCTAAATGTGTTACATTTTTTTTCGGAAAAAGTAACAAGTAATGCACGCTTGTGTCTGGTGAGATTTTCTAAAATATACTGACCAGCTACCTTGAGTATATTGTTCTGCTTATTTCGTAAACAATCTCTAGGGCCCAGAATATAAATTGCATACAGTAGTAGTACATTAGTTTGTTTTACACCCTGACTGTAAAATTCAAGAACTTTTTCCTTTTTATTATTAAGATTTTGAACACTAAACAAATGTACCATTTGTGAGAGAGATTGATTTCCTTCGTGATATGTTACCTAATGCCGTTTTACTTAAAATAGTATCATCAGTTAACAATACTGTCTTAAAAGTATAAGACAAATTGCAAAAGTATTCCAAATAACTCTATAAGTTTTAATAAGGTAGAACTGAGCAACCTCTGGTATAAAGGGTAAGTGAGAACAGGATTTATTAGGGTTGTTAATGAAGATAAAACGATTTATCGATAGCCTATATATGAACTTCATGTAATTTTATCGTAATCTTTTTGTAAGGAATTGTTTTTTTTTTAATTAATCCAACGAAATTTAAGTGTCCGAATTTAACCTTCCACAATGTTAGCTTTAATGTTACAGATCTTTTCAACCTGTATGAATTGATTGAGGTCAAATTATAAGGAACACTACCAAAATAAAAACCTAGCAAAACTAACTTGGAAATGTCTTTTCTTATTTACAGTATGACGTTTGGAAAATGAGATTTACTATTTTGTGTAAAAGTATAAAAAGAAAAGTTAAAAATGTTAAAATCTGTCGAAAAAAGATTATAACGAATAAGTTGCATAAAATATTTTTTATTATACATTTGTTGGATATTAAGATCAGACTAGACGAGTGAGCTTATCTCTATTATAAGAGTCATCCAGCATCTCGTCTTTTAATTAATAATAAAGATTAAAAAATGGGAAAAAACAAATTTTTTAACACAAAATTTTTAACAGGAAGCGCTTGGAGCAAAATACTATATATTATAATACGTAATCGTCTTTGTAAGAACAGATTTTTAATATATGAGTTAAAATACGTAATACGTTGTTAAATGTATATTCATACAATTTAACTTTAATATTGTTAAAAACAACATGTATTTTAAATATTCCGTTGCTAAAGTTACTAGAAAATATAAAACCTCATTTTTGAAAGCTTTGTTTTACCGTCATCGTTTAATAAACTTTGTAGAGATACGCTTTGTTTAACTTATTTGTTTCGAGTTTTAAATTTTGAACAGAAAATAGAATAGAAATTTGTCATTAAAAACATCAAAAGTTAATAATTCTCTTTTAAAGTTATTTTATATTTGACTATAATAACAAATCATTACCTCTACTAAACTACTACTAAACTAATTATAACTTTTAAAAAAAGTTGGTATAATTTAAACTTAGCATTGATAAAAAATTGAGTAAGAACTTAAAGTTCATTCTTTTCAAATAGGTATACATTGCATTTATTAAACATAAAAATCTAGCAGCAAGGGCAGTTTTCACATTTCCAAGAGCTTTAAGAACTTTTAAACATTTAAAATAAAATATACATATTAATATATATAATGCATTATTTTCGATATAAGAATGTAATTGTATAAATTTTTTCATTTGGTTTTAGTATAGAAGCTTGTAAACAGAGTTGTTAAAAAGTTTTTTACTACCAGATTTTTGTAATTTTTTATAAATATAAATTTTAGATCAAAAACTAAAATAATTTTAATCTAAAATAATATATTAAATGATTTATTATCTATTCACATTTGTTATGATTTTGAAATGTAAGTCTAGTTTCTCATTCTGTCAGCAAATGTAAAGCAAACTTTAACTTTAAATTTCAAGGCATGTATCGCTAAAAATCCAGTCAAATTTTGGGAGTAGTGCACGTAATGTTGTACGTTTAAATAAAGTTGAACCAACCATTCGGGAGCAAGCAACCAGCCAGCAAGTGAGACTCTGATTTATCGAGATTGTTAGTTGAGGTCAAGCGATTTATCGATAGTTTTATCTTCACTTCATATAAACCTTATTAAGTAAAGAATTATTCAAACATTAATTTAAATCTGAGAATTAGTTCTTACAAATTATCATCTCATAATATCACCCTCATTATGATTTTATTCTTATACGATTTCTATTGGGTTAGGGTTTTAGTCCATCAAATTAGACATTTCAATGACCTAAAATTATGAAGATATTGCTCTAGTAAGAAATTGCAATTGTAAGTAATAGCAATGTTACGTTGCATATTTCCGTTTTTGTTAATAACTTTACGTTTTGATTTATAGATCAAATTTTGTTTTTAGTATAGAGAAATACTAAAAGACGTTAAAATTTAGCGATGAACATAAGATACCTCCAAAAATAACAAGAATAAATAAAACGAGTTTGGGATTATTAGAACAATCGTAGAAGCAAAAAAAATCAGATCTTTTAGTCGAGTCAAACATTTTTTTTTCAATATCATAAGATAATAAGAGTCATAATATGAATCTTCGTTTCGTCATTTAAACGTCTTTTTATTAAGCAGTTTTTAAAAATAAAGATCATAGTGAAATACTATACTAATAAATATTTAAATAAATTTTGTAGAAGGCGCTCAGAGCAAGCTCATATGATTAAACATGTAATCATCTTTGTAAGAACAAAGAACCGAATTTACATATTCTGAAGGTTGGCTGGCCTTACCTGACTGACCTCTTTATCCCGCATAATAACTTTGGCAGGCAGGCGGATTTCCAAAACATTTAATTGCCTTCAATTTCATGTTTCCAAACTAAACGCAAACAAAGCAAGCTGAAAGCAGTAAATTTATAATATAAATATTCAATTACTAAATTTTGAAAATGAATTGTATATTAAATATGAATAACTAATAAAACAAATATTACCATTATTTAGAATTTGAAACTTAAGAATAAAAATCAGGTAATTTATTGAAATTACTATTTGCTGTTAGAAAATTAAATGAGACCTCGTTCTTTTGTAGAGAGATAACCTATAAAGACCGGAGAAAAAAAATGACCAATACAATTTTCTATTCAGCTGTGTACAATTTTCTAATCCTCCAACGCTGGTTTTAAAATGACACAGTTGGAAGCTCAAGAACGCTACACCTACAGCTACGAGACTGTTATTACTAGGAACTATGAATAAAAAGAAATTAACTATAACAGTTTAATACAAGTGGAAATTGAGAAATAAATATGTAATTTGAGTTTAAAGTAATGAAATTGTAAAATGAAATGTATGAAATAAAACTATTTTTACGGATTAAAACTCGCGTATAATTTGGTTACATTTTAATTTTGACAGACACTTACATCTCGTCTACCCGTGAACACGATTGCTGTAAAGTATTCGAAACGTCGAGTTAAAATTAAAATGTAACCAAATTATACACGAGTTTTAATCGGTAAAAATAGTTTTATTTCAAATGTGTAGTCGTGAAAATATAAGCAAATACTATGTAAGAATGTATTTTTTTTAATACATAAAATAAGGTATGTGTAAATTTCCGAGATGAGAAAAGAAAGAAATATTATTTATCTGAAGATACACCAGAACGAACATAAGAATTGAAAAGAGCAAAGAAAAATAAAATACGAATCTGAGATTATAATCAAGATCAAGAAATGGGGTGTTCAGAATCTGTGTCAGAATTAAGTAATAATGCAAAGTCAGCGATGTATATATAGATCATAGTGCTATTCAAGAGGAGAGTGACTTTTATTAAGTGGCAAGAGCTGTACTGGTAATAAGTAAGACAAATTGGTGGATAAATACATACCGATATATTTTGTGGTTGGGAGACGTATTGCATTACTTAACTATCAAAATTTTTATTAAAAAAAATATAAAAGCTAATGTTAAAAATCTAATTTTCTCGACGATATATTTGATATATATTTTGCATGTATTAATATACAAGACATATTTAACATACATATTCCATATATCTTGTAATAATAAATTAAATAAAAAGCAAATTAATTACAAAGTATCCAGATTGTTTCACAAGTTTTAAACCACATTTTAAATATAATCATTATTAATTTTTAAATACTTACAACTATTTCAGAATTAAATCAATCAATTGAATGTAAGAATACAGCTCCTGGTTTTAAAGATATCTCATTTTATTGATCAATATTTCAACAAGGAGAGTAACTGAGTTTAGAAGCATCCGAATAGTCAGAAGAGTACGACATGCACAATTGACATGATGGTTTGGTTATATTATATTCTAAATGATTAAGATTGCTATATAATTTATCATACATCTTAAATATATTAACTAAAACGTGTCGAACGCTTTGCAACAATTGGGTTCACATTAGGACAACATGTAGAGTCTGACAGCAAGTCAATAATTAGAAGCCAATGACTAGACAACATTTAAACCCGCCTCGGGTTTAATTAAGTTCAATGTAATCAATTACACGTTAGTTAAATAAATAAAAAATAAAGTAAGTTAAATAAATAAAAAATAAAAGTACTCCTTAAAATTAATGAATACACTGGAGAAAACATCATATTATTAAGATATGAGAAAAATTCTTTAAATTTTATTGTCTCGGGTACTGATATCATCAGGATAAGGATCGCACCCTTGTCACCTCTGGCTTCATTATTATTCTATAATGGATGGTATTATAAGAAACACATTAATTAAATACGCAGACTTTATTAAATAGACAGACATTGAGAATTCATTGGCATATTTAGCAGGTAAATTTTGGTTAAAATAAATTTATGAACAGCAAATTATAATTGTTTGTTATCAGTTATCAGTTTTAGTCCTTTTACTTTTTTGTCTAACTGATGGAATAGAAGAACTATATATATATATATATATATATATATATATATATATATATATTAGAATTCAAAATGAGCAGAGTAACGCGATTAAACAACATATACTAGTAAAAAATTAGAAATGTGTAATTTGGATCTGTATGATGGAATAAATCTTGAGAATGTTTTATTTTTTACTATTTAAAATATAAATTATGGTAACATCTGAGATATTAAATGATTTTGCATTTAAATTATTCGCATACTAGATAGTTACTTAAATTAAATATTTTAAATAAATTTATATCTAAATATAATCTTAGTAATCTATCATTCATAACTAATTAAATTCGATTCAATTGCAATTAATTTGTATTATTGACGAACTCTAAAAGTAAATTCTCAGCATATAACTTAAGACATCTTAAACAATATGGACTTCCACTTTAAAATAGATTAGATAACTATAACTAATTAAATGGAGTATATAACTATGATCCCAAATTAAAATTTCCGCTGAAACAAGGCAGAACAACTTGCCAGTGAAATTACGAAAGAAATCTAATTCAGGTGTCCCCATTTCATTCTGACTGCATATTTCTTTAACAAGCCACGACATCTTGTAGGCTTAATAAACGCTTAACTACTACCTACATAACTGTATAGTACGATACCAGATGTCTTTTTATCTCGAGCGCTCTCAAAGTACTCTTTCCATGGTTAAAATAGTTTATAAGAAAATTATATGTTTTTTTTAATCTATTTATTTGTTACATTTTAAATTCAATTTAAGTGTTTATTCCATTGAGGGATTTAGTGTTATAGGACCTTAAACAAACAAAAAAATATTGAAAAATTATAAAATATTGATAACGAAATAATTATAAATGTTATTGGTTTTACATTGTTTTTACTTTGAAATGCAACGATTTATATGGCCGCTTACATCAATGTTTAAAATAAATATGTAATATAGTTACTATATAAATATACATGTAATGTCAGTGCGAACACGGTGTTGATATGACTACCTGCAAACGGACAAAATACAAAGACAAATCTTAGTTAGCTAATTATCCAAAAAAATGCCATATCCCACCAACGCAAATTTTTAAGCGAGTTCAGCGTGAAAAGGACGTTAGTAGTGGAAGTATAATATTTTTTTACGAACTTCTTTTGCAACATATCAAAAAAAATATTGTGATAATGGGGTCAGGGTGTCCCCAAGTGTGTGTAAGTCTCCTACGGAACACCGTAGGAGACTTGCAGGAGTAGCATCTGGCTCCTATGAGAAATAGACAATTATTTTTGTGTAGTCAAGGAGAGTGCGCTGTGAGATCCAAGCCCTAAAACAGAAAAGGCGACTAAAATGTGCAAATTGAAATATAAGAATGACGACAGGAAAATGAAGGAAAACAGCAAAAAAGATTAAGAGAAGAGGATTAAATGAGATATATTTGCAAGAGACGAAGTCCTTGTATCCTTCACCAATATCCCTCGCTTTAACACATTTTCACATCGTCTCTTGCAAATATGACGTATTTAATCCTCGTCGTCGTCAAAAATCTTTTTCGTCGAAAAATCAACTTAACTGAATTAGGTTATGTATGAGGTATATTACAAAGCTCATATTACAGATGTTAAATGAAAAAGCGTATTTGCTGTATAAATGATTTAAAAAAAGCTTCGATTTTATATGTCTATATGCGTTTCAATCTAGTAGTAGTAGAGTCGCTTCATAAACTGTTTTACTTTTAAAGACAAAGAGCTTCTGCTAACATAAAGTAATACAGGATGTTGGGTAATGAGGAAGGAGGCGTGCGTGTTTATAAAAAAGTTGTTAATAAAATGTTAGAAATATAGAGTAGTTAGAAAGAGAAAGGTGTGGATATAAGTGACATGCACAATAAGTTATTGTGTTATTAACAAATACTACAATATTATTTTTATATGTAACGATCGTTTCGATATTTAAAAGTCTTTTATTGAATTGAATATACTTTTAATAATTTTACTTTCTCTTAAGTAAAAAATAGTTATCTTTATAATAGTGACAATGAGTGAACATTTTGAACGTTATAATACTGACTATTAATATAATATATCAGCATAACAATTTGAAACAACTTAATATATAAAAAGCAGATCAGGGTTTAATGAAGAAACAATAAACAGATACAAGAGGTCTTGAACAGGTGTTTTTTGAACCCCCCGGCCGTCACCCCCCCTGGGCCGACGGGGTACCCGTAACGGGTTTTTCCAAAGGAAAAAAAAAAAAGGTGTTTTTTTTAAAAGAGTTATTGAAAGAGTCTTGTATTGTCTAATTTAACACTGTAGAACCAAAATAACTTTGGTAGATTTTAATTATCCGACTTTTTAAGGTTCTAATAGTTACAATATTTAAATGCCGTCAATTTCAAAATTGTCCAAAAATACTGACCAAATATGATATAAAATTTAATTAATATTTATATACTTCATTACCGAAACACAATATTTTATGTTTAAACCCTTGAATTAAAAAATACAGTTTTAACATTTTTCTAAGCTTCATCATCATTATGCTAAAATAGTTGGCGAAACTTATAGAACAGAGATAAAATTATATTTAAGTAAATTAGTAAGTAAGAACTTTGTTTAAAAGGGTTAAAAGATAATCTTTTGTATCATAGAAAATAAAGATATGACCTAAACGAAATAGAAAGTAATAAATATCGTCTTTATTATTGTCACAAGTATTCCATTGTAATGATGATTGGTATTTTTATACCAATGTTGAAAATCAAGAAGACATTTATTCCTATTGTTATGATATCAGTTAAAACAATTAAACTCCTTAAAAGTTTAGAGAAAATAACTTCTGAAAACAATTTCAAAATAATCCCATTTTCGTCTCAACTGAAAATTATTAATAGAAACCTTGTTACAATATTTGTCATTTGTAAATTGAACTTCAATATAAAACAAGCGGTTACAGAAAATTAATGAACATTTTTATGAATATTATAAAGTTTATCAAATCCGTGAGCGACACTTGATTATATATTTTTAATTAATATCGTTTCAGTAGTAAGTTTCACGTATTATACAATGTTATGAAGGGTGGATTAATATAACTCAAAATTAACATAACACTAAATAAGAGAACAAATTTGTAATATAGTAAACTTTACATATGAAGTATTGAGGAATTTTAATTTCGATTATAGAAAAGATATTTATTGCTTCATGTATTCTTTATTTATTAAAAGATTACAACACGTGGAATTAATCAGAAATGTTCAATAATCAGAATTAAACAGAAAAGTGATAATTACATAATTTTTTTTTGAAAACATAAAGTCATGGTAACTTGAAAAGACTTATATAAATATAGATATATTTATTGAGCGTATTTGAATCCGTGACTTTTGGAAAACTATTTTGTCACTCTACTTATTGAGCTACCGCATCGTTACTCACTTCAATGAATTAAGCATTCTATATTTCATTGATAGAGCGACTGAACGGCTTTCCAAGAGTCGTGGGTTCGATTCCGGCTCGTAACGATAATTTTACATTTTATACAACTATGATGATAATTGTTGCTAAAATTAATATTTCTCATAGTTTTTGTTTGGATAATTCTATAGCACCTTCCTCTTAAGTTTCGTAATAAAAAGAGTAATCGAAGATATCGCGGTTATTTTTAATTATATTTTATAACCTTGTTTTTAAAGTAGATGCTGAGAAATTATTAGTCACGAAAGTTTTTGAACCGTACCCATTTTGTTAAGGTGTGGTGTATTTTAAATATCTGGTTTCCTTGGATAAGACAAATGTACTAAAATATAAAGCTTAAAAAAACTTAGCTGTTTTAAGTTGGAAACTGATCTCCATAACTCTTAATGTGAAAATGAATGGAATAAATACTAAACCTTTTATTTTTACCAAGCACAAAGAAAAAAGGTTAGTGTTGTATTCATAGCCGCCGTCAATAGGCGTGGTTGAGTCAGGGCTCGTTGCGGTTACTATCCAATTTACCTTTGAGCTTCATGTGCAAAATCAGAATCTATGGAAACCGATGTTTTACTACAAAGTTTCCAACAAGGTGATTAGTTTGTTCGTGAATTCCAAAATTAGATTGTGTTCCGGAATTATGTTTGCTATCGTAGCGATTCCTATTTGAAAACCAATGAAAATTTAATTATAAATGTTTAAATTGCTTTTGATTAACGGGTTAGCTAAGTTAATTAAAATCTCCAGTGAAAAGCCTACTAATAGTAAATATTTATTTTATCGTGTCCAGAATTTGATCATTTTTATTTAAAAATATCGTTTCCTAGTCAGAATTTTTTTTGTTATTATTTCTCTGTTGTAATACGGTACGTTTATATTTATTAAGTGTAATATTAAAGTCATAATCTCTGATTTCATTACATATATTTGCATAATAATAATAAGTCAAGTAAATTATTTGTGATGATGAAAATTTATACCACAGTATTATATAACATAGATCCAAATTTTTAAAATAATTGATAACAGTTCTAAAGTATTTAACAAAACGAACTACAGTTCGACGTGAAGTTATTTAAAACATGGTCTATTTGCAACGTTATAACGTTACTGGTATGAAAAATTGATTTAATTTTTTGTGTTCGTGCGACCTGAAAACTGGAGGCACGCAACATTTTGGAGCACACGATTGTACTCACACGATACACGAATTTTCATCACTATTTGGCAACCAGTTTACAATTCTTTGGGGATAAAAGGATAGAAATGCAGTCTGAAAATATTTCTATTTTCCACTTTAGGTATAAAACATTTTATAGAAATAAATTCAAAGATTTATATTACAATTACGAACGGTACTTACAATATCAATTTAGTCTTTTTGTAACCTTTATGATTTAATTATTTAAATTAATTAAATTTCTAAACAATATTTCGTAACAGGTGAAATTCAAATTCAAATTCAAAATTCAAATTCAAAATATCTTTATTCAAATAGGCATTTACACGCACTTTTGAATCGTCAATTATTACATTATAAAAATGTCAGTAGTCAGTCCGTCCTTAAGCTACCACCAGCTCGGAATGCTGTTCTGTTCTGTTCTGAAAGTTTTGCTGAAAGTTATTTTAATACCTTGTAACATGTAACGAATAATAAAGAGTTTTTTTTTCCGTAAATAAATGTAATTCAAAATAATAATTGATAGCCTCTTTCAAAATAAACGTATGGCTTAACATTATTTTGTCAATGCTACGTTCTTCTGAAATTTCCTTTACCTACTATTCTGAGGGTTCAATGACGTTTAGTTAATGATGCATAGAGAGGATATCTTTCATAAAAGACCCAGTGGTCAGTCTTTAACAAAGAGTATCACAAAGTTCACTGATCAGGGAAATCTATGTGTGCGCCTCATGCAAACAATAGACACTGAAAGTTTTATTAATAGCCATGAGTATACAAAAAATATATATTATAAAAAAGTATCTTGTTGTTTATTTATTAAAAACAGTGAATAAAATATACAGTTATTTGACGGCTGTGAATAATATGTGCTTATCTTATTGAAAAAACTATATTCTATATTTCTATAAAATACATTTAAAGACCTTTGAAACGTTTTTCTATTATTAAAGCGGTATCCATTATTTTTTTAAAATATGTGATTTTCAATTTTTAGCGAGTTTCTTTTTTTTTAGGTAAAATTATTAAAGAAATAGTACCAAATTAGTTGTACAGTTATGACTTATAATATATGTTATATCCGCAATCGTGTCGAGTCGTGTTAATAAAATTTATTGAAAGTAATGATAGAATATCTTTTGTAAACAAAAGAGGAAAAAAAACCGAATTAATTAATATATACTTAAAAGAAAAGCTTTTAAATTGTGTGCTCCCAATTGGTAAAAATTAATTGTAAAAATAGTTTAAGAAATAACATGGAAATTAAACGGTTCTTTTAACTGAATTTTTAATATATTTTTATTTATAGATCCGTTTAATAAGTCGTTAGTTCACGTGGTCATATAAGATGTAGATCGATGACAATATTTATATGTATATACAGCCATGTCACCAACGATAACAGCAACTATAGATACAGCAGGAGAAAAGTCGTCTGACTCAAGAACTGTAACCACGTACGCAGAAATAATCACCTGAAAAAAGAAGATACCATGTAATTGATAGATGGAGGCTTGATAGAGGACTGCGAAGGCCAAGGTGAGAGATAATCACGTAGAATTGTCTCTGGAAATATTATGCACTAGCATTTTTTGTACAAAAAACATTTTTTTTAATTTACGTAGAAAAAATTATACAAAAAAAAAATATAATCAAAAATTTTCATCTTCTTAAGCAAAATATTTCATTTTGTTAAGCAATATTTTTCAATTTGTTATTGTACCATAATTTACAAATCGTGAGCTTAGTGCCTCAAAGACATTCTCTACTAGCAAGCTGAAGATGTGCAGTATTATTCTAACGATAATTAAAAACTTTGTACATAATCTAATATTTATATAAAATACATAGTTTTTTAAATATGTTATATAAAATATATTAACTAACAATCTGTATAATATTATTTCGTTAATTAATATAACTATAAAACAATATGGTATATATATTATATACAAATGATTTTCTACACAGATATATACTTTATTCATGGTGAAAGTACCTTTGGCGTTTGAATGATTCATGAGTTGGGGCTCTTATAGATTCTGGTAACTTGTTCCATGGTCTGTCAGCATTACAACAAAAGAGTTAGGCATGAAACCAGTGCGATAGAGAGGTGTATGAAGCGGTATATTTCTGGAAAAACGGAGTGACCTGTCATGTGTATCCGCTAAGATTGAAAAATTGTATTTTAAGCACGTTGCTTTAAAGAAAATAGAAAAAGTTTTACTCTATTCTCTTTAAACAGAATTTTTAGATTTCTATATACAGAAATCTAAAAATTCTAATTGTTATATCAAAAAAAAATAAAAAATGTTATTTAGTCAGATGAGGAAGAAAGTTTTTAAGTTTTAACAAGGGGCAAAATATTCTTTCCATGACAGTTCTATAACTTGGTGATGCCAACTAAAAGTGCTGTCAAAGAAGATTCAAAAAAATATTTTCCTGCGATAAAAACTATATATATATATATATATTGGTGTAAAAAATCACATTCGGTGAATAATTTTAATCAATGTGGTTCAACTGGCGATAACCAATAACAATAGCTTGGTATTTACTTGGCTTTACTTCTATACCAAAGTTATTAGCCCAATTTAATAATCGTTCGACTTCGACTTGCGTTCGTTTATACGTATTGATATAAAAATAACTAATTTAAAATATTTTGGATGAATTCACAGGTCTTAGGTTTTATTCTCAGATATTTTCCCAGCTTGATAATGAAGGAATACATTGCATACGATTTCTATGAAACGCAGTCTTAACAAATATGTACTTTTAATTTAGATGGAATAACTTAAATTATTTTTGATGATATTTATACATATATAACAATAAAACAATGAAAATATTTCAATTATCTATGAAAATAGCATTAGTCATTAGTTATATTTTTACGATTGATAACTAGAGGTAAAGTATGTACTTGTATATATAATATTAAAACAATAAACAAAAATGAGGACATAAAAAAAGGCAAGGTTTTAATAAAGCTACAGACGGAATTAGTATTGCTCTAGTCAAATAATATTTCGTTGAACTTTTAATTTTATATTATTATAATAAATAATTGGTTTAAAACGTTGATAGCCTATTTTATCAAAGATAAATTATTATGTCAAACATTAAATTTGTTGGAGAAACAAATTTATTTAATATTAATTTAAAGATATTGCGAAGGATAGTTGTATGTTGCGGTCTCTTTTATGAATAAAATGAAAATATGGTGAAAATGAACCACTTGACGATTTGAAGTCAAATGGAAAAGCTTTTCAATGTCGAGAAATAGCGCTGGCAGAATTTGTGTTTATTTTAACATTAACTTACTTAGTCGTTACTTTGAAAATTCTGACGCATTTTACAAATAAACCACTTGCTTTGACGTTAAAATTCGCGTGCTTAAATACATAATACTTGCTGGTTGCTCCAAGGCTATATTAGAATTTTGGATATCGGCACATTTTATAATGTTGTTACGACGGTTGTATTTGCTATAAAAGCTGTCGATAAATTGCGAGATCGCTGTTAACAACCTTCATAAATTCCGGCCTCTCTTGCGTTTAATGCTTCAAGTTGGTTGGTCGTGTAAACACTGGCCTAGACTTGTTTCATGCTCTTTTAAATTTATTAGTGAACTTATTATCTCATTATTCGGTGCATAACCTACAGCTTAAAATTAGAGCCAGTTTTATTAAGAGTGAACCAAAAGAACTGTCGAATTATTGGTCTTTTTCTATGATAATATACCATTCTAACATTAAAAAATTTTCTAAATCCTATTAACTGTTTGAGGTAATAGTAATTACCTCAAACAGTTAAATTTACTTTACCGTTTTATAAATTAGTTTAGATTAAAACTCCAATATAGACACCCAACACAGACAGTAATCAATTAAGTGTACTATTTTTTTTTTTTTTTTTTTTTTGTCAATGTACAAACAGGGCAAATGAGGTGTGTCTTTAATTTTTTTTATGAAACAGTGATGTCAAAGCATATTTGCTGTAAAACTGTAAGAACTTTTTGGTTTTAGCTGAAGCTAAACATTTTGAAATAATATTATTTTATAGATTTATATCTTTATAAAATATTATTTTCACAGACAGACGCAGGTGATTTTGTTTTCTTGTCACATACACTACTATTACATAAAACATTATCTCAAGAAGCTAGAGGTATTTTCGTGTTGATTTTATTTCTGTTTTACAGCGTAAGATAAAATTTCCATCGATGTCTTTAGGTGCTAGGCACGTTTCGGATAACGATATTGTTAACGGTTATGTCTGATATATATGACAGCGTTTGCAGAGAAGTGTTTTACTTATATAAAACATTTTAGAATCACTGATACGTCTAGAAAATAATTGTAAGGTGCAGACGCTACATTTCTTTAAGCTGGCCCCACTTGTAAGTAACATTTAATTTATATACAGAGTAAGTGTATAGTCGCCATATTGTCTGTGTTGTGTAAATAGTGCCGTTCGTTGCTGACAGAATGCAATTTCTCGCCACTCGCGCCAGCTCCAAGTTAACATTTACATTTTAAAGCATTTTATTTCATTTGCAATTCCCCCGATTTCTTTCTTATGCAATGCAATTGTAACTGATTATGTTACTTGTTCGGATTACTTTCAGAATAATGTTTCGGGTTAAGTGGAACAACTTTTTTGAGTTGTAGCATTTTTATTCCAACAAATGTAGTGGCTAAATAAACTTTGTATATTATTATATTATAAATATAGGATACTAAATACGTTAATAAAAATGATAAGTTTCTATTTAGTTTTAGTTCATATAATAGTATTTTAAGAATGTTACAATATGTAATTTATTTTAAACCAGTTGTATTCATTACTGGATAAAATGTAATAGTTTGACATTAAAAATCATATTAAAAAACTGTTTGTGATATCTACCTCAGTTGTCTACTAAAACTTTTGCCTGTTTATCTGTTACAACGACACTCACTTTTCCTGTGATATCTTGAAATCAAAAATAGCTGTGATTTTATGAAATATATATTATCTTTTAATAAAAATTAACTCTACGGTTACTTCATCAATATGAAAAAAAAACTGATATAAATATTAATTTAGAGAAAAATATCCACTTCGTTACACTAGAATGAAATCCATTAAAAAATAATCCTCCTAAAACTTTGATATAACAGTTTTAATAATATAAAATAATTGTTGTGACGTAAAGTTACAAAATGCAAATAAGTTTCGTTACGACATCAATAAAATCGAAAATGTTATTGATGTACTGGAGTAAAAAAAAGATTTTATGCTATTGCACAAACTGACGGCAGGTCCGTGGCAATCAATAATATATATATATATATATATATATATATATATATATATATATATATATATAAGGTATATATATATATATATATATACCTTATATATATATACCTTAAATTGGCTCTCGCTTCGATATTCTATAATATGTTAACCATTGCAGCTAATTAATATATTTGTAGAGCGTGTTGAGTATGATCTAAAATATACAAACCAATAATTTACAAATTTACTAAAAGCAAATTAAAAGTTATATGTATAGAGGCTTTTGCCAATGTTTTATTCGTGTAAGTTATAACTTGGCTGAAAATAGTAAAACTTGACCTGACCTTATTAGTAGGGTTTAGTACTATAAAAGAGAAACAAATAAGGTGTTCCATTAAAGATTTCTTAAAAAATGTATGTAATACGGTTGCTGATGTTGTTGACATTATCTGTACATAATACAAACAATGTACTAGAAAAAATAGAAAAAAATAAAAATTGTACAACAATCGACCTAATCGAAATACATAGATTTTTTAAAAATATTTTAAACGAGTATTCAATCATTCTTTTTACTAAACTCTTAAACACAAGTCATCGCGGATATAAAATATTTTATAACTTGATACTAAACCATTACGCTAAAACATTAAACACTATTATTTATTTTTATTTTTTTCTTAAAAAAAAATCTATCATTATTTTTTCTAATTGTGACAGTGGTTGTCGATTGGCACTAAATATAAAACAAGGTTTCCAGATTAAAAAAAGTCTTAAAAACGGCTTTCTTAATTTTGTTGGAAACTTATCAGTTAAAGGTATCTGAATATTGAATCAATTGGTATTGAAACAAAGTTAACTGCATAATCAGATCTCGAGGAAATGGAGCAGAAAAAAGAACTTACACACACTCACACGCACACACAAGTGTCTAGAGATTGAAAACAAATTAAAACGTAAACTTAGATATTAAAAGAATCTTTATGCAGGAAGTTATTTTGACTGAAAAACACTTTAACTTGGCTGGAATCCGATTGGTGATTATGCTTAAATATGAATTAATATTTTGGCAAGTATTTATTTATAACAAAAATTTCATCAGATCATGTTTTTGCTTTGTATTACTTCAATAAACATTTTAATTTATATATTTCATTTGATCTCGTACCATGTTTTAATAACATTTTATTTTAAAAACTTTACTGAAAATAACAAACATCGCACAAGATTTTTATATAATGTTATATTTTCGAGTGAAGAGTTTTAAAAAATCCAATCCACTTTCCAAGTTTGCATTTCAGTAGTGAGCTTCGATAAATAAATGAAATGATTTCAATTTATTATTAAACTGGAAGAAATTCTGTCAAATAAGAACAACTTAACATATAGAGGGTTAATACTATATTGTTTTAACATGATATCAAAAAGTATCAATAGCTTTGTCCTAAATACACAGGTTTCCTGAATTGCTTGCTTGAATTGCTTATTTTTCTTCTTCATATCATTTATATATATTGAGTGACATAATTTTATATTCTTTGGTTTTATTATTGTAATTACATTTAAAATTTTTGTATTTTTAGGGTGTGTTTTCTTACCATTTTTAGATTTACTATTGTTTGCGTTAACTAACATAGTGTAATGTGGAGCTACTCAGTGATATAAAGTTTTTACTTTAAAATATTTGCTGTGATGTCTTGTTATCGTTTCAATCAAAATATACTGCATCTAAAAGAATCCCTCCAACCCTTGAACTTTTTTTTTTGTTCTAATTGTTTTTTAATATATAAATACGTTTTTTATTATAAAAGTATTTGTTTCGTAATATTCTGCTTACAAAAATAAAAATATTTATTATGACACTTCCCATCTTAATAAGATTCTTAAGTTCACAACGCATATAATGTGACTGAATTTTAGTAGGATCTACTTTTGCTTGTAGACTGATTGTAAATACTGTAAAACGAAAATTTATTTTATTTTTTGTTTGTCCCAAAGGTATATATTAAAACGCTCATCTGAATGCAAAGAAGCTTTGGTGCGTTGGTAGTCGCATTCATAACAAGATTTTTAATTTAGTAGTACAATTTTGCAATAGTAATTCGATAGTTAATAAACAATTAACAGAATTTAAACTATTATAACGGGTATACCATGGTGATAATGTACTTTGAAGAATGTCAATATTTCGACCTAGTTGCATGAGTTGCATAGTTTAAATATGTGTTCAAACCACGAGTCAAGTTCAAAACCATTAGTTAACAAAATGTTATTTTTCCGTTTGTTCGGTATAAAAAAATAACCAATTGACATTTTATTTATTACAGGGTACATATTGTAATGTTACTTTGACTATATAAAAAAAAAACAGAGTGATCGATACCTGTATAAAATGTCAAATATATTGTTTAATCCAATTAGGAAAACGCTTTCACAAAGCAGCCCTAATTACAAGCAGGTTTGCGGCGTGTTTGAGAACACAAGATTAGAGGTAATTAAGTCTCGTGGAAGTGTAACCCAGCGAAGATCATTATGCGGGATAATGAGGTGTCCAGTCAGGCGCTCTCGTATTATGTAAATTCAATTCTTTGTTCTTTTACGTATGTTTATTTTTGTCAGCGTATGCTTACACGTTGGGTTACTCGTATAATAGTGTTTTATACGATTTTGCATACTCATACTGTAAACAATAAGTCCGTGTAGGATTTTTATTTTTAGGTTTTCAGGTATTTAAGTTTTTGAAACAATTGACAAGAAAATATTCATTACAATTTATGATTTACTTTTTTTTTTATTTTTTATTCATTGTAATTTATTTTTTATTTATTTTGTTTAATTAATTATTTATTTAACCACACTTTGTTGAAAGTTTTGACCAAGTTATATCACCTTAAATTATAAATATTTACAGCAATCATTGTATTAGGATTAAAATATTTGAAAGTCTCAAGAGAAATAAAATATTATAAAGACGGATTAATATTATTTCAATAAAAGTTAAATACAACTTATTTATATTTATGTTGCCTAAGATTAAACTTTTAATTAATAAACTTAAAATCTACAATGTCGAAAACACTCAAAGGATCTAGTAAAATATAAAAACATTTTATTTTCTGTGCAGTTTTAAAATATTTTTCATATTCAGAATATTTTTAAACGTTGTATAGTCTCTAAATAGATTTGTTATTAACTAATACTCATATGTTATGAGAACGGGTAGCAACAAAAAGCGACGGTCAATTTTAAACGTTATATGGCGTCATTAGCCTACACAGCGCACCTTTTATGAATATTTCGATGTAAAATAGCCTACCTCGTTTGAATTACATCGGTTGTGAGAATTTTAATCCTTTAGTCCTATGTGTGAAGGTGGATTTTTCTATCCCTGTGTATAGGATTGCGTGCTAGGTACTTCAATTAAGGGGCGAGTAAAGTGCGACGAGTGCTAAGCAGGTAAGGCGATATCATAAAACACATGACTTTTAAACGACGCTGTTACAGTATACATGAGTATTTTACTTTATTCTTGTATTACACAGCCAGTCTTTAAAATTTTATATTTATTGCTTTCTTTCAATATAATTATACAAACTTAAACTGATTTACAATCTAAATTTATTATAATTTATTTTTAAATTATTCTGTTCTGATTTTATACATAAAAGATGCAGAAACATGCTCTCAGACGCAAATATGCAAATTATATTGCACTAACAAATATTATATTAGCTAATATATGGTTATAAAATAAATTAATACGAGATACATATATTAGAAATACTAATATAAAAACATATCGTTTCTATTAATAAATAAAAAAAAGGTTAGAATAGAATTATTAACATAAATAAATTTTTAATCTGAAAAATTATCGATTCTGATTGTCGTTCATTGTCTCCATTATAATGACAATGTCGTTTGAAAACAGTATATATTTAATCAGATTTTAAGATGTGGTTTATACTTTTAATTCCTGTATTTTCTTGATACATTTCTTGCTTCTATATGTTCGGCCTATATTGATTTATAACCACTTTCGCAAAAGAGGACATTATAATATAAACAATTTTTGTCTTTGGAATGATTGGATTGGTTTCGAACCCCAAACCTCTTATCTACAACTGTTCAAAATGTCTTGTAAGATAATATATAAATATAATGCTACTATGAATCTGCGATAAAATAATAATAAAAACTCTAAATAAATTTTAACCTTAGTGTTTGTTCATCGCAATAATGTATTAATGCTTATCTAATAACATATTGTATGAATAAATTTAAATAGCAAAAGTTTTATGTATTATTTATAAAGAGCATGTTTTTTACACTAAACCCCATCTAGCAAAAGAAAGACCAATTGTACGTATCACCGAGCGAATACAGATAAGGAGTTTAACATTTTTTATCTGCAAATTCCAGTCCTGTTTGATTTACGCTCGTCACTTTTACTTTTCAACTTTGAATCAAGATAAAATTTTATATGGATTACAAAGGGCAAAGGAAAAAGTTTTACTTAGCACATTTCAAACCAGACACTGAACTGTGAAAATACTTTTCCAAGTTTTAATCAGGAGACTGATATTTTATCTAAGGTTTTATTTTTTTTACCATTAATTTATGAACAATATATTTAATTCAATAAATCTAAAATGCGTTTATTTAAGAGTATGAATATATTTTGGATTTTTTGTATTTTTCTCGTTTACCCTTAAGTATTTATATACGACGTTGTTTTTTTTCAACGAGATGAGTTGAGGTCAATGCGTAAACCCATTTGATCCCAATCGAATACCGTTTATTTGCTGAATGTTGGCGAATTTTCAACACAAACTCAGAGTAAATTAATTTTAATTATAAAATTTCAATTATAAACATTTATTAGACAATCAAATAAGGGCTTCACAATTTTATTTGAAAATTTTAAATTCTTATCAAATCTGCTTTGACTTTTATTCTTTTATTACAGATAAATAACATTTATGTTAAGTTTTAAGTCTATTTTTAAATTATAAGATGAAAAAAGAAACAAGTATTATTAAAAGTAAGAGTTTCATCGCTTTAACAACTTATTGTTTTCCCTGTAAATAGTTGACAGTTCCATTGTTGTTTTGTGTAAATAGAAAATATTGTATCAAAAAATAAGGACCTACTCAAACATCCAATTTAGTTTCCCATCAGTTGATAAAACCTTGAAGCCAGTCTGGAAGAAGCGATTTAATAAAACAAGTTTACTAAATCACTTTACTTGCAATGCCGCCCTTAGTTCACAAGTTGTTATTGAGTTTTGTAACTGTTAATGCAAATTCTGTAGCCTTTTTGGCTTATGTTTTAAATAAGTAACATATATTTTATTAAACTCATACTGTTTTTGGATTAACTCCAAGTTAAAACGTAATTACTCATGACGATGACAGATTACAAGAAATAAATAACAATTAACTAATATTGTTATTTATATATGAGGGAAATAGTAGTATAAACGTTTCCACTTACATAAAAATTACGTAAATTTATATCAGACATAAATGGTTAAGAGCAAGATACACATAATATTAAAAATATAAAAATAAATTAATTTATGCTTTTAATACACGAAAAAAACAACAGATTTTTGCTTTCGTCTTTCCGAAGAAGGAACTCATGGAGACGAGCCAACCGGAATTTTGTTTGATGTCCCTTAAAATATAACATTAATAACATAGTTTTCGTTGTTAAAGTATTGACTAAACTAATGTAAAAGTTTGTATTTAGTATACTTCTTGAAAGTTTGTGATGATGTTAAAATCATATAGAGCAGTTTTAATTGTTACGTAAGCAAATAAAACAGAACGAGAGACCGCCCGTAACACGGCCAGAATCTCGGTTTTGTATACAAAATTAACAGTCAGGATACTAAGAATTGTTCTGCTGTAAAACGATATCCACTAAACTTAATTATTTCAATAGCAATTTAAGCTTATAATGATATATTCTACGTAAAATAAGCAAAAAGTAATAATTTTCAAACGTCCATGATTAAGGTCTCAATTATACTTCTATCTTTTACAATTATTAATATTATGACTACTATCTTTTATAATTATTAATATTATTTCTGGGACAGGATTTTGTTTAGTAACAGAACAAGCACCATTGAAAATACAAGCTATCTCAAACACAAAATTACTTTTAATTGTTGTATATAATTACATCTTATTTATTCAAGTTCGTATCATTTGTGTAAAGCAAATTTTGGTGAAAATAAATCTATTTGTGATTATTGATGTTTTTGTACCGACATCTCTTAAAGCAAACATTAGTATAGTTTTGAAAGTTATATAGGTAGATTTATAATGTTACTAATTAATGGATATTCAGGAATATCTCCTTCGAAAACATCGCCAGCAAGCAATAGTGGTCCGAGTTCAAATTAGATAGAGATAAAAGAAAGATCACTGGTATTTACCAGAGAGATGAAGAAATGTAGCAAATAATTCGGTATCAAAGTAAATCAAAGTCAAATATGAATTCAGTATACTTGATTAATAAGTACACTGAAAATATTTTTTCTGCGTTTCTTTCTAAAAAAAAAAAAACTAAAGTATGCTCAACTCAACCAAAGAAAAAGAAAAATTTAACTTCTTTCATTCTTCTTTTTCTTGTTCACTCAATAATTTGCTGTCTTGACAACTAGTAAACTAATGACGAAGTTTTTGTAAAGACGAGAAGTTGATAATTTGTCTAATGGTAATAATTCCAGATTTTGTATGAGCAGTTTGTTTGGTAAAATTAAATTCTTTTTTACTTGGAATCTTCATATATAAAGGTAACAGAACGTTTTCAAATAATTGATAGGAGAGCGGACTGTATACAATCGAATAGATATATTAATAAAAGCAACAGAAAAATATTTTCGTTTCAGTGATTTATAGAAAATAATATTAATTAAGTCCCAGGTGAAATCCCATTGGTATTGAATCCTAGAAAGTCTGTTTTTTATGACTATAAGTTTAAATTAAAACAGAAAGTCTCTGGAAAAATTTTTCGATTAAAAAATGTCAATATTAAAGGTAAAAGAAATGGAAAAATATCACCAAGAAAAACAAACGCCAACAAAAATTGGATACAAATCCATCTTATCAAATACAGAATGAATCTTTCTTATTTACCAATGTCTGTTTGAAGCCTTATTTACACATTTGGAGCAATTTTAGAGCACCTAATACAATAAAATTTCATTTTGTGGCGGATCCTTTTTGCTAAATATGTATTGGTTCCTACTCAAAATTTAAACTCTCCTTATTAATCGTCGAAGAAAAGAGAACTATTAGATAATGTAGTACCACCACCAAAAGCTCCTGAGGTCTCATCCATATCACTAGACTGGTGATTGGCCCATAATCTCACGAACGATGCGATAAATTGAATATCGGTTGGGACCCCAAATAAATGATATAGGGCCACTGGATCATACATCAACAAGCATGGGACGTCAATCACAAAGAATTCAATGTAGTCCTTGAGGCTATAGTCCACGCACAGAATTAGTTAATCAATGTAAATGTACGATATTGACCGATATTTGTTCTAAAATGTTGTTGTAACTTGATGCGGCAGATACTCAGTATTATTCAAGTTGGTTCAATGGCACAGTCGATGCTTTGTCTAGATATTTTGTGAGATTATGATCCAGTCTGGATATACTCCCCGCCAAAACACATTCTCTATTATTATCTAGCAGACGAATGTCATCATTTAGAACCTTCTTCACATACTGAACAAAATAAATTAAGGTGCACAATTTGTTATTGGTGCACCATAATTTTGTTGTTTTGTTAACGGTGTTCCGTTAACTTTAAGAATCAAAACAAACAGAGGTTGTTCTTTATTTAGCTCACTTGTATAATGAAGATGGTAAAATAAAGACACACAAAAGTAGTACTTTATTATAAATTCAACTGTTTTTATATTATTACCAATAATTCCTTTGGATTAATATTTTTCTTGTTTTCTTTAAATGCCTACATGTTTAAAGCTATTACAGTTACAGTTACAGTTGCCAAGGAGTGAAATACTACAAGTATATTTAGGATCCTAAATAATATTACTCGGTTTTTGGACAATTAGTCTTCATACGATAATAATCTTTTTCATCATCACGATGCACCGAATTATTGTTTTTATTGTCTTCAGGGCGCAGTCTAAGATCTCACCTTATTAACAATAGAATAGGAAAATATATTGAGGATATGATAATATAATTTTTGGCAGTTACATCCCTTAATTGGATGGAGTATTTTAAAAAAAACATTAACATTCTAGAAACTGGAAATTGAATGCAAGAATATACTTTCACAAGATACTATAAATAATGTTTTCTAAGATTTACTCGAGTACTACACATTTCAATAAAACTATTTTTCGGATATAACTCGCGTTTATTATTACAATTTTACCCGGCGTTTCGGATGCTTTGCAGCAACAATTTGCAACAATTTGGATAATAATAGTGTTTCAATTATCAAACTTCTTTAATTAAGTGCATTAAGTACTAATTAATTGATCTTTATTTCTTTAATTACAATAATAAATGGTTAACAGAATTGTTATACAATTTACAGCCGTAAATAACATCAGATTCAAGATGGATTCCAGATGTCAACATGGAATAAATAATTGAATTTCAAGTTTAACAATAAAACTTGCCTATGATTTTTCGTTAAGACATCCGAAATACAGAAAAAATACACATTACTCTCTTGAAAATACCAATAAAATTAGCAGTATTTGGATAAAAAAAAAAAGATTAGATGGGTATATCTATGTAGCATTTTATTTTATTTTCATTATTTTTTACTTGTTACGTGATACGAAATTTTTTAAATATATATATATTATATATATATATATATATATATATATATATATATATATAATATAGACGCATTGACCTTATTTTAAATAAAATATTTTAAAAGTTTAGGTTTCTGGTTCTTTACACTTCTGGTGTTTTACATTCAGTATTTTTCACATATGAAAATCCTTTCTAATATAAAGAGCACCGAAATAACGAGTATTACGATATGTATTGTATCTTCCAGAATGTGGGTGTTTGTTTATTTATAAAACCGAAACTTCTAATGGATTTCCGACATTTTCCTGCGGGAAAGTTACTGCAAGGTATACATCAAACTTATAATTAAACAAAGTTCCAATAAAAAACAACAACACCTCACTTACATTCTCCATGTTACTCATAGTCAAGCACATACTTCTGTTAAATTAATTAATTGTTATTTTAATTGTAAATAACAAACGAATAATATGTTAAAATTCGAATATAAAGATACTTAGAATAACAGATGGATTAAGTTAAATTTGTGAACAATCTTTTTAAACAAATTATTATAATCATTCTAAGTAATATTCACTTATAATTTGAATATTTAAAGATTGAGACGAGAGGTTAATAAATTTCCAATCACAAGTATACACACATTTTTATTCAAAGCTAATAAAAACTTGACAAACTTGTACACCGAACAAGTAAAATTGATTTCTTCATAGAGTAGGCCCAAGGGATAAAGAAAAATCATTTTTTAATTTTCTATTGCAGGCCCGAGCCTTGTAATGGAATCAGGCAGCCGGGTCACGTCTAGGCCTCTCAAACGGCTGACGGTGAAAGATAAACTTTACCTTCATTGTCAATTTCCTGAGCTTAGAGAGTCCTCCACACGCCCCAAAACAATGAAAGCAAAGTGTCTTCAACAATTTAATGTTGACTTCCCAAATGGCCTGTTAGCTGGATGGTTTTAACTGAATCTCGACTTTTATTTGAATGTTCTTGACTGATTAGCGTCTTAAATGATTATTGTAAATATTAAATGTAATTTTATAAAGAAATAATGTTTATTAGACTATTTTTCCTTAACAAGTAATAAAGATACTACTGGACTGAAGTGTGCGACCGAAATTATTATTTACTTCGAGTCTTGTCACATAATCTTCCTAAGCGTTTCTTGATCGTGACCGTTTAGTGAAACATGCGGCAGATGCCTACGTTACATGTTCCCCTAACCAGTCGATCAAGATACATATTACGTACTTTACGGCATGAGAGTGACAAAAAGCAGCCGCACGTTCTGTTATGTTAAACTACGAATTGATTTTCACAGAGAGTCTTTGAGATAGGTCTATTTTTTTAACGCCAGTTTTGCAAACATGTTCCTTCGACATATTGCTTTTTTCAGCAGTTTTATGTATACCCAATATGTTTCCTATATTGCAAAGGATATTTTTTAGAATAGTAATCTTCTTATCATCTTTTATAAAATTTTTATTGTTTGTGATATAAGTTGACACGTTTAATATAGTCGGTTACGTATTTCAAATGTTTTAAGTTAATTATGTCAAATTTATTAATTATGTTATTTGCAGCATACATTTATCAATTATTATTTTTATTGTTCGTGAATATGAAACTAAAACACCTAAATATTATAATAAGTTTATGTAGATTAAATCGAGAATAGTAGGATTAGGAAATAAAATATTTTAATGAAATATATTTAAATTTATAGTTCTTATATATTATAAAGCATAACACTAAAAAAATATTGTATGGTTTTAACCTCTAATAATAATCATCTTTAAATCCATAAAACTTTACAGCAACAATTATTGTAATTGAGTGATATGTTCGCAGTTTCTAGAAATCATTATTATTGTAGGTGTAATCGTTACGTTAATTCCCTGTTCATATTTATTTAAATCATTTCTGATCTTGTATTCATTATTCTAGGTTCTTCGGAATAAATAAATTTAAATTTTGTATCTAATCAATTTTTTTACTGTCTAATTGTGCTGTACCATAATTATTTATATAATTGTGAAAGTCGTAGTTTGCAAAGTTATTAATAAACTTTGAACGTGAGTATTTATTGATGTTCGATATTACATTTCAGAGAACTCTTGAAATCAATTTCCGTAGTTTGTATCAAATCCTATATCTCGGCGGGCGGCAGTTGGGCGACACAGGAATCACCGCCTCTAGCAACTTCCAGCATCGGACATCCTGAAAATTTGATTTTAGTTGCAATTGACGTGTATATCTCGAGGGAAATAAGCTGATGTTGACCTAATAGCACTAATAGGGTATTTATTATTTGTTTGTTTTTAAGGCAATCTATTTGCAAACACTTCTTTCTAGGCTTATCAGTAGTATTGTTTCAATAAAGTATTATATTTTATGTTTTCTTAACGGTTTTTTTAAATTTAATTTATAATTATATTTTTTACTTTAAACTTTTTACATGATGATGTTAAATGATTTTTAATTTTTTAAAGTAATTTCAAAAGCATTACAAGTTCTCATTTATTTTTTTATAATTAGTTTCAGGATAAGGATCAGGATCAGGATATCAATGATTTTTATATTTCAATTATCTTACAAATTGTGGTTAAATTTAGTGAAAAATGAACAATACCTTTACATAAAAAGTTAAACGTACTGAAAGCTTAATGAAAGACGGTCGATCCACTATAAGTTGCTTCTGAGAAATAAGCGCCGGTTACGTATGAGGTTAATGACCTAACGTTATTTTAAGAACTTTCTACCCCACCCTCGTAAGTCACCTTTGTTAATGATTACATATTTATAACAATGTTCATGTATATTGTTAACTACCTTTTTGCAAATGGTTTCGTCTACATTACAGGTATATATATATAAACAGTCTTGTCATTTTAGCCACGACTGTCAGAAAGTTTGTTTCATCTCTCAAGCAGAGTAGTTATTTTTAACTTCCTGAATAACCCCGATTTTTGAAGTCGAAACTTTTAAATTTTTTTTAACTGAAAAAAGTTTGTTTTCGTTATTCAAAAAAAAAAAAAAAAATTGCGCGGTCGAAGTGTTTGTGGTGCCAATAGAAACGTATTAATTTAAATTAGAAGTGTTTTATTTTTCTAACAAAAAATAAATTCATTAATTGGTAATCCACTTAATGAGTTTTGCTATAAACCCAAGGACCTGTTCTATGTCCTGAAAAAAATTGTTTGATTATTTCAAAAATGTACTGGGCTGTACAGGTTTCGATTTCCACACTTCTATCCAAAGTGTTTCTGGGACATTATGTAAAATATATGTAATCTTAGAAAGTCTTTAAGTTTTTAAGCTTCTCCTGAAATTATCATAAAAAAAATATAAATGTTGTCCAACAAAAATTTAAGTAATATTCTTTATGTCTTGATATTGTGTTGTTTTCAAGATAAACTCATAGTTTTAAAATGGAAACATTTTAAAAACAGTGATTTTTTAAATCACAGATAAGCTTTTTTGTTACTATGTATAGCTTAAAATATAATAGTAAAAATATGTTTACATACACTTTCAAAGTATTATTCTTGTGTTAATGAACAAAAGTCTATATACAGCCATACTGTACACAATGACTACAATGTACAATGATTTAGTAATCTTCACCGAGGCAAACAAAATCAACGACATCGTTTGTTTGGCTTAGCTTCACACTTTTTGATATATAGTTCGGCTAAAAAATGCATCATAGATAAATGTTTGCCATTCCCGTTGGTTAGTTTCGTTGAGCTTATCATAAATTTTGTAGTTAGTTAGGAATTTTAACGGCACTGTATCTGCTTGTCAAGAAGTGCTGACAATGTGTGCGCTCGTGCTGCGTTATTTTTTGCTTGCTCGCGATTTTAGTTTTTTACGTCAGCGTCAGGGGCAAAATGTTGAACAATTTTTTAATTTCGTTTTTAACTTTTGCATTGTTTATTATGAACAAAATATGGCGTGTTTTTAAATTTATAATACAATATAAGTTTGCTGATTTATATACATTTTGATTATAATTATTAGATTTCAGTATTAAACGAGTGCGGATTCTTAGCAATAGAATTGAGGTAATTCATAAGGGAAATTAATGTTGTAAGTGGTTAAGCTCAGCTATCATTCAAAATAAGTGAGCTCCATAAAACTCGTTATAATATTTTATTTCAGCCTTAACTTTCCTGCCTTTTAAATTATTTGTTCGTGAAGGCTGGAGTCGGTCCAAATTAAATTATACGCAGAAAATGTTGAGCTCCATTTGTAGATTCATAACCATTTGTATTTTATGATATTTAAACAATAATATTTATTATATTTTATAGCCGTTGCTGTATAGATTGTCCAGTACCTATATTACACGTACATTACCTTCTTATATAGGGAAATATAAAGAAATAACAGTTATTTTTGCTAACTTTTAATAAAAAGAAAGACAAACAAGAGTATATTGCATAAGTAGGTGTAGGTAAAAAATGTCTTCTTGAAATAAATAAATTGTCTTAAGTATGACAAAATATCAGCTGAGAATTAATCCACCAAATTGGCATCTTTTCTTTTGTTATTTCGTAACTTCCAAAAGGTTTGTATGAAAGAATTTTCTGACAAATGGACCCGTTAAAATATAATGTTGTTTTATTGGAAAAAATTATTAAACCAATTAGGGCTATTTTTTACTATTCTGCTATAATATGTTTTAAACTGACTGATCGATTCAAAGACAAAGCACGGCTTTAGCCATTTGATGAAGACTTGTTAAAAAAAAGCAAATATTTTTCTTGCGAAGTGCCTTCTTATTATCTTTTAGTAAATTGCACTAATGCGGAGGGGAAGTGGTTCGCGACGGATAAATTAAAAACCAAAAGGAGTAAGAATTTATTTTTACATTTTAGTGACAACTCTCGTGAACACAACGGTTTAAAAAAGATATCAGAAAACGCATATCTCCTTAAAGAAATCACGTGCCAGTGCTACATAAAAAGGTTCCACAGGAAACGTAACCGCTTAACTTTTAAAACGTATACGTGATTCAATTTCCAAGTTGTATCTCTCGCTGAAGCCCAAAACTGTCGCAGTACTATTCAACTTTCTTCAATATTTTAAAACGATCGCTTCTTAGTAGCTGCCATTTGATAATACTTTTGATATAAATCTTTCAAAGTCTGTAAAGTTTTGTATAAGTTATATATCAGATTTATGGATGGCATGACTTGTTACATTCTTTGTTACTTAGTACACCTTAGTATATATTATGGAAGGATTTAATATTTGAAAGATACTTTAAACCGATGCTTTGTCTTCACTTGTTTGAAACTGAAATATTTTTTGATAAAATAATATTCATCGTGTTTTATTCACGCCCCAAAGCGTATATAATACTTTTGATTATGTTAAGTATTAAAAGAAATTTTAATATCGGTTATTCTAAAATCTTTCTTAAAGGTCGTTACTATTAAAGCTATATAAAATATTTTATACTCACATCATGACGTGCAGATTTATAAACTAATTTAATAAGCCATTAAAGCAATCTGGGCCAGGGGTTACCATGGTGATTTATAGAAACACGAGAACATTAAAAACGCATTACGAAAACATGACTTTGGGTGGAAAATTTAACGGCACAGTACATAAACCCCAAGTGAGTTAGTAGTTGCTTTATAGAACACAAATTGGTTAATAGTAACAGAGATTCAAAGTTAGTTTGCTTTCACACTGGAGTTCTAAATACAGTGATTAGGATTACATTAATACTGATCGCTTAGTGAAATTAAAACAATCTTGAATTATAGCTAACTATTTATCTCATTCTAAATGCTTTCTATACATTTTTAACTCTATCGAAACATATAATCAAGATAACCAAATAGTAGCAAGTCATTTGAAGCTGAAACGAGAAAAAATAAGATCAGAATCAAACAAGTTATATTTATATAAAACGTGTTTCAGAAGTCAATCTCAAGTTGTCCAAAACTTCGCCTTTTGTAGCCTTTTGTAGCATCATATTCCCGTGAAGAGTGAAGAGTATTTTTTCTTCATATGTTTTAAAAGGTAGAGTTTGAATTTGATTATCCCACAATTAGGTTTATCGTAGTTAATATTGTTAAGAAATTTTATTTGTTTAGAAAATATATCAATGTATTATATCTAATACAATAAGATTAGGCTTTGAATTGACGGCTAAGGATTGAGGCTGGTTTGGCGGAGAAGCTACAGTAATAGCTTCATAAGGTCAGAGAGAGTTGGACGCCTCTTTATAGTTCTTCAAGGGTGGTACGGTAGAAGGGTACGTAGCAATATTTCGAAACAAACTACTCGCTTGGTAAATATCATTGCACATCTACCGTTATAAAATATGTATTTGTAAAATATTATAAGAGTTATTATTTGTTAAAAATATATCATTCGTGTTAGTTAGTTTTATTTTTAATTTATTAATAAAACAAAATACACACAAGTTACAAAACCAAACATATTAGGTATTATTTAAATGCGGGCCAAAGCTTGGTTAGATAATTAATTAACCTTCTGAAATTACTAGATGGATTGGTAAATTTGCCTTGAATTTGTACATTTGCTCATTGGTCCAATTACGTATAAATGGAACAGTCTGTTTTAAACAAAAGGCAATAGTGTTTTCGTAAAATAGGCTTTTATTAAAATAGTTTTTAGTGTCCTCTAGTTTTGATAATGATACATATAAAAGAAGTAAATTGTATTAAAATAACTCAAGACAATATTTTTATAAAACTATAATAAATATGTAATATACACTGAAAGAAATCATAAGAAGAATGTTTTTCAGTCAGATACATCTAAAATCAAATATAAAAGTTGTCCTAAGTGTTCCACTAACAAACTCAGATAGGGTTACATAAGAATAATAAATAAAAGTAATAGTAACGGTATCTTAGTGGTTGGCAAAAGATACGAATGCTACTAAAAATAATACATATATGTATTGTAATAATACATAATACAAACTTAATCTATGTATAACTATAGTTATTATTGGTTTTTTTGTTGAATATAATTTAAATATAATAAATAATACAACCTCTAAAAAATTCATTAAACTTGAAGAATTTTAATGTCCATCACTCAATGTCTATTTGGTTTTGTATTATTATGTTCCCTCTTTGCAGTAATTGTGTAATAGGCTCATAACTTATACTTTATTTCTTATTATGGTTCGAGAGACATTACCAGAGAAATCCGTGATTGATAATAGTCTTTTAGATTCATTAATCTCTTACGTCTCTTCGACGCTGGCTCTTTTCCCCGGAGTTATTTACCTTCTTATTACATTCCTAATTTTGTTTTTATTCATTTAAATCAAATACGTAAATAACATTATTAATTCAATTTCTTTTAAATTTATTATCTATTAGTATGTTGTTATTGGTATGTATTTTTATTATAATTATATGTTTACATATTAGTTTTTTTTTTCATCTACCCACTTTTTTTTAGATTAGTTAATAAAAATTTTAATCCTAAGGTTGTTTGGAAGAAATCGCCGACTGGCAATAAAATCGCCTTTTGTATCTTCCTTATTTGTTTTTTTTTTATTGTTCTTTATGTAATATTTTCGTATCTTGTGGTGTATACTAAAGTATGTAAATAAATAAATAAATTCTCTGATAAACAACAAAACTATATGTATAGAAAATGAAAGATTTACAGATACCTGTATAAATGTATGATGTCCTTTTAATGTAATGGTTAGAGAACCTGATTAATTAAAACACCGGGTAGTTTGTTGTTTGTTTTCAATTGGATTTGTATTTAATACAACATAATAGACTATTTCTAATCATAAGGAGGCATTTTATTATACTAGAGTTGGTATGATAACAATTGTCTGGTTAAACGCAGAGACATGTAGCAGCTATAAATCATCCTGACAAAGTAAACCAGTCAGGCCCCGGTGGTTTTATATCAATCCTCTTGATCGCACACAACTCCATATTTTATTTTAACATTGGATGAAATTATACCACAGAAATAGCTATGTAGATTATAATATATTAAACTTTGGAACGGTTTACGAGAAAATATTTGAAGTTCCCTAAGCAACATGGCTTTTAAGAAATCCGTCCATAAATATTTTTTTCTGATAGTATTAAGTATTAATAAAATATGTAATTAATCATTTAATTTTTTTTTGTTATTGACAAAGATTTTTCTATATATTATTTATGTTAAATATTTCGTATGTTTTAAGGTAAATTATAGTACCTATGAGTTCATATTATGTATAGCTTTGTGTCTTTTGTTAAATAGTTAAATTTTTAGTTATTTCATTTTACCGCCTTATTTTCCGTCTTTATTTCACTTTTTATTGTTTTTCTTTGGGTTGACTTGTAGAGAATGCTTTGAAGCATCTAGCCCGCCCATTGTGGTTTTTTCTTGAACGATAAAGATTCTAAAAAGCTAAAAGCAACGATTTATTTATTTACGTTACAGCATAATAAATATAAAAATATATATAAAGAAAATCTTTTCATATTAAATGAATTTCATACATGAAAGTATGTCTGTAATGAAATGCCCATAATGCTAATAAATACTATGAATATTTGTAACATTTTTTTATTCATTAAAAATGTAATAAGAATTTAAGAAGAAATGAGAAACAATTTATAAGTTTATTAATATATTTTTTAATATTGGTAAATATTGATTGTATTGTAAATACATGGTTTTCCTTTTAGTAGACCACCACGTTACGTCGTTTTAGAGTAATAGGAAGTAACGAATATATTTTAATTAAATCATTAGTCAAATTTTGAAAGTCGCTCTACTGACTTCCTAACAGAATTTCGGTAACCCTTGGCATTTTTATTTAATTACCTCAGCTTGTATACCAGCTAATGATATACTCATCGATTTTTCTGCCAAATAGCGGTCAAAGCGAGTGCTAATTTCATTTGTCATCCGGTGTCCGTCCGAAACGGAATGGATAACTGTAAGCTAACATTACCGGATCAAATTATTTCGGATATATTCAACCCATCCGTTTAATTAGCATGCGGTTAGCTTTAATTTGTAGGGGAGCGGTGATGGACACGTCACTCAGCATTAATTCTTTGTGTTATATTGAAATGCGTATAAAGTATAAATCTGGTCGTATTACAATTTGTTGTATAAATATGCCTTTTCATCCTATAAGTAATATTAGTACAAAATGGAAATGAACGATGATTATTTTTGTCATATTGTATACACTTAAATGTTAATCAGCTGGTTTAAAAAGTCAATATTTTACTAAGAATTGTTAATTTCTAAATTGCGTATTCTAAAACGACTGTTTCGGGTTTCATTTGTTTTCATTACCACAAGCTTTCACTATGATGTCTTTAACATTATATATGAACTTTTAAATATAAGGAAAAGCTAATTTATAAGCGAGTATTTAACTCTTTATTATTAAACAATCAATGTTGATTGAAAAGAAAAAATACATATAATTGTATAGCATTGATTAAAAAGGTTGTGAAATGGCTAACCATCTCTTCACTTGCATGAGATAATACAAAGAACTATTTCGAAATTACTAATAAATTTATTAACACAATGGTAACGCACTCTTCACATAGGCATTTACATTACATTTACGGACAGTATAGTCTATTTACTATATTGTGGCTGAGCGTTTTATTGAATTACTAAAGATCACATTTATTCCTAAAAAGTAGTTTTTTATAACCGTCATGTGGAGCTTCAAAATCATATTATAATAAATTTACTTTAACCATCTTATCAATGTTTTAAAACAAGTGTACTGCAATTTATTTAACTGGATATTTTTTTTTAGATATAAAATCTATTCAAAAACAAAAAAATAAGCTTCTGATGTATCCCAAATTAAGTTATGCGCAAACAAACAATATTATTAAACTCAATGTATTAAACAAAAACGCACAAGAAAAACTCGGAAACAATTTTTGTATATTTTTTGTTTATATAACATGCAGTCGACAATATTAAAAAAATATATATATTATTTAGATTTCCTTTCTGTTTGTATGTCGATTAAGCCAGTTTAGCAATAATTATTGTCGTCCTCGTTTAGATAATTAATATGCTATTATCATAGACAAACATATAAATTAGATGCAATAGTTGAAGGAATTAATTGTGTTCATTATTCAAAATAAAATAGTAATTTGGCTGACACTGTCATGGCGATTTTCGATATCATTAAAATGGTGTATTGATCTTTCATCAAAAATCAGGTACCATTTTAAGATATTGAAGTATACTATATTCATATATATTTTATTCAAAATTTTAAACTTTGTTTTTCAACTTTCTGGTTAAAAACGGTTGAAAATCACTTAAGTAAACGGATATTAGAAAT
The DNA here is from genome assembly GCA_959347415.1 of Mechanitis messenoides. Classification (NCBI taxonomy): domain Eukaryota; kingdom Metazoa; phylum Arthropoda; class Insecta; order Lepidoptera; family Nymphalidae; genus Mechanitis; species Mechanitis messenoides. The sequence goes on from OY365771.1 coordinate 10,423,449, forward strand.
AAGATAATTTGAAGTCATAACGTTTGAAGGTTGTGCATGTATCGCACTAACGTTTTTAAAGTTTTTTTTAGACTGAAAACCACATTCGCAATTTCAAAAGAACTAATTGCTCGATATTGTCGAATTTTGTGTGTCTTAATCAGTGAATTCCATTTTCTATCATGAATTAATTACGCAATCTGTTTATCCATGATGGTATATTCATGTCAAAAGAAAGAATTCTCCACATTTTTGTTAAACAGGAAGTTATTGTAATGGGGCTCATAACTATTACCGCTTTTAGTTTATCTAATATATATTAATGATTTCCCATTTTATTATTTTGTTAGTATACATGAACTTTATATACTTATGAATTACGAAATATTTATTTTAATCAAAAAGCTTAAAAAAAAACTGTAAAAGAATACTAATGTTTTAATGCTTTGTTATAAAAAGGTATTTATTTAATACGTCAGAAAATCAGGAAACACATAAGAAATAGCACAAATGCGTTTTAAATTGCCAAATGCGCTTGTTATATACTTAAATAGAAGATTAATGTTTTTCGTTCTAGGTTTTTGCGGTGTTGTTGGATATTACAGCCATTTGGAATTAATGTTGAAAATAACGCGGATCAAAAGGTATGATTAATAATTTTTTTACGGTCAAGGATTTTGACCTCAGAGGGCATTATAATAAAAAGTGAAAAGTTTGTTTAAAAATATGAGATGTAGAAAAATGTGAGTAGCTTAAAAAAGTACTATAAATTATTGTACGTTCTAGTAGATACTTCATTTGTAAAATTTTTACATGAATTGAATCAATCTATTTAGGCGAAAACTTGTGAGGTTAATAACAATATATAAATACAATACAGTAAATAAAATATTGCAAAGTTTATTGAGAGTGACTTCTATATTAGTGGTAAGTACTAGTTTTATTTTTATTTCTTTGAAAATTCGTTAAGAAACCAAAAGTTCCAACTGAACAGAGAACTGTGACTTACTACTTGGTAGGAAACTTGCGTGCTAGGAAAAGATTTATTTTAAATTAAACGGAGCGGAAAATACTGGAATAAGTTGTATACGCAGAGTTCGGAGGTCAAAAACTTGTGATATTTTAAATCTGTAATAGAGCTGGTCATTATTTTTTATAATTCAGCATAAGATGTATATATATATATATATATATATATATATATATGGCATATATCTTCAAATGGCTGTACACTTTTATATAATTTCTCAATTTTGTATATTTGCAAAGATTATTTATATAGGAATATTTTTTTATATATACCATCATTTTGAAATTTTTATATGAGAACGGTTTGGTTGATTATTTAATAATTCACCGGGAATTAATTTCTCTGTATTGATTTAGAGTAAAATTCCGTAATAAATACTGAGAAAAAGCTAGTGTTAACAAGTAAAGTTTGTTTGATTAGATATATGTTCCACCTCTTAGGTCTTGAAACATGTAACCGAGTTTGTAATAAAACTTGCAGCTACACAAACTTGGTGTACATTACTTGCAGTCTTGGTTAAGTAAACGGTGTCGCAAAACCAAAACAAATAGATACCATGCAATCGTGACCAAGCACAGATGTTGCGTTTTACACACAAATCTTGTATATACTGGAGTTCTACGTTCATAAATAAGTACCATGCTCAAGTTTGACCAACTATGCAAACCTAGCTTATAATATTACCAGTTTCTACTATATTGGATATTTACCCTCCCTATGTAATTAAATAAGTGAAGTTGAAAGGATAATTGTATGTATACATTTATATTTTACTTTTAGATGACCATAAATTTATAGTTGGTTGTGGGAATGTAATACTTATTTGAAAATTTTAAGACTTTAAATTCAAAAGTGATTTTCAGTTGTAAGACAAAAAATATTGGATTCAAACTATTATAGTATGTTGTTTATAGTTTTTTTTTCTGTTTTTATATCTATTTTTACTTTTTATTCATGCCTGTCTAACAAGCATCTCCTTTGTTATTCGTAAGGTTGGCTGGTAGATAATGTTTTTTTGCATTAAGTCCGCCTTTTGTGCATTATTTTTGTATTTTGTGGAATAGAAAATTAAATAAATAAATAATAAAAAATAATGGTATCATGTCAAAACTGTTTCTCAAAACATACCATCTATTGTATAAGACCAAATAAAGAAATGCTTAATTAAATTGTGTTCCTTTTTAATTAAGTTTCCTTTTTTTTGTGTCGCTTATTTTGCAAAATCGTGACTGAATAACTAAGCAGCCAGTACAACCAGGCTTATTCGATCTACAAAACAGTTATTAAAACAGCTAAGTTTGCTTTATGCATCTCTAATTAAGCTGACTCGCTATGCTGTGCCCGTGTTTTACCATTCCAGAATCATAAACATGGCTACAAAATTATTTACAAAAGTTAAATTGTTGTTGGCATTATAAAAATGAATCTGTTGATATCAACAAATATGTCATATTTTTATTAATAATATGTTAAATTATTTTAAATACCTATTACTTTTATTTTTGTTAATCATTTTATAATATCTTAATTTTTATAGAAATGTAAATACTACTAAACTGTTTGAGATTTTGTGATATGGTTACGAGGCCAAAAATGTAGTGTAAACATTTGTTTATACATAGAAGAATTTGACGGGTACACGTTGGATTGAAGTACCTGTACATTTACTTAATTGAAAGCTCGACGGACATAACAAACTGACACATCAATTGAAAGTACAACAAAAAGAAAATAAATTCAAAACGAACGTAGTTCACTAGAGATCGTATTTGCGTAAAATGAATCCTGTTATCTTTGGTGCTCGATATTTTGTTACGAATTCGATTGACGAGTTTGAACGAGTTTGAACGTTTGTAAAATTTGTAATTTTAATCATTAGTAATTTTTTTTTTAAAATAATATTTGATAATAAATATTTATAATAAATATATATTTGATGTAATTTTTAAGATATAATGAATTAAAAAGAACTGTATCGTCTGATTTCAAAGTCTTAGCAGTTTTTTTTTATTATTAAAAGATCCGAATTTTATATATTACCATTTTTAGTGTATATTTAATTAATGTTTATTTATATTTTTTTCCAGGGACTGTCAATACAGGCTGTGTACCTCAAACGGGTATATAAAATTTATGATTAGATAAAATTTATAAAATTTATGATACGGATAGATAAAATTTATGATTCCCCATAGAGCCTTGTTACACTTTGAAATGTTTATTATTAAAGCGATTTCAAAACATACGAACTCGTAAAATCAACACAATCAAGTTACTGAAATCTAACAACATAAAATAATGGTAAGTTTTAATAGGGATTGAATTAATCTAGCCTAAGTGCTTTCCCGTACCGTGTTGCGAAGTATGTGTGAGTGCTGTGATGCAATTATTATCTACAACAATACTGGCATCAAATTTTTTTACTTAATTTAACTGTTACTATCTCGGTATTAATTGCTCTCATCAATATTACTTACTTTCTAATCAATTGCTATATCATAATATTTCATGAATAATACATGTTTTCAGATTATTGCGTGAAGAACGACAGACTGACGGACGCAGTGACTATGTTTCGACACTATGATGATAACTTTTCAATTAATTAAACATTCTATTTAGAATTATAATCAATACAATGCTTAGTGTATTATTATTATGATTATTATGCTTGGCTCTAACTATATGTTGTGCTACTCGACTGTTACTCTAATTCAGTAGATTACAGACAATTGGACATAGTAATTATATATTATTTAATGGATAAATCTTTTTTAAAATTGATTACAAGAATATTGTAAAGTATACGAAAATCTATTAAATTTTTCTAAGGTTTTGTAGGATTTTTTTGTATAAATATGAATAAATATATAGCATACAGGATCAATATTTTAACGAGGTATTTCATAATTAAATTGTTTTACTTTTATAGTTATATTTTAAATAATTAAATAAAAATACTCAGCAACATTTTATCGTACCATTTATTAGATATACATTAAGCCGACTGAACACTTTTTGTTGAAACTGAAACAGACTCCAATATGACTAAACTACTCTATTATTTACAGGACACGATGCAGCAAATTCGAAAACTGGCAGAATTCCAAATTGAATTAAACCTGAGAGGACACTGCCGAACTTTGATCACATAGCGACGTCACCCCAGCGTTATCTAAACGCGCAATATCTTAAACTTCATTCCATATATCAAAAGTATCTTTCCCAATTTCTTTCGTTCTCTAAATTAGAAATATGTTGACTTTAGTTTTTTCATACTAGTAGACTTTTTATATTAGTAGAAAAGCTCATCTTTCAGGTTTACAATTATCTCTTGACAAGAATATATGGTAATTACCTGTTTTAATAACATATTTATTTATTAAATATAACTTATTCTCTTAAACAACGTTAAGTGAGTTATGCGCTACACACTACACAATTATTATGCTTTTATAAAGTTATCTCTAAAGCTCCTAGAACCAGCTGTTACTCGTTTGTTGTTATGGCTTATAACTTTATTAATTTTCTGGAAACATAATACCTACATGCATAGATGTTTAAAAAAATGTACAAAGTGGTTATTTGTTTAAAATAATTACAAAATATTTATAAGATATTTGTTTAAATAAAAACAATAAAATAGCCTTTTCTGACTTATTCACTAAAGGTATTTTCCATTCCTTTATTATGATTTTAATCATATCAATGGAATAGAAACATTCCTTTCTTTATAACACGTTGTAAAAGAAATGAACTTTACACATTATATTTCGTGCTTGGTTACACAATACCGCAGTGTTGCCTATCCAAAGTTTTGATAAAAATGAAAAATTGTTTCTACCAGCTTAAGGGGATTCTATGGTCGATTAATCTTTCTACGTACCTATTGTTGATCTCGGGTGGAACTTTTGTGTCCGAACTCCAGCTGAGATCAAAAGATTTCGCTTGCATTGCTTGCTACGATTTTACGAACCTTTTTACTTTAAAACGATAAAAGAGTATCGTATGCATGTGTATATTTTACGAGCACTTTTGTGATTGTTTCCTCATAAAAATTGTTTTAATGGAGATTCGTTGAGTATATTGACAATTTTATTTAGGGTTCATCGACTTGCAATGAGAGCCGTGTTGAGTGTTGATAGTCTACCCTTTCATAATAATTGAAAAGGAAAAGTCTGTCCTGTAGCGAACACATAAATCGCTGAATATTGACATTCAATAAATTTGTCTTCTCATGTAATATATTCAATTATTATAAAAGAGTTAAGACCATGAACTATTTATATAATATATAATAATAACTAATTGCATCTAAATATAGAAGACACTAAATAAATTGTTACTAGGATCTTTAGTAACGAATAGTAATCGGTACAATGGTTTTTATAAGGTTTGTTTGTTTAAATGTGTGAATTAATCTCTCGTATGGTATATTCGGTTTTACGAATGTATTGTGCTAACATTTACTTAACAGTTCGAGTGCGTATTATTCAATTCGGTTTTTAAATTAAAAAGTCAATTACAAAAAAAATTCACCGTACTATTTTAAGTCTGATAAAAATGTTATTAAGTTGTTACTTAATACCTAATATTTGATAATTTAACTAAAACTTTAGCTAATAATATAATAACGATATATAAAATTGTGATGCTTTAAAGTTTATACAAAATTAAAACTGGGCAATATCGCATATTTAGATTTCCAATTTAGTTGATATCAGTTTCTATAAGCAACTTGCAAAATAGGGTTAGGTAATATTGGGTGGTGTCGCTTGTGCGAAACCATGCGGGTATATAAGCTGAACCGAGTGCCAGGCACGTGAGGATTAAGGAATATCACTTTTTTTAATGACCCGATTACTTTGCAAATAAAAATAAAATACTTAGAAGTAACATTCGATACACGTATATAGTAATCATTTCATTCCTTAGAATAGGATAGTTAGAAATGGGGGGAGGGTGACCCCCCTTACCTAACATAGGCCTACGATGAGAGGGTGCCTACGTTGCTCGGGGCACCCTCATTTGGGGGGTCTCACCGGGGCGTCACGGTGTGTGCTAACGCGATCCCGTGACGTCCCATTACGGCGCAGAGGGCAACCGTTGGTTTTTTAGTGGGTAGCCTTAAAAATGGCAGCATCCTCTATGCTGCCGGGTAGTCCCACATCACCCCCCGGCCGTCACCCCCAAGGGCTGACGGGGTACCCGTAACGGGTTTTTCCAACGGAAAAAAAAAAAAAAGGATAGTTACAAATAGAACAGCATTCATACTAGCCTTATCCTCTCATATGTAAGAGAAATAGTTTTACAAATAAATTTAAGCTTTTTCAAACTCTCAGAGCTTATCTCTGTAATATTATATGCGAGTGTCGTCTTTTCATATATTTATCTCAATCTGTTTCATGTGACTTATACGTTACGGAAGCTTTGTGGTATTTTCCAAATTTAGACCTCTACAAAAAGTTGAGGCCTTCTGATAAGAAACATTTTACTTAGACACATATTACCATTGCTGGCGAAGGCGACATCCCGGCGTTTAACCGACGGGGAACGTTGTCAATCTAACTCTTGTTTCCTCATTAATATTACGAAGTATCAAGTTAAAGTTGGCTTGTTATACTTTTACTTGAAACAAAGGTAGCCTACGGAACTCTTAGTATCGCACTTCAATTATAAGTAAGTTTTAAAAGTATCCATCGCGTTTCTTGCTGGTTATTTTCCATTAACTAAAATTTAGAATAATGCAATTAGTATGTCGTTTCATAAATGGGGACTATGCCTTTATGTTTTTTTTTTTACTTTGACCACCTTAGTGACGCTGTTAAAGCCAATGCCAAAGCCACTAGAACTAGCATAGCATTTATTCGCAGTGAAGTGACGCCGGGCGCTCGCTACTTACACAATAGCTCTATTCCGCAACGGGTTAATATGGTTTTTTAATTTACATTACTATAACTTTTTTGCATTATTTTCGTAATAATTTTGTAATGCATTTTACAAAGTAAGTTAACAACAATATAAAAAGCTCTCGGAGTCACCAGCGTTGAGAAGGAATAAAGTTTACCTCCATACCTATTTTATTAAGTCTTTTAGTAGGTTTTGAAAGAGTATCGCGTATTCTGTCCAATGTTTTAGATTTACGATTTCATGGATGGATAGATGGAATAATTAAATAGTAATTTATATTTCCCCCCCCCCCTTTTACTTAATATATGTGTTATTTTGAAGATATCTCAAATGTTATATACAACATCAAATCTTTTATTCAAAAATTCTTAATCTTACCAAAAAAACAATTTCTGCAGGCGCGTCCACAATTAGTGTTTTAATATGTTATATTTATAATCTATATTCTAAATTATAATATAGCTTATCCAAAATTGATAAGTAAAATAAATTAGTAATTTCGCGTTGACTCATATTGGCCTCGAGGGGGGTGGCAGAACTGAATTTTGTTCCCCCTTTTCATGAACGATATTTCGTTCTATAATGTGAGCCTATCGCCGAGAATAATTAATACACGAAGCAAGTCACTTTACGAAAACTGAATATCATATATAAATTACCTCATATAGGGTTCGGTCAAAATTAGAAACTATATAAGGTATAACGAAACTCGTATGAAATTATAAAATGGCAAACATATTTTTTTTTTTTTAATAAAAATTTCATTAGTTTAACACTATGTATATATAACGATGTGTACATTTCAGATAGATTAAGAATCAATACTTTAATGATAAATAATTTAAACATATAATCAACAGATAATTAAAAAGTAATAAAACAAATTACATAAAATGGAATTAAAATATTTGTTATTTTTATATATAAACTTGCAAAAACAGTTAATTTTCAATTCTCTCAACGCAATGAAGAATATTACTAACATGAAACGAGTTCATTAGCCGTTGCAGCTGTGCGCTATATTTTACTGCTGTACAATTTCCTCTGTGACACTTTTGCTGCATATGAAAAAAAAATTAACGTTTATTCAATATTGCTTTGAATGTTTCAATTTGTTTAAGCGTTATAGCATTCATATCTGTGTATGTCATGTGTGTAACGTGCACCATTCATAATTGTTATAATAAATATGACTAACATTAAAAACTTTTATTTATTATAAAAGTCTCATAAGGGCGCTGTAATAACATATTATCTTACATGTTCTTTCGTTGTTTGTATAACTATAATGTTGTTTAATTAGTTTTGGATAAATTGTTTGAAATAAAACGTTTGGTAATTAAGTTTTGAAATAGGATTAATGTCCGGATTTTAAATCACATTAATACAAACGAAGAAATATGAAGGGAATACGAGCGCTATATTTTACGTGTTTTACGTGAACATTTTAGCAAAGGCTTCCATATTGAATTTTATTTATGCCTCCAATAAGTGACATACATTTACGTGTTCCATTGCTTTTGTGATTTATAGGGGTACAAATGATGTTCTCTTAATGGAAGCATATTTATTAGATTGGAAAGCTTTATTATCAGCAACAAAGAAAATCATTAGTAATGGAGTTGCATACTAATGTTTCCATTTGCATCTGTTATTTTTATAAAAGTTATATACAATAACGATCTTATGTAACATATAGCCTTCATAATAACATATAATATTTAATATTTTATTGAATAAATAGTAGTATTTATGTGTCATGAATATTTAATATTAAAGATTTACTATACAAGAGGATATAGAATTACATTGTTTTAAATTTCATATTGAAATATTAAACACAGCATTAAACATTTATACTTTTAATTAAAATATTAAGAACGATAAATTAAATTCTCATATAATATAATAGTATAAATTTATTTTAAAAGCTTGATATTTATAAAATATCGTTGATATGAATGTATAACAAGCTCATTGGACTTTGTCTCTTATAAAAGAGATTATTCAATTTATATAACATTTTCGTTCTATTTTAAATAAACATTATTTTTCAGAGAAAAAAGATATACAATAATAATAAGCATTATATTATATTTTCTGAATATTATCCGACATCTTAGATTTAATATATTTTAATTGTACATAAATAAACAAAGCATTTAATTAGAATTTATTAAAAGTTGATTTCTTTAAAGTTAATGGATTTATAGCAATAGAGAGAGAATTAATGACATTCCTAGAAAAACTGCAGATATTTTTAGATGAAGAAAATTCTATGAAATTGAAAAATATATTAACCACGAAAATCTTTTCACAGATATCACATAACATTTATCACTTTTGCAAGGGATCCACAGTCAGAAAGTTATAACTCTTCAATACAAAATAATATGGCCTTGGTCTAACGTAAATAAAATAGCGTGTAATATCACAATGCCTCCGTCGACGATATTAAATTCCGCATTTAAATTATGACTTGGTTCTTTGTACTTCGTGCTCCATACTTTAATAAAATTACCTTAGTGCTAAAAATATAAGCCTCTTACAATATGGAGTCTAAATCTTAAAGTTACAGAGTAAAGGCGAATTCAGGTATTCAAAAGAGTTTTATGATTAAAGATAGTTTTAAATTGCAGTTTTTCGTAAATGTCCACGATTATAAATGTTTAATATTTATACGAATATATTATAGTATTACAAAAACTTTGATATTTAAATTTAATTCTTAGATACATTTTGGGTTTCTCTTATAATGTAAATTGTCTTGCTTGTTCAAACGCCTGTTTAATATCATTCAACGACAATTTCGACAATTCCTTACTCTATACTTTATACGTCTAAAAAGATAAATGTTTAAGAAACGAAAAATATAATACAAATACAACATATCTTTTAATAAAACAAATATTATTAAAAGAGAAAACTATGTTCTCATAATCACCACCGACATGATTAAAAGAAGAATTTAATTGCACGTTAACGAATGCATTCGTTATATCAAATATATATTCCATACAAAAAAGTTTTCATTTCGGGAGCTATTACTCAAACGTGTAGGTTCGTTCTCAAATGAGATTTCATAATTAACGTAAGCCAGGTCGGCCCGTCAAGTGCATGTGAAAATTTAACGAGAAGAGCGAATGGGTGCTTTAGATCTATCTCAGTGTCACTACAGCTGAAATATATTATAAGATCGCCGTAATTAGTTTTTATATAAAAATATTTCATGATACTTTGTATATTTAATTATAGCTTATGTTTATTAACTCTTTTTTTTTGTTTTTAATATCAAATAACATATCTAAACATTTTATATCTAACTACCCTCAAAAAATGTCTTTCTCATTTATAATTATAAAATCATTCAAATATAAAAAACAAATACTTCTGAACAACACAGTAATACGCTTAAAATTGTATATAAACTTGTTCAGTCACATATGCACGTTTAAATTTTAAACAAATATAGAATAGAAAAAAAAACAAATTTACAGATCGGCTTTATAAATATATCTTTTAAAATCATAAAAATTATTATAACATGTATATAAAACAAAAAACAACATGACCTTCTAACCAATCAAAGTTAAAGCAATTACTAAAAACCCTATCTCAAAATAATAGAACGTCTGTCTTACGTTTATTATATCAAATTAATTCCAAACTTTATTACGTCATTTGCTTCCCTAATTATCAACAAAAACCTTTAGAAACAGATATAATTACAATTATAATTCAAATTATGGTTTTCCTTACTTTGTTAGCAAGCTGTTTTGTGGGAAATCAGGAAAAAATCCTCAATTAGTGTCATCGTTTTATGAAAGAAGCGTCATGTTTAAAGAAATTAATGATGGCCATAAATTTTGTCGGATTTTCAAGAGTTTGAGCTCCACTTGATGCGATGAATTAAAATGTCAGCGCTAAGTGTTACATTAAATTATGTTGCGATCAATACACTTTGCTTCTTTGATTCTTTTTAACCTTTTCACTTTATTTATTTCATGTAGTAAAATGTCTTATTTCTTTAACGTTGTTATGTTTATGTTTTTATGTATATGTTTATATATTTTTTTAATATTAGTTATATTCAAGTATAGTATTTATTAAGACTAGTGCTTTTTAACCTAAAAAAAATACAAATTTGTATTATAAAATATTAAAATTCGTGAATGACACATGACATGACACTTTCCTAATTAAATTGTTAAAGAAAGAAAAAAATCCTTATCATTAATAAAAGTATTTTATTTTACAATTATTTTAAGATATTTACATTATAAAATACTATATTGAATTTAAAAAATAATCACTTTGGTCGTTGTCTGGTGTTGGTCTTGAAATCAAATTTCTTTTCCATAGCTAAACACCATAAACTTGTTACTAACTGAAAAAAAATATATACTTACTATATATCAAACACAAAGAATGGTTTTGTTTATTAAACCAATTACAGTATGAAATATAACTAAGTCGGAACTGTGGCATGTCCAAAAAAGGCCTTGAGCAATAAAATATAATAGCACAGTCGGTCAACCACTTAGTCACAACCGCAAATTGGGTCGCCATGTTATCCAATGAAATCGTTTTTGTTCACATATTATTACAATCTGACCTAGTACTTTTTAAATAGAATTTAATACTTCTTTAATACTTCAAACATGTGTATTGACATCAAATATTGTGCTGCTAAAAAGTATCAAATAAATATGAATAAATGTTTATTGGGTATTTATTATAATAATTTTATATGTGCAACATGAACCCATCTGCTAGTTGTAGGCTGGTATTAATTAGATTATTCCTTCAATATCATGTTACTTCTGTTAATTACTTTAATGTTAGTTAATTAGTTTGTTATAAGCTAATGCTTCAAAACTATATATAATAATGTAGGCAATATTATCGATAAAATCAAGGTGTCTAGCACACACATTAATATACAGCCAGTATCACCTTCCCCCAGCCACCATGTTGATTCAGCCCACATAATCTATAATAGTCTATGTAGAGATATATTAGTGCATTAGCTTCGGTCTAGCCTACTTAACTGGGTACATAAAGCGATGCGTCTAAGTGTTTTGTATTAATAAAGATTATATTATAAGGAATACGTTTCATCACTCTCTAAATTAAAGAATAAGACAGCTGTATGTGTATGATTAACAAGAGAAAGACATATTTTATATTATTATGTAAATATATATGAGGAAAAACCCTTAAAGATTATTTTGTTAAGTAAAAGACTAAAACATTTTTATTTCTATAACAAAACTTAAACAGAGTTCGAATCATTATTTAACATACATATGCCTCGATTGTATATACGTACGTATAGTCGGTCTCTGTGGAGTTCTAGTAATACAAAGCTACGTTATCGAAACTCTTTTTATTTTTGGTTTGTTTCCGTCAGCTAAACTTTAAATGCTAAAGCTTGGCGTTTGCCCAATGTTTTGTTGGGTATGTCCTTGCAAAGCGTTTGGTTATGTATTGTATCACAAAAGAATGCTTTAATTTATGAAGCTCCGAGTTTTACGAATCTGACTTCTTTTACAATGGCTGTGAATATGTAACTTTTTCAACTTTCAACATATTTCGTAGGCATATAAAATGCTTATCTTTAATATGAAACAAGCATTAAATATTTATAATAATAATTTATGGTACATTCAATACATTAACCACGACTATATATTGTAAACCAAAACCGCATGACACATTTCACAAAAATTACAAAATCTACTTATATAGTTTATTATTCTATTTTCGGAATTAAAATAACCGCATTAATTATAAAGCTAATTTAAAATAAATTAATGATGTTTTCAATGTAGTATATATTTTAGAATTAATGTTTCTAATTGTTATCTCTAGAATCGTCTCGAATATCCTCGTTTAGTAAATAAGATGAGCTAATTTACTCAAGCATCAAGAGAACTACATCGCGTTGTTGAATGTAAGGACGCGTTACGATGCAGCCGTAGCAATTAGTCGTTAGCGTCAGATGGTAAATATTAACTCTGGTAATTGTATCCTGAACGTCAGCTCCCTGGATGTTCGTTACGGTGCCCACTTGCAACCTGAATACAAATGAATCTATTAGTTGAAAGAGCGGAGATAGTGGATCGGCACCAATATCACGTCCCCTGTGTCGTATATGTTAGAATTCTATTATTTGAACAAACATCAGACGAATTTTCAGATACGAATAACTTAACAGACCGATTGCACATTATGTGTATTAAGAATGATTTTGCTTGCATAAATGTAGTATTACTATATATATTTATCCGGCTGTATATTCGTTGCTACTATCGGAATTTGCTCGACTAGTTTTGAACCTATTCAGGGCTGTTATTGATGATATCACTGCATGGCTTAATCGCGGCGTGGTGCAAGTTCAAAAGTGACACAGTTAGTTTAGCGTGTACACAATAGCTGACTACGGCGAGTGATAAAGATCTGCATGAAACCTCGGAATATGACTCCACAAACACCGAAGTGCTCCCCGAGACTTGCTGCACGAAGTTCACGCAGCGATTTTGCCATAAATAAAAATAATTTCAATATTAAAAAATTCAAAACGTATTTTGGCTAATAATCTAGTTTGATGCAATTCTTTGTCATTATTGACCTACTCTTTGTTATTTAAAACTATTTCCAAGTTTAATATAAAGATTTTGATTATCAGAAACAAAACTCATATATTACGCTTTAAGTTATATACTAATACCGTAGATTATCTATATTTTAGTGTTCTGAAATTTACAATATGTTAGTTTAGTAAACAAACCTAATTGAATGGTGTTAAAGTTTATTTACTTTAAATGGATATTTAACAGTCCCGTCCCTGGTTTTAGACATTAAATATTTGTTTTCTCTCTGATTACACAGATTATGTACCTAATCGGGTATGAGGAAACAACATAACATTATAGAAAACAAGATACTTTACACTTGGTGACTTTCCGGATTTGACCTAAAAATAAGGCTAGGAGTAAGTAGCGTTAGTTACTCGAACGAAAAATCTTTATATCACTAATCGGAGTTGCAAACTGTTTATATTTATATTCTCTTAATTTATATACCTCATGAATATACTAAATTTATCAAATAAAAAAAAATGTTTCAAAAATCATGTAAGCAGACATATTCATTTATATATATGCAATGTTAAAAACTATATTGGCTACCAGAGCTAATATTAAAACGACAATAATTATTATAATAATTTCTTACTATTAAACTTGGTATAATATTCTCATAACTATTTTACTAATATATTAAAGACACAAAAATAAGTTGAATGATAAAATCAAGAAAATAAAACGTTTTATATGTGATTGAATCTTTTATTTTTGACCTTTAACAATGTTTCAGTTTGTGTATTTGTGGTATATTCTGTAAAAATATATTTTTTAAAGTAAATATAATAGTTCATTAAAAGTTTTATTCAATAAGATTTATAAAATATCAATTAAAAAAACGCAATACCAAATGGAACAACACGAAGAGTTAATTATCACACTGATAACAATATGAAATCAATACGGGCTATTGAGTTTCATCTTGCTTTTAATATATTTTTTCTACAGCTACTTCCAAGATTAATAATAAAGCCATATATGTAGAAATAACAAAGAAATATTAATCACAAAGACAAATAAGGCTAAAGTAAAAGGATGGAATTAAAAATTCCCATGACTACTTTGAAGCTAAAATGTTATCTAAAAAACTGAATTTAATAAATCTAATTAAAAGAGTCTATTAACGTATACTCTGGTGTTTTATGTTGCTGATGCCTCATATGGAATTAAAAGCCATTTTATATTTTATTACTTATTAAATACCCTGATCTTTAGTAAATTCAAATGAAGCTATAATTTTTTTTCTGGTTGTAGAGTTTAACTTGTGACTGCAGCTCGTATTGGGCTGGCTCGACCGGGGAAGAACCACCCTGTCAGAGAAGATCTTCGTGCAGTAACCAAATTCAATTGGTGATGTTCTGTCGGTAAGTGAGAGCTTACGAAAGTTCAAACCCTCCCGCCCTCCCTCTCTCATATATAGTTTTTAGAGACACCTGATAAAAAATCAAATTTTAATAAGGTCATTATTACACGTACACATACATATAAATTAAACACTTATACATACACATAAATTGTTTAGGTTTGAAGGGAATGTAAAGACAAAAGATTCCCGTTACATAATAAAATACTATCAATATATTCTATATTATTACATGTTCTATTTCCGGAATGAACTGAGAAGCTTCAGTTCATTCCAGAAATAACATGTACAATAATAATAAACCTTAGAATATAAATAAATATCTTTTCCTTGTAATTTCTTCCATTTGCGTACTTGATCTACCTACACATTGAATTATTTAACAATCAAATATGTTTATCACAAAATTTTGTTATCTCATGATTAATTTTAGACCAACTTTTTTTATTGTGAATTGATACTTAAAACATTCATAATTGTAATGTAATAGAAAAAACCACTTTAGAAAAATCCGACTGTAAGCCAACATCATTTTTGAGATCAATCGTAAAATATTGATTTGGCATTTGTTGGTGAGTGAAACCCAATGAAAGTAATTAAATATAAACAGAAAAACATAGCTTTCATATACATATAATTAAAAAACATATATTTTTATATAAAAAGTTTAAAACCTTACCTTTCAAAATTATTAATTTTTATCATTTGGCAAAATTTAATTAACACACTGAATAAAATTGTGAAGATGAAAACGGATATAAATGTATTAACGTATTTTATAAACTTTAATTAATGTTTTTATTATATTTATAATGAGATTAAAAATTTTGTATAATAAGATGATAATTATAGTATATTATTGTGTGATCGAAACCTTTTGTTTTAGTGACAAGAGTCAATTAACATGTGTGTAAATATACGTACTAGGCGCTGTTGTTCTCATTAAACTGTAATTAAAACTCTAAATATACAATTTATGTCCTATCTTCAAAGAACAAAGTCTAATTAATTTATCGCTCTCATTACCTCCCCTAAATGCCGAAGTTTCCAGACATATTTTTTTAGCAGATGTTTATGTAACAAAATACAATTTTTTGCAAATTCATTAATAGTAAGTCAAGCAAATAATATTTAAAATATCAATTGTTATTTATAAGCGACACTTATTCAAAACACTTTTATTACTAAATGATTAACGATAAACCTTATTTGCATAAAAACTTTTTTGTAAAAAGATTTATCTACGGTGTTAGTATAAAATATTAGTTTTTGGCTTATAAAGCTGTGTGTCAGGATGAGGAAACAGTGGTTTCATTACATAATACAATTAACTGTACGGAAACGTTGATAACTATTCGGACTCGACCCAAACACTGGTTTAGGGTAGTTATTTATTATGAAAGTATAAATTATTAGAGGAAGCCGACTGAACCCATATAATTCAACTGTTTTGCTGACTAATCGGGAGATTACTGCCAATATTCTCGTTACTTTGTTATAAAAGAGTTTCACAAAATCAATACAGTATTTCAATTACTTAGGTCAAATTTACTTAGTTTATTTTATAATCAAATTTTGTATATTTCGGTACAATATCAATCAGAATTGTTTTTTAAGACTTTAATATTATAAAGGCATTAACTTTTTTTCAAAGACGCCTCTTGTTTTTTATGGTTAACTTTTTTATTTATAAGACAATTGAGAAATAAACATAATATCCTAAATGTGGATTCCCAACAATAACTTGTATAATATCCATTCGTTGTTCGAATAATATGACGATACATATATTAAATTTAAACCCATAAGAAATGTGTTGAAGTCTTTAATAAATATTTAAGGCAATATCTAACGAGTTAGTGCAGTTTTCAATGTGTACACTTTGGCACCTGCTTTTTTGCAATATAACGGTATTGAATATTAGGTAAAGTTAATCTAAAAATGTGTTAAAAAATGCCTTAAATTTTTATATTAGTGCTGTATTTAACTATAGTGACAATAAACAAGTTTATGAAATTTTTATTGAAATAAATACTTTTAATATCATAATGTAATAATTATAATATATGTTTGAACTAAAAAAAGTTAACAAAGATATCTATCATTATTTGTTACATTGAAGCCACATGTGCAGAATTATTTATTTTCCCCATACATTCCTATCATTTACATAATATATGGTTCAGAAGGCATAAAATGCATTTTATATTACCTTTTAATATTTTCTCGGATAAGTGTGTAATAGATTTCAATTGCGACTCCTCAGAAATAAGTAGTTCAATTTAGTATAACTAAATCTAGCAACTAATACTTACTTCAATAAAAGTAGTTATATCCGTAAAGTTATATCCGTAAAATAGTTTTATTGAAATGTGTAGTACTCGTGTAAATCTTAGAAAACATAAACTAATACGTAAGTTGCTTTTAACATTGTACCTGTAAGTTTTAATTAACTAAGTTTTAAGGATCGGACACAATATTTTTAAATATATGAATTAGTGTTAGTACATTGGAAACTATTTAAAATGTTTTAATTTTGTAGCTTTATTTGGTAAAAATATTGATTCTTTATTCGCTCCTGAATATCAAAACAGACTGTTAATGCCGTTTCATATTTCGTAATAATTTCGGCAAGTGAACGTAGTTGTCTAATTAACAATTTCGTTTAGAGAGTGTGTTATTATTAGGGTTTTTCTATTTTTATTTAAATAAAACAAGGTTGTATCAAGTCTCCAGAGCCTTGTCGTCTAGCATAGAATTTAGGTCAACTTTGGAACATAAGTTAAACAGAAAATGAGAGCTTTTGTTTTATTAATATTAATAAAGAATAGATATTATAAAAAAATATATATTTTTTTTATATATAACTAAATATTATCTAATAATATCTTTCAATAATCAAATAATCCAAAATATTAAAGTTCAGCTTTGAGCTTTCTAATTTTCAAGTAATACTAATATCAGATTAACTAATAATATAATTATTTTTTTTCGATTTTCTCTCTTAATAAATCGTTTTAAAGTTGTTGGTAGGGTTATAAATATTTATCAAATTCCAATTTAATCATCTGTGCTTGAAAGCATACCTGACGGCTTAATTTACCTATCAATTTCAATATTTTGTACATGTTCAGAGCTAAGCAATTTACGAACTGTCTTCCGTTATCGCATGTAAAAAAAGTAATATGCAATAGACTTTTAGTGGCAACATGTTTTATTGAGCGAAGCGAGCGGAGCGCTCTACTGGAGAGAATTTGCATTGGTTTTACAAAGTTGGCATTAAAATGGCTTAACGGTTCGGTTTCAAATTATGCACACATACCATGCTGATAAGTGTGGTGGTTTGTAAAAAAAAAAAAATCAAAAAAATTCATTGTTGTTGAGGAATAATGTCCAAAAAACATCACTCCCATAGACTTCTATGTAAAAAAATTAGCGCGAAAAATTGAAGTGTCATTGTGGATGAGCGTGCCCAATTTGTTTAATCGAATTGTACTGTCCCCCTGTTCAACTTTTTTTCCCACACCAAGACGAAGTCTTTGGCTTGGTTCGCTTCGCTCAACATGGAAACGGCACCCGAGATTTCGCGATCGCAGAGAGTCGAATTTGAGGGTCTAGTGGCGTTCCTAGTTGAAATTCTACTAACATTTAAGATATAGGAAATGGTTAACTTTTATTTTACAAAAGAAATATTTTTCCGTCTTACAAAACTGTACAAAATTGTTCCATTGTCTTTAACATGTTGTGTGGATATAAAATTACAAGGTCCACGCAAGCGGGGTTAGCCTCGTGACTCAGTCGGGCGCATCAATTTCTAGAGTTAAATATTAATATTTATGTATGGAAAACAATTATGATTTGATGTCAATACTTGTTTTAAGCAAATTTATACTTAACTTACGTCTCACACACGACTGAGGTGAAAGCACGTGAGACGCCTCTGAATTAGTGTAGTAAGAATGGTTGCGCGCACGAAACAAAAACGTTGTATATGTTAACTATATGGAACAAATTTCATGAATTATCTCGAAAACTATAATTACGATTCAGCTGATTTTTGATCCAGAACGAAATTTGCTCATTATGCGCATATGTGAAAAATTTCGTGCGTGTAGTTCGTAAATTGAAGGAGGAGTTGAAAATTTGAGTAGTAAAGAGCTTCGTTTCGCTCAGCTACATTATTGATATTGCATTCTTTAGTGACTTCAATGTTCTTTAATTTATCTAATTAAGGCAACGATATAATTTTCTGTTTATTTACATATGATCATAATTAAAATTATTTAACAAGTATATCATTAAAAGTTATAACGTTCATTTAATAAGTACATAAAATTACCTACACCTTGAATACCTTAGAAGGAAGTTACCAAGTAAGTTTTTTTAAATAGGTCAAGTACAACATTCATAAGATGCAAATTAAATCTAAAACATTAAAAGATATTTTCATTTATTTGTCAAATTCATTTTACTTTTTATCTTTATTTGTGTTATTTTAAAGCTGTGTGAATAGTACTTTGGGATTTAATTTCTTCTCGAGTTTTAAATTTGTAAAACTTTATTACGTTGTGCTGAGATGAAAAATAGGTAAAAGTTTAGTTTTAATGTAACATTTGATCTGTTATAAAAGTAAGGTAGGTCAGGTTGTTCCTTAATGATGCAGGAACTGCTCGCAGTAAATTTGTCTTTATAGTTGTCTGTTCTTATTCATTTTTACTTTTCTCATTTTAGGTGAAGTGCAGAGGATACAAATATTGTTATAAATGTTTTACACTGATTACAGTGTAAATTTGTTTTTAATATCTATTTTTTAAATTAAAATATAAATAATTATATAAGTAATTAATATGTATATTAAATATATATAACATTGGGTGATCGAAATCTGTGGATTATAAGATGTCGAAGATATATTAAAAGAAACTACTTTTATAAAACAAGTGAATTAAAAAAAAAATCAGCAGTAGGAACTATACGCGTGTATTATATTATTGTACTATGACCTACATATTGAATTATCTTATAGTAATTTAATATGTAGGTCATACAAAAATCAATTAGACAACTATTTAATTTCGTTGACTGTCGTTCAATAAAAGTGTAATATATTATAATAATTATTATTTTTGGGAATTTAGCATTATTAAGAACAATGTTTTATTCTTATTACTGATATAAAATGAAAGTGATAAAAGTTGTTGATTTGCTAGCCTAAAAACTAACTGTTTTCTCATCGCCTTTAGTGAGTTCCAGCAGTACTCTGATATGAGTATGCACCAACCAACTTAAAGCGCCTTCACGGGTAAAGTAAGAGGGCCATATTCCTCTTCCACCGACGCGCTGCGCTGAAGTGGCGGGCATACATCTTCTATCCCGCATTCGTCTAGTAGTCTTTCATGACGGAGCGGATCAACGGTAGAGGCGAGCACCCTGATCTGCTCTTCGCCTTCCTTTGGTGCAATATCATGCTAAAAAACGACCATCAGGGGCAACAACTCAGGGGGCCACGCTCTTTGTGATGCCGGTGTATAAATGTTGGACCTAGCGCCCGGCCGTCATATATATTGCCGCACGTAAGGCTGAGGTATTGACTTTTATTCTTCGCCGACATACATATACGTATTATTCATAATCTAAACTTATTGAGGTCATGTTCTCACGATATATATCTTTATGACGTAAATAGGTCAATTTAAAATATAAATATTTTTTATATCCTTATAATAAATAATTTATACACTTTAAATATTAATCTAAAATTATGTTTCACTGCGGTGTATGTAATGCGGTTATAATTTCATTTACGGTTATAATAAATATGTTTCGAATAACACTATCTAGATACCAATTTTTATTGATAAATATATATGGGGACTCCATATTCAATATTGGGACGGTTTCGAAGAGGTCGCAAGTTTGAATTCTGATCGTAACGATAAATTTTAAATTTTAAATTTTTTGATTTTATTATTTTTATTATTTTGTATTATTATATGGCAAAATTTTACTATCTATTTAAAATTTAATAAAAACATCACGGCGATACATGTTTTAGGTAATTTTCAGTAGGCGAACTAGTAAGGAAAAGTGTTACTGTACTCGAAGTATTATTTTATTTATCGATGAGAAAAAAATTGCTACTGAGTAATGGTTCAACAAGCAGAATGACCAAATTGATGCTCATAGCTACAGAACTACCTACAACGTGGACATTATCCGACTTCAGAGAAGTTGATGGGGTGTTAGCTATTAAGTGGTGACTAAGACATATTTTAGTAGAAAAAGTAATTTTTTTTTAAAAATACGATGTTTTGATAAACGATTCTTGAGGTGGTTAAACATTTTAACAACAACACGAAGCGAATGTTCTACAATTAAGGCTAGTCCTCAGCAGGACTCAGCACCAGGTCATACAGCTCGATCTCCTCAACATCTCAATCACCTAGATTACAATTTATGACCAGTTTTAGAAAGCACGCATTCTGTTAACTTCGTAATAATTTTGAGTCCCTAAAACAATCCACAACAAATATTAAAGAATTTTTTCACGGAGAGACTGCGAGTTTCTATTAATAACTTACCTCAACGTTAAAAGGACTATATTAAAACCAGTGGAGATTATTTTGAATGAACTTCACATATTTTTTTATTTTATTATATTTATGTATAAAGTAACACTTTACAGGAATAAATGTTTGATGGCAAAATTAGATGTAATGTTTTACATCTTAGGTATAATATAATTATATGTTACATATAAAGCATAACATTACAAGACACAATACATAAACCTAATAAATATTCATTAAGATTATGTATTTGGGAAGCCTAATAATTAATTATTAATATATAGCTCCTTGTATCCCTCGATACATGAAATCGTATAATGCAAGTTATTTCCATTATCGGCCTAGTGTCATGTTGTAATCCTGGGCGTCAATACTAAATGCGTACATTAGCTCATTTCCCAGAGTAAGCCTTTAAGTGTCAATTAGGATAAGTGTCTGAACATGTACGTAGTTCGCTGTCATCCAAGTAATGTTTTATTCAGCCTATAATCAAGCTACAGCAAGTGGCATTTACAATATGACAGTTTTAATTCTGTAATAACATCATGTCTTTATGTGTTATTCACAAAATACGACAGAATAGTTTATATTTTAAAAAACTAAGGAAACAGGATAATTTTAACACAAGTATCAGTTTTTTATCATTTTGCTTCAACAATCTCTGCCTTTTTGAAAGGGTTATAAGTTATCGTTTTTAGGAAGTCGTTTGAGTACACAAACCGATATCTATATAGCCTCTTCGGTTCGGTTCGAGTGAGCTTGGGTACCGATAACTAACCATACTAGCTTAAAGTATTTTATAACTATATAGTTCAACTATTTTTGCATAAAATAGCTCTGGAATTCTAATATGAATCTGGTGGTGTGCTAGAAGGTTTTGGAATTATAAATCTGGCAAACTACTAATCTGGTTATTAACATTGAAGTTTATTTTTATCTATATTATTGTTATCTTTAACATCAAAAATTTGTACAATTCTTTTAAATTAAGTTTGATTTTATAGAACGTAACCGTATAGGTCGAGAGCTTAGGGTTTCTACATATTTACTATTATTGCGTACATTGTATGGTAATGTTATGTCGCATATATTACTTTATCTATTTAATTACAACGCTCATAATCTACCTCAAAATAACTTTATAATCTTATTTAGAAACAGTTTCTGTTTTACTTAAAATAAAACATATCAGTATTTTAGCTTTTAGGTGTTAAGGGAAAATAAAAACAAATAAATGTGGCAACAAATTTAATAAGTTTTTTTTATCTACATTCTAATAAATTTATAAATGTTTGTTTACTAATTTTAGTAATATCTATCTAATTTACCGTAAGGGTTCTTTCTACATTGCTAAACTACTTCGGCAATCCACAAAACTGTCTTATAGAGCCTAGACATAAAATAATAATTGAGAGATATTGTCATTACAATTCACTAAATAAACTATTTATTATGTTAGTACTAGATTGAATTTATAATAAATAATTATATAATTTTATCAAACGATACGTTACGATTCTTTGACATTCCCAATAATATGTTATCAGTTGAGGCACTAGTTGAATGTTCTATAATATCTTCTTTGCTTTGCATGGAGTGATAGTCGTTCATTTCAGACCAAGCAGGGTCGGACTTCGCGATTCTCTTTCTCTCCTTAAATTTAGTGTATAGTAACACAGTCACCATTATAAAGAACACAATAAATCCCAAGGAACAACCGACAATCAACCCAGTGCGACGATTTAATATAGACGAGGTTTTATAATCTTTGCTACCTTTTATTTTAACTATCAAAGGCTTTTTTTTAGTGTCAAAAGAAACACATTCACTTGCAGGTGATTGTGTTATCAGAGATGTTGCTATATTACGGTTCATTTTAGTAGTAGCATTAGACTCGAAGTCTGTATTATTGACACTTATAAATTCATCCTGTCCGAAATTGATAAAGGAATTGTCATACATAGACAACAAACAAACTATATAATTCTTGTTTGGTTCCAAATCTTTAATTAATATCGACATTGAATTTATGTCAATGTGTTTTAACTTCACCTTTAAAATAAAAACATAAATTAAAATTATACGTTTCATTGCTTAGATAAGTAAAAATAAATTAATTTTACTTACATCAGAATAGGTGATCTCATTGTAATACAAAATATTTAATGCTTTTATTGAAGTACGATTTCTGATGAGCCATGATACTAAAACTGAGTTATCATCTTGTTTGTCAACAGATAATTGTATGATCAAAGGTAATTCACATTTTTCTTTGGGATAATCTTCATTGAAACAAGTCGCTGCATACTGTTTTATTATTTTCGGATGATCTTGAATCCAAGTCCATGTATTATTTTTTTGGCAACGGCAAATTATAACGTTATCTAAAAAAATATTATCATCTTTATAAAGAAAATAACACGAGATTTTAATGAATTTGTCATTCACATAAATTAAATGTACCTTGTATGGAGATATCTTGTATATGACTTTCTATTGATGTTAGTAACTCCAAAGGTATAGTTTGAAGTTTATTGTGTTCTAGGTCTATTTTTATGATTTTGTTTAAGTTATTAAATGAAGTAGCTGATAGATATTTAATATTGTTGTATGCCAGATATAATACAGTCAACTCTTTCAAATTGATCAAATGTTCATTCAGGATGTTTTGTAATTTATTGTGGGAGAGATCCAAAAGTTTTAAATTACTTAAATCCTCATCAAAAGATTCCATTGATTCAATATTATTATAAGACAGACACAAAGTATTCAATTTAACGAGTCCTCGAAAGTTACTTGTTTTAAGTTGAGTTATTCTATTGAAACTCAAGTCTAAATTTTCCAAAAAAATTAATAATGAAAAAGGACTGATCGAGAAACGACGAATTTTGTTATATTTTAAATAAAGATGCCTCAAATTAACAAACAAATTAAGAGTTGCATCTTCAATAATAGTTAAATTAGTAAAACAAACATGTAATTCGTATAAGCTTGTAATAAGCGTGTTATTGTTTGAGGCTTTTAGTGTTGTCCCAAAAATGGTTGGATTTTTGCTAACATCTAGATTGATCAGAGAAACGTCTAATCTGGTATGTGTTAGCAAAAAGTCCAAGTGCTTTATGCTATTATGAGAAATGTTTATATTTTGGAGATTTGGAAAATAATCAAATATAACATCGGGCAAACTATCTAATCTGTTAAAACTTAAATCAAAAAATATAACTTCATTTAATATTATTTTTTTGCTAAAACTGATAGAATATATTTCGTTCTTACGAAAAATTAAAGATTTTAGTTTTTTGAATTTCTCGAATCCACTCAATTCAATCTTTTGTATTAAATTATCTGCGAAATCTAAGGTTTCTATTTGTGTGAGGTTCTCAAATATATTGTATGGTATGTAGTCGAGAAAGTTATTGCTAACATTAAATTCTGTTATTGAATTGTAGAAGTTAAATAGTTTTTCAGGAATTGCACTTATGATATTTTGCGCAATGTTTAATTTTACAAGATTTTTATTGTTTATAAAACTATCATCTATAATTTTTTCAATATTGCAATGTTCCATATGGATAGTTTCTAAAAGAGGAAGATTAAAAAATGCATCTACCGGCAAATAGTCTAGAATGTTATATGACATAGAGAAAAATTTTAATCCTGGAATATCTAGACACAGTAAGTCACTCGCTTTTAAAGAGTTGTTTCTTATTGAGAGAGACTTTAAATTGTTTAAACCTTGAAAAGTACCATTTTCAATCAGTTCTATTTCACAATTATCTAACATAAGTGAGCTTAATGGTAACCCCTGTTGAAAGATATTCTTATGCAAAATCTTTAAAGGGTTGTAAGACAAATTTATGCTTCGCAACTTTTTTAACGTGTCAAATGCCATATCATAAATAAATACGATTTTATTATATGACAAGTCGCAATCCTCTAATTCACTAAGACCGAAAAATGTATAGCTTGTAATATTTTTGATCATATTATTATGTAAATCAAGATACCGCGCTGAATTTAGTCGTTGAAACGAAAAATCATTGATAAATAAGATTTCATTAAAACTCAGTTCTAACTGTTTAAGATATGTAAGATTATTGTAAGTATTTTTTTCTATAAACTTTAAGCGATTATTTTTTAAGCTCAGTTGATGCATTTTTTTTTGTGGCCCCAATTGTAAACTATTTATTGAAGTTAAATGGTTGTAATCGAGCGAGAGCATTAGTAATTCCGAATTTGTTTTAGGAAGAATATCATTAATTTCAATAAGGTTATTATGGTGCAGGACAATATATTTCAGGATTGACATCTTTTGAAAAGTGCCCAATTCAATGAATGTTATTTTATTGTTATTTAAATAAATTTCTTCAAGATATATGTTGTTGATAAAAATAGATTTGAAGATAACTTTGAGCCGATTATTATTTACTCTTACCTGTTTAAGACGATTTAGATTATAGAATGTTTTATTATTTATATCACTAAAATTATTATTGTCTAAATGTAATTTCGTTAAATTCTTATTAGTAGTAAAAATATTATGTGGCACTTGATTTAAATAGTTAAAATCTAATTGCAGTTCTTCTAAATTTTCTAATTTACTAAAGCTTTCACTATTGATATTATGTATGCAATTTTGGTTTAGGTGTATTATACTTAATTTACTACAATTAAAAAAGGAATCTATTGGCACTTCAAGTATATTATTATGACTTAAAAATATTTTTTTTAGAACCGGCAAATTACTAAATAGGCCGTGAATATGGTGCAAATGATTATGGTTTAAGTCTATGAACTCTAAATTCTTATTAGTTTGAAATAAATTCGTGTGTAAAATTTTTATTCTATTATGACTCAAATCTAAAGATTTCAAATTCACTAAAGAAAAAAATGCTCGGGAATGTATGTTTGTTATAAAATTAAAATGAAATAATAGAACTTTCAGGGACGGACTAAATTTAAGGCAGTCTTCAGAAATAAATTCAAAATTATTGGAGTTCAAATCTAAATTTTCTAGTGATAAGAAATTGGAATCGTCTAAGGTTGCAATCGAAAATATTTCATTCCAAGCTAATTTAAGAGTTTGAAGATACTTCAAATGAGCTATTGAAGTTAATGGGAAAGTAGTGAGGCTATTTTCGCTAAGGTCGATTTCTGATATCGATGTTTCCAAACTTGTGAATGCTGCGTCGGATACTTGTCGCAACATGTTCCCTTTCATGTTTAACTTTAATAATGGAATTCCAAAAAAACTATAGCTTGGAATTTCTTCAATATGGTTTGAAATTAATTCAAGTGAAATTAGCTTGAGCATACCGGAGAGTGCTTTTTGCGGTATAAACTTAATTTTGCTTGATGCAATGCTTAAGGTTTCAAGGCACTTTCTTAGCGGCATAAATGTTTCGTCATCGATGTATCTTATGTTAGTTCGTGATATATGTATGTGTTTGATACAAGCGCCTTTTGGTATAAAATGTGGTCCCAAAGCTTCTTCGCTGCCATCGAGGTCATAAATAGAAAAGGCGTGCACATTAGCAACTCTTTTAAGAGCATTTTTTATGTCTTTTACTATTGTATCCTGGCAATCAAGATACACTGCTGGAATAGAAAATAATGTTTAAAAATATTTCACAGTAGTCAAAACATTTTCTTATATATTACTTACCATCTTCAAAAGTGTAACACGTGCATTTATTATCCCGCATCAACTGGGAGCACTCCAGGGTATTTTGAGTTCGGCAGCTTTGCAAAATAAATAATAAGAATGATAATATTTTGACAATACCATTTTCATTTCTTGTTAACGCAGAACAAAAGATCCTTATCATAATTACATTCTTGTTAGATTTTAAACATCACTTTATTTTGCCATTGTAATAATCTGAAAGAAAACATAATCTAAATATTTGTTTACTCCTAAAAACTTCCTTAAACAACTTAAAAAAAAAAAACGATTGTACTAATTAGTAAATATAAAGGAGTCTATAAAAGTAAGAACATAATAACTTCAAATGGTTGTATTCATTTTCTTATATTAAATTAAGAAATGTTCAACAAGTCATATTTTATTCCTATATTTTCCACTCAGTGTACCGTCGCTTTTATTAATTACCTTCGTTTATAACACACTTTAATTATATTAATCAATGTATGTAACTAAAGTTGAAATATACTTACCTACGTGTTCACTGTTTGCGTCCTTGTACACCCCGTAGTTAATTACTAACAAAGTTATCCTTCAGTAGTTAGAGTTCATTTTTGTGACGCAACATCCCGAAGGAACGAAGTGCGCCTGTCCTTGAATTTTAAAGGTTCACCACACAAGTATCGAGCTGGATTTCAGACGCGTATAAGTTTTTATCGTTTTTCAAGGTACTGGAAGTGTTTTATCGCGCAACACAGAACGCCTGAGGTCATTAGAAAGCTCGACAGAAGACTGCCGCGGCGGCGCGCGCTGTATAGGTCACCGCCGTTGTTGCGGCACCCCCGACCCACTATTATTATACTTTTATGACAAATCGAGGTTCGGACATATATTTTTTTTCAACAAACAGAAAATTCTTTTTACCTACGTAACACTACTCTTGCATAACTTATTATTGAATACTGTATAGGGAAAATTTATATTCTTTAAGAAAATAGAATCTTTTTATTTAATTTTATCCTGTTGCTTTTCTAGAGTAATGAATGTTTTTTTTTATCTTTAAGGATATCTCGTGATGTTAAGAATACTGAGAAGTAAGAGACATTGCTTTGTCTCCGAAACAAGGTCACTAAAGTACTGACTTAAAATTTTCTCATGCCAACAACAGTGTCACTGAAAAGTAGAACGTAAACCCAGTAGGTCATAAGTAACACTTGTCAAATTTCATTGTTATGAAGACTCAAAATATAAAAACTGTTTTTTTTATTTGATGATGAAGATTCAAAGAAAAACACAACGAAACCAAAATAATATATAATATTCATTTCAACTAGCAGATATTTAAAGAACAAGCTTTCGTTTTACATGATTAATAGGATTTCAAGAAGTAAAAAAATTAGTCAACATATAAATTTTGTGCACATTATAAGTTTCTTACTACGTCTTTTTTAATTATCCTTTTAAAAAACATATTACTATTGAATATAATTCCGTGCGCGCAAAAACTTTGAAGTTGAAAAATTTTATAGATATTACTACAATTTATGTTGTTAGTCAATATTTGTAAAAAAAAATCACAATTAACAAAAAATAAAAGTTGCTAATAAACTAATGTCAATATAAAAGTAATTTAGCCCCTCTAACATTCATGTTATTGTTGACTTTACTAATTTAAAGTATCAGTCCATAGTTTTTATCTAAATAAAAGTTAAAAAGGACTTTACCGGCATATGTAAAAATGACATATATATACTATAAGAATACTAATATTAAAAAGCTGAAAAGTTTTATTTAAAAGCACTTATTTTTCGAAACTACCGAGTGAACTTGAGAAATTCTTTCTGATTATGACATTACGCCGCTGCTCTTAGCTAGTCGCATTGTAAATAAAGTTATCTGCGAGCGGAACCGACAGAAATAACTAGTGTATGTGCTAGTGTCATTTATAATTACACTAGTGTACACTCATACTTACAGTGTACACTAGTGTACACTAGTGTACACTTATATACTGTAGCTATAAATAAACAAAATACTAGCAATTTAATCTATTTACGTGATTTCAATTTGCTTGGACAAGGTGGTGAAACAAAAACAAACGTAAAAAAAGTTAAAAGTAAATAATAATGCGTAAGAAAGTCATTCTTTTTCTAGTTATTGTTTTTCTACATTTCAGTTATTTCATTTCGACAAGAAAAATGTTAAAATTTTAATTTTATTTTTAAGGTACAAACAAAAATAATTCATTATTTTAGGTTAAACGAAAATACTGACCAAGTAAGGTGGGAGTCGTAACAGAGAAAAGCGGATAGCTTTATACAGAATCCATGTTTTCACAGTTTAGGTCTGACGCTGCATTCAAGCAAGCAGTAAATCCGACCAGGCGTTTTATCCACGGCACGACTACAAATCTAGGTCACAGACACGCTAGCTATTCATTATCACCTGATAGGTTATGTAGACGCGTGTTTGAAAGTTATCTTTTGCAAATGTGTTATCGATAATATTGACATCGAAAGAAATTTATGTTTTATATGATGTTATAAATTTTTTAATAATATATTTATGTACATGGTTTTTATTTATAGGTAATGTATGTATAAAATAATTTTAACAATAATTGAAACAAAGTAGTGTATGACTGACTACTCAAATATTATTCCTATTTTATTAGTTTTGAACATAATTATAATTAGATTTACATTATTAATTTCTTGTGTGTATGTATATGTGTACGCAATTTTTTTAACTTTATTTTTCGCGACCTGATTAAGTAATTAACTTCGTTTTGGTTTCAGCTTATCTATGTTTACGTAACTTAGAGCGATCCTAGAAAATGTGCAGCGACGACGATGTATATCTTTTGTCAACAATAACATCAGCAAATATAAATACTTGTGGAATGGTACAACCCCCTGACTCTAGAACTGTAATTACGTCCGCATAAATAATCCGCTGTGAGAGGAACATACCGTGCTATTAATGGAAAACTATCAGAGTTCGCGTCAGTTATTACTTAGTAATAACAAATAATTTTTCATTTACAATTACAGGCGGCAGATATGGTAGAGGACGACGAAAGAGGACTTATCTAGAATTACATGGTGACCGTAGAACAGTGAGGTCTTTGAGGATCATTGTTCACTTTAATAGTATTTTTATTTATTAAAAAAACATTTATGTATATATTTTTTATGAAATATACGAAAAGTAACATCTTTTATATTTTTTTTTTCAATAATACTCGTGTGTGTTTTTGAGTGTGAGCGTGCGTACGTGAGTGCGTGTGTGCGTCCGTGCGTGCGCGTGTGTGTGTGTTTGTGTGTGTTATAATCAGTCACTTTCATTTTCTTATTATCAAATTACTTTGTCATAAACTACCACCAAACTGGTGTCTATCAGTGTACAAAATATGACAATTTTTGCATGTACCGTTTTTAATGGATGCTTGCACAAAAGATGCACAAAATTCTCTCAAAGGGAGCTTCGCTCAATAAATATTCGATATATTACAAAACATTAACATATGAAACAAACCTTTTTTTAGAATATTTTAAACGTAGATTTATATGGCCTGGTTTCTATTAGTATAGTGATCGTAAAAAATGACGAGACTTCCAATTTAGCAAGGATGGAGAAAAGTTGCTATGTACGCACTGTCACGGTTGCGGCATTAAAGTGATAATACGTGTCATACATTTTCAGAAAGGATTTGTGTATTAAGTAGGGTTTTATTTGTTATAACACGCGCTGAAGGCCTCTCTTTCCAGACTTCGTCTATTTCAACTGGAATACATTTTCAGATAATCCCGTTTGATTCTTCATCAAACTCGGGGGCTTTTAGATTAATAACGTTTCTATCGGATACGTGATTCTGCATGTCGTTAAAACTCATGCGTTATTTTTTCTTCTATTGTCGACCGGTGCATAATAAAAAATAAGGTAAGATTCAAGAGAACGTATTAGATTTTATTTAATTACAGTTTATTTTTCTTTATCAAGACGTGAATAGAGTTCGGTATCAGCGAGAAAGACTTATTAAATAAAAAACATAGTTATTAGTTACCTATTGAGTTTTACTATTTAATTAATTTTACTCTATATTTATTTTTGCTAGCACTGAAGAGCACAAATAATACAGAACGAATAAAATTAATATTGTTTTCAGCCATCAGATCTCTGCAGCCAATTAAATGAAAACCAATAACGTTCGTAACAAAATTGGTAATAATATTAATGATTTTAATTTATATTAGTAAACAATACTTAATGTAGTGAATAATTAACAACTATTATAATAATTAAAAATCCTAATTAATTTATTAGTTTAACAAATAATGAGAACTTAGTTAATTAAACTCATATTTTAAACATTTCATCGATTTAATAAATGTTAATACCTTACGACGTTGAATCAAAAAAAGTTAATTATTTAATGGTTTGCTGTTACCTGACTGTGTTCATGTATTATTTTTATATTATTTAAGTGAAAAGACAGGCCTTAAAATTCATCAATACGAGAACCGACCAGTAGCGTATTTCGATATCCTTAAATTTTATGTTTATTATAAATCAATAATTAAATACGACATTTTTTGTTAATTTAATAACTTTTCTATAACAAAATATTTATGCAATAAAATATTTTAATTAAATTTCGAAAACTACATTTTTTTAAAGGTTTTATGATTTGTAATCCATTAATGCATTAACCGCAACCATAAGGTATTAAGTAACACAAGTAGGGTGAGCCTAGTCGCTTGGAAAAAAAATCATTGGAGCAGCTGGGATACATACAAAGGTTTAACAATGCCATAATTACTGGTTTTGCAAAATATATTTTCGCTTGGATTTAAATTGTGAATTGCAATCAATTGTAGTGTATTGTGATAATTACAAAAATATCTACGTATATACCACTTCGCTTTTCGTGAAACCAATCACTTGATTGCTTTCAGCCAGCGAAATCAATTTAATTCTGTTCGGTTTTTTGAAAATGTTCCTATGTAAAGTAAACAAAAAATAAAAGATTCTTTGTTTGCTTTACCGCCACTTTTAATTTTCGTTTTGTTATACTTATGCAATGTGTTTTACATTGCATATATTCTCGAAATGTATGATCGAGAGGAAAAAATATTCTATTTTAATGTTATATCTAAATTTAAAATTATAAGTTATTTTTTATCAAAAAGCTTATTAAATTAAAATTTTATTATAATAATGAAAAACTTAATTAAAATTATATATAAATCTGATTTGATAGTTTTTTAATGAGAAATGTAATAATAAATATAATATTTTGTTTGAGAAGTTAATTCTTAAGTCAGCTTCTCGAACGCCAGAATATTGTTAAACACTTCGGCCGTTATTTCAGAGTTAAAATAATTTAAAATATCATTATTAAAAATGAATAATTAATAATAATAATAATTTTCTAACATGAGTTCTGTTACAAATATATTTTAAAATGCAAAAAGCTATGATTGTAAAGTGGCTGAAAATTTAGTATGTCTTGTGCAACAAAATCACAAAAAGCGTACGCGACAAGCCGTTAAATGAGTTAACTTTAACCATTTATACTTACTATTAACATCGTCGCCAGAATATATATCCATTAAAAGTGTAATGAGCACTTGTAGAATAACTTGGTTAAAACTTATGGAACTTGCATCATTAATGTTAAATAATATTTTAGTTAACATTTTAGTCCAAGATATAAAGTTTTGAACTTTCTTATAGAACTTTAAACTTGATGAAAAGGTATTTGCTAAAGCATTGATTCTGAAATTTTTTCGTTGTGTGATATATTTTAACACAACATTTAGAATTAATATAATATCATTAAGTTGATATTTATTATATATCGCAAATTACGCTATTGAATTATTAAAGAAAAATTGCAGTAAAGGCTTTATCAAAATCAAATCTTTTTGACCCTTATTACGATTATTAGATTTTCATTACTTATTTGAATATTTTTATTTAATTAAGTATTTTATTTTATATATATTTCTGAACTATTTTTTAATGAGATTATGTCAAGGTTTTTCTACGAAGTACTTACTGCTGTTAAGATATGATACTGTTGTTCCACAACGGTCGAGTTTCTGTCCCTTATGGCCTTCTTGGTGTTGTATTCTAGAATATTGTAGAGTATCACCTTTATTGTTTCCCTTATATATCTGGCTTCCTCACCATCCCGGCGGTCTGCAAAGTAAACACAGCTTTCAGCCCACAACTATATACGGCCGTGTAGCCCTTATTATAGCTCCGAAATGGGTCATGAGAGATGAGTCCCATCTACTACCAAGGGATGATAATTTTCTGTGTGAGTTTTGCCACATTCCGAAACCCCAATTTATTGTTGTCATCGTGCCAGCTTTAAATTTTGTGAGTGTGCCAGCTTTGTCTAGAATAATATTACCTAGCATTATCTTCGCTCATTAGGTTTTCCAGGGTCTAAGTCATGATTACTATATCGTCGGCATATCAAAGGTGAGTCAAATACTCGACGTTTATGTTGATGCCGAGTCCTTTCCAGTCCAGAAGCTTGAAGAAGTCTTCCAGTGCAGTAGTGAACAGCTTCGGAGATATTACATCTTTCTGTCTTATGTCACGCTGTAGCTGGATAGATTTGGAGTTCTGTTCCTGGAGGCGGACTTATATGGTGTGGTTTACGTATAGACACTTCAAACCTTCGATATATCGATAGTTAATCTGGCACTTCTGGAGAGACTGAAGAACTGCCCAGGTCTTGATCGAATCAAAGGTTTTCCCATAATCTACAAATGCTAGACAAAGGGGTTGATTATACTCCGCGGATTTCTGGATACCCTATCGCAGCGTATTTATGTTATCTATGGTACTATAGCCTTTTTGAAATCCGGCTTGTTTATGAGGCTGAAAGTCATCGAAACTATTAGCAAGTTGATTCGTGATGACTCTTGAAAATAGCTTGTAGATGTGACTCAGGAGCGAGATGTTTCTGTGGTTCTTTAAAAGAGTTTTGTCGCCCTTTTTAAAGAAGAGCACTACTACGCTCCTGTGTCATGCTTGGGGCGTGGTATCCTTGTGAGCGACGGAATTAAACACTTTTTAGAGAGCCTCTAATATTAGCCGGCCAACGGCTTTTAGATGCTTTACTGTTATTCAGTAATCAGCTGGAGCCTTGTTGTTTTTCAACTGTCTAAGAGCTACACTAATTTCGCATAGATCGATGTCCAGAATGTCTTCGATATAGTGTCGAGTATTTAGGTCTCCTATTTACTCTATATGATGAAACTACCGATCCCAGTATATACTACCAATGTTGTCTTGTCATTATGTCGTGAATGATCTCAGCAGTGTGATTGTTATATAGAGCTGTATCTGCCTCCTTAAGTTTCAGGTCCAAGAATTTGTTCAAGGGTTTATTTTTTTGGTAGACTGTTTTTTTTGCCTTTGTTAAAGCTTGAAATTTGTGCGTTAATGGAGTGGTTCATTAGTCCCTCAGCCTGACGGAGACTGAAAAAGCTCATTTTTGCCTTTCTTGTAATAACAATACTGCCCGCAACTATTGTGAAAGTATTTATGAACGATTTTGGTGTGTAATTTAAATTTTATTTGTCGAACTCCTGCATTCGTCCACAACCTTTAGATGCTGGCTCGGTCTTTCCTTCGGTCTTCGTACTCGACAGTCTTGTGGTAATTGCAGGCTCTTAGACAACAAATTCTCTGTAATAGTTCAAACTTCTCATGTAACAGTACCATAACATTTACATTGATTAATTGGAAGTGATGGTTTCATCATAAATAAAAGTGAAAGAGCTAGGTGAAGCGTATGGTAGTTTGGGTCCT
This sequence comes from Mechanitis messenoides, assembly GCA_959347415.1. Classification (NCBI taxonomy): domain Eukaryota; kingdom Metazoa; phylum Arthropoda; class Insecta; order Lepidoptera; family Nymphalidae; genus Mechanitis; species Mechanitis messenoides. The sequence goes on from OY365771.1 coordinate 10,458,427, forward strand.
TTCGCTCAATTATTACAATGGTTTTGTCACATTTTCGTAGACTTTGGGCTTCAGATCCCGCCTGCCTGCAATGCCGCTAGACGAGGGTAAATTGCTGCTCCCTTTAACGGAAGCTCCCTTGAAGAATTAAAATTTGCGGTTCGTAAAACTATTTTGGCAGTCAGTTATGTGCTATTTACCACTCGTTTTTATTTAAAAATTATTTATATTTCCGCTATTCTATTGTTTTTATTTTAATTATAATTGAGTTTGGTAGTGCTTAATTTATCATTTAACAAAACATTTAAATTCAATGAAAAATGTAATTATATTAATTTATTTTTTTAATCCTTCTGTTCTAAATATTAGTGTTAATAACAATAAATCACATAGACGTTGATCTTTATCAGAACAAAAAACGTAAAAGGTTACCTTAGGATTGGTCTCACTATTAATTTATATAACGTCTCAAAATATAGTCTAAGTTGAAACGTGACGTAATATAAATCCGACTAGTGGTTTGGGACATTGTGAATAAAGATATGAAGGTATGAATAGTAGAAGGTATGAAGATATAAAGATATGAAGCTCTATTGGAGACAATTTATACCTTTCTGTGTCTACAATATTTATATGTATGTATTTTATTTTCACAAAGTAATAAAGATTATTTAAATAAAAATTTTCAGCAACGACCGTGAGTCAATCTGCGTGAACAACAAAAGAGTGTCACACGTTCGCAACGTTAGTTTGAAATTTTTTGCAGAAGGTGCTTTATTATTTTTTAAATTGTATTTTATAATATTGCTTACAAAGGTGGTAGTCTAAGTTTACACCGTACATGTTTATCCCCGTTAAGGAAGCTTCCCTTTGCCAAAAAGAAGAATTAATAAATATATGTGTAAGAATTATATTGTATAAGCACCCTTTTTTTTTTTTTTTTTTTTTTCCGTTGGAAAAACCCGTTACGGGTACCCCGTCGGCCCATGGGGTGACGGCCGGGGGGTGATGTGGGACTACCCGGCAGCATAGAGGATGCTGCCATTTTTAAGGCTACCCACTAAAAAACCAACGGTTGCCCTCTGCGCCGTAATGGGACGTCACGGGATCGCGTTAGCACACACCGTGACGCCCCGGCGAGACCCCCCAAATGAGGGTGCCCCGAGCAACGTAGAACACCCTCTCATCGTAGGCCTATGTTAGGTAAGGGGGGTCACCCTCCCCCCTCACCAGGCCTACAACTGGGGAAGGAAGCGACGGACGTATTCCCGCCTCCTTCTACCCAGTCTCCCCCTACGGAGCGGGTCAGCGGACGAGGCTTCCCTGTCCCGCTCCGAGGCCTCCTTTGCGGCGATGACTTGCTCGCAGAAGGAGGCCATTGCGACCCAGCACCTCTCGCTGCTGACCATCGCGCTGATAACGCGCGGCAGCGAGAGGTCCCTGCCAATCACGCCCACCAGTTCAGTGCGCTGGTGGTCCCAGGCGGCGCACTCCGCCAAGGTGTGACGAGCCGAGTCAACGGACTCGTCACAGTGGTGGCAGGAGGGGGTCGCCTCCCTTCGTGCTATCCTGTGCAGGTACTCACCGAAGCAACCATGCCCGGTCAGCACCTGCACAAGACGGAACGTAAGCGTTCCGTGCCGCCGATTGATCCAGTGGTCGAAGTGAGGGCGGACCGCCCCCACTGTGATCATACCGGCGGCAGGGGACTCCAAGTCCCTATTCCACCGTCGCATCAGGGCTCGGTGAGCTAGAGCCCTGATTCGCGCCGCCTCGGGCCTTACCCCCGTGGCCAAGGCTTCTGCCCGGTGCCAGTACACGGCTGCGAGCACCTCCGCCTGTAGCTCCCAATTGTATAAGCACCCTGCAAAATTTAAAATTTCGGAGGAAAATAAAATGTATCTAACACATAAGTGTAGGTTATATAAACTAACTACTGTGGCCTCATTTCCTGACCTATTCTTCTGAACGTCTTCCAATCTATATATAAAAAATATGTTGATCAAACCACCTTCTTATATATTTAACTAAAAATATATCACACTTTTACTAAGATAGCAAATGTGATACGATAAATTCTCTTGCATATGATTTATACTGCAATAATATATTTTATTCTCCAAAGTAAAATTGCTATGCGACTTTGTATATTTATATTTTTAGTATTGTTCAACTAAGCCAACGCCAAATTGCATTTTATAAAAACATTTTTCAGTTTACATTTAAAAATATGGTCACATAATATATTCGTTATAAATGTTATATCTTTGAATTTATACACGAGGTATTTTTAAAAGAATTTTCAATCCGGAGCTTCTATAGATATTTTAAAATTCTCGTCTGAAATCCAGTCTGCTTTAGTCCATATGTCTCATGAATTATTCAAGCACAGCGGCGGCTTGTCCCGCCCGGTGACATATACATATGTGTTATGTAGGTCTCATTCACCGGGGACAACAAGAACTCAACCCACATATCTATACATATTTCATAATCCACCTAATTTAACAAACAGGTTTCGCACGTGATGGTTATAGAAAGTTCAGGGCCTGAAACCGAAATGGTTAGTTTAAAAAGCTTGGTCTGAAATTACTACACTACTTGGTTTTCAAAAAAAGCTTTCGACTGTCGATCATGTATAAAGAATTAATACAAAATTTTCTTAGATTTTCACGGGTAAGTTTTTAAACCTGTTTTTTTAATTTAATAATTTTTGGTAAGTAAGAGAGTAACAAAAAATCCTCGTAAAAGAGAAAATTGTAATAAAATTATAAATATCCTAATTTAATAGTGAGGATAGTCGGAACCTATCTAACACCTGGCACCCACACAATGTAAATTAGGGTATTTTGTTTGCATTCTAAATTCAATGCCCGAAAACTAAGAAACCTTTAAGGGTAGATAACTAATTAACTGTCTTACTGCTTAGCTACCTACAACCCGTCTTAATGTGAACAAGATTGCTGCAAAGCATTCAAAACGTCTAGATATTTTTCAATTTACTTAATTACATTTCAATTTATTTTAATTAATAAATTATAGGATTTTTATTTAGAACTTTCAAAATAAAAATCCTATACTTATATGCGAAGTATTAGAAGATTTTCCCTATAAAATATTATTTCAAAAGATTTCTCAAAAAAAAAAAAATGTTGTATAGATTAAAAAAGAAAGAAAAATATTCTATAGATTAAAAAAGAAGGGTAGAAGATTTTTTATAATACAGGTATAGTTAGTTGGCTGGATTATATACATTTTAATAATTTGAGATTTAAGTGATAAAATTTGATGATGATCCATCTGAAACTTTTCAATCACACTACAATTGTTTAATCATTGAGACGGCTCAATATTGATAAAACAAGTAAGTTTACCTCTTAGCATTCTAAAAAGGTCCTTAAAGATTTTTAAAGAATGTGAAGCTATCGTTAAATAGATAAAATTTAAAACATTTTAAAAAAATACTTACAACCGATTTAGATCAAAATACTATATTCCTTTGAGACGTTGTTGGACAAATAAACTTACCAAACTTATCAAATTTATCATATTAGTATCCTAACACGACAGGTATCGCTTATTCTATTAGTCTAATTTGAAAACTATGACAACACTCTAGGGAGCGAAACTGGGTTGTTTTGTCTAGGGTTTTACTGAATGCACTATGAATTCTTTTGAATGTATTGCCTAGTTATCTAGATAGGCGTAACATTTATACGTAAAAACTTTATCAAGCAACGTTGAAAAGCCTCTATTTATAAGAGTGTGGATTGCGTTGAAAGGATTTTCAGGTAGCGACGATATATTTTATGGGACCATTTCGTTTGCTTTTTGAAGATAAAAGTTTTCACAATCAAAGAAAACTAACTTTATAAAATCAAAAATAATATGAACTTTTTAAAGTTCATATTATTTTTTATTCTATATTATATACGATATAAGTAATTATTTATTGGTTAAGTAAATTATATTAATCATGTCTCATTCTCACTTTGCATATGCAAGATACTTAAAATCTACTATAATAAAATTACTTACGTAATTGTTGGGCGTACTTCTATTTAAACTAGTCCTTCTCAACGCTTCTCCCCCGATAGGTCGAAGGAATACGTTTCACTAATGGCTTTCTTTCCGAGGTAATTTATAAATCAAATATAAGCAAACGGATGTGCAGGTCACTATCGATGTTAAAGAAACAGAATCGGTGTGGTGTTTGTATAAGTAAGAAAAAGTTTAGAGAACAACACAGTAGATGAAGCGTACTAAGTAAATTATGAAAAATACAAAAAGACAAAAGAAAATATAAATATAAAAGTGGAATGTATTATATAGGCAAGGAAAAAAATATGGTTAAAAATGTAACATATACATGCGTTTTTCATATGTATATCTGTAAGATCTAAGTCAAGACAAGAGATGTATGACAAAAAACAAAACATTATAGAGGATAAGTTATGATATAGATTGGAAATCTTTGTGACAGTTTGACAACTACAGTATGAACCAAAAATAATGTTGTATGCATTGAATGTTTATATTTTTCACACCTTCTTTTGTTTGAACATATATTTATTATTGATACTTGGACCAGATATGTGGCTTTCGCCGGCTTAGAATACCTACTATCCTACGTTTAGTTGTACCAATATTATTAACCTTTACTTTTAAATAAAATGTTTCTAATATATCTATATCTTCATATTTTACAGAGCTTTAATACATCGGTTGGCCCTTGTCATAAAGATACTATCCTAAAACCAGTTTATATCAGCTTGATTAATGTTTCACAGTCACGCTACATATTAAGCGATTGGTGCCGAAATCAAATATTAGAAATATAGTAAAATAAAGTTTGTTTTCTTTTTTTATTATTTTTTTTTATGAAAAAGGAAGGCAAACGAGTTGGTTAATTTTAGGAACTTATATAAATAGATATTCCAGTTATCGTATATTATTTTTTTGTAAGTGTTAAGAAACGAGCTTTAACAGGGCTGACAGAGTATTTAGTGTGCTTGAGGCCAGTAGGGATCCAAGACAATCTGAAACATAAGCCATGGTGCAGAATTTGAGTGACAAACTTCAGACAGGCCAGGGGCAATGCCTATCTTGATAAATTCAACACTACTAAAATACAAAGCTGTCTGTCTACTAAAGGAGTTAGTCCACTTGGCTCCTACAAGGACAACTTCTAACACTATACAAAGCATTAATCCGATAGTAGGTGGAATATAGCAGTCACATATTGACCGATGCCGCGAAATGTCATCTTTCAGCTCTAGATTCAATTTAAAGGTGAGAAGAAAGAGGCTAATTGGTGCCCATGCATTGGTAGATGCCAATCTCCACAGTCTTGAATACAGAAATTCCCAGTTTCTCATTGTTCTAAAGAATATAGTTTTATGAGTGTGACTAGGAATTATGGCGAGTATTTTCTTTTATACCGTGAACGGCCCTCCTTTTCAATTGAAGCGTTCAATTGTTTCATCTTTTTTATTCGTACATCGAAGGATTGAAGCTACTTGACTATGTCGGTGTTCTCGTCGGAGTACAATGTGGAAAGGCGAGAGTGAATAGGCTGTTACTAAGTTAACGCGCCTTACCACACACACAATTAAACTCATCCATCAGATGGTTTGTAGTTTTGTTTTAACTTGTATTGTAAAAAAATACATATAGCTCTTAAAATACATTTTGATTAAATTATAATTATAATTGTTAATTAGAATATTTTAGTTGCGTTTTCGCGAATGAGGTATATTAAAATTTTTCTTCATTTAAAGTTAATTTTATCTACTTCTATAACAAACTTTTGTTGTTAAATCTCAATAAATACTTGAGTTTTTTTTTATGTAACCTAATAAAAAGTATTTTTAGATTTAAAAAAAAAATTACTAATAAACGCTGTAAGTTACTTCACGTAATATAATTATTCCATCAAATAAGTTGTTTAATATTTTAAAAGAAAAATGGTATCATATATAGTATACATATACTAAACATATACCGTTCACATCATATAAAGACAATACAAATCTACAATTTGTTTTTCTGAAACTCACTTTGTATCTGTAGTTCAAAATATTAGTCAACAAATCCAACACAAACTCGAATCTTACTTCACTTCCAAGTGCTTACACACTTTTAGATATTATGTAACAAAGGGGGAATTGCATGTAATACCAATGATATATAAATAAATATAATACGGCATTTTTCAATAAAATTTCACTTTAAATAACAAATTTGATATATAGTATATATTTTGCTACGTGTTGAGTATGCATGATACTCTGCCTTAACAAAACAACCACATAGTCTTCTAATTTGCTTCACAACAGTGAGGCTAATTTTGGATAAGATAAATTTGTTGGAAATAGTTGGTATACAAAATTGAGATTTTACTAATACACCGTTAGTATTATAAGTTTCAGAATTTGAAATCAGAAAATTATTATAACGCAGTATAATAGAATAAAGAAAGAAACTGAAATATAGTACTTGCGTGCATTGGTATTATATTTAAACAACAGGTTATTCTTTACTTACTTTTTTATTTAAAATAGAGAAGAGTCAAAAATATCGTTGAGATTAAAAGTATAAATTTGATATAATGGGCAGTTATTCGTTTTCAAACTAATAACAATGTACAAATCTACTTATGCTGCTACAATGAACAATGTTTCGATTTCCGATAAATATGCTTTAAACTATACCGACATTTTATTTTGCTGACATAGCCCCTTATCGTGAATTTAGGCTACATGTCTCCCGACTACATTTAGGGTTAAAATTTATATCCACTTATAAATTACAGTGCTTATTTTCAACCCTGTTTAAACAAACACAACGTTCGCACAACATTTTTCACGCCAGCACGCACATTTCGGTTAGATAAACTGATTCAATATTTACAACATGACGGTAGAAAAAAATTTTGTTATTATAATTCTATGAAAATAAAAAATAAAATAAAATCATGTTCATAAAAAATTTACTTCTAAGTATACTACCATAACCAATTTGTTAAAACACGTTTGACTAAATTTCTTACCGTATACCGTTTTTTAATTTTAATATTTACTGGTGCAATCTGTCAACTATTCGGGTCACAGCACATTTAAAAGCTGAATAAATTTTATATAAAAATGATAATTTTAATTTCACCCTATGTTAAAACAAATATGAAACTTATTTTCAGATTAAACATTTATTTAATAATGTTTAATTCATTTTGCACATTTATGAATGAACAAACTAGTATTATATTATATGATTATATTTTATTTTATATTGCAGGCAAATTTAATAACAGAATAGCAAACTTCGACGTTAGCTGTTTATAGCCGCAGCAAAGGTTAACAACCTTTTTGATTGGTTAACCACAAAGCTTTCAGTTCTCATCATTCAATTACACGCAGTGTTATCATTATTCTCGTAATAAATATATTCATAACATCCCTTTATAAATAACTAGTTATCAAGATTATTAAGTTCTATTACTCAATCATAAACTTAAAACTAAAACGGAATACAGTTAGTTGTAACCAAACATAAGTGTCCATAGTCATGAACGACTTTATTAAAATTTGTAATTATAATTTTCTTCATTTAAATTTTACCTTGAGGAAAATTACTTCAAAAGGTCTGGTATTCTGCGCGGGTACGCTCGGGTATATTAGGTACATTAAAAATCTTATTAAAATTCTTTCAGTAATTGCAAAGTTTTAAGGGATTTTTTTCCTGGAAAACAGAATTCCTAGTACAATTAATATAATAAAGACATCAATAAAACTTTTGAAATTGAGATATGACAAAGGAATATAAGCGTATCTTATTACGTTTTTTCATTAGATAGTATTGTATAATAGATTATAAAATTTTATCAAAGTTTTAAGCTGTTTCATTACATAATTAATCATTTATTTATAAAGGGCACGAAAATAATAAAAGAAAATGTATATTAGAATTTACAAAAATTGTAAAGTATTACTGTTTCTGAGCAAAATATTATGTTATGCTTAGTTATAATAAAATAAATCATAACGTTCTGTAATAATCTAACAAGGCCTTTTTATTGCATGTGTTATACCAATTGAGTTACTTTTTAATATTGAATATTTTTAAATACGACTATAGTATAGTAATTTAAAAATTAAGTTACATATTTCCTTCTCAAAATATTGTGGAAATTGGTTAAACTAAAGTTTAAAATAATTAATAGAAATAGTGGGAAATAATATAATGTAATATTTTAAAGTTAAATAAATAAATGGTGTTAATCGTTTTTATATTTGTACCTATCCATATTTTTTTTGTTACAGAATAATAAAAGTGAAATGAATTAAAATGCACTATTTACGTAAGGAACGTGGTGTACAGAGCGACCCTTTTAAGTTAAAGTTAAGCATGCGAAAATGTAATTTAGTACAGTGGGTTAATTTTCATTTTACGTGCCTATACGAATTAGCGAATTTATGACGCTGATATAAGAGGATGTTTGAAGTGTTTCTAATGGAAATGTTAAACGTGTTGATGTAATAATAGCTAATAAGCCAAACAAAGTTTCAAACAAGTCAAATTGAATATTTTTTTATTATTATCAGTAAGGTTTTTTCTCCTTGACTATTTTCACTTAAGCTTACTTTAACTTTTTAAAACATAAGTTTATGTAAAGTTATACAATTATTTTTTGATAAAAATTGGCATAAAGAGGGTAGAAGTGAAGAATATTTCAAAAAGGTTTTATCACTTGACCATTTTATTTGTTAGTATGTGATAATTTTCCTTGTCGAAGACATTAAAGATAGAATATAATAATGCTATAATACTTGAAATTTTATAAGAATTGCAGTTAAAACTATTAGAATATTATTCAGATTTAGAATTCAAAGCGTGAAGACTCCGGTTGACTGTGTCCACATCAATGAATACGCGACCGCAAAATTCGATGCTTATCCACACTCGCAAATTGGCTTTCAAAATTTTGATTACTTAAGTTAAATAGCTGGATTCTGCTGAAGATAGAGTTTTTATAATCTCAAGTTAAGTATAAGTCAAGTTACTGAAAATAAAGTAACGAATAAAGAATTATTTTTTAATTTCAAATAATTGTGCAATCTTTTCCACTTGCTATTGTTATATGTATAATAAAGTATTATTTTTAAGCTCATTAAAAACATATATTTTTAATAAAGATATAAAAGGCGCTTATTTCTCATATTTTTATTAAATTATATTTGTGCTTAATGAAACTGAAAATTTTTCACCATTTTTTAAAAATTAAGAAAAAATATTTACAGTTTGATCGAATTACTATATCAAAAAGAACTAACTATATTAATGATATAACTTGTAATATATTTTTTTATTTGTAAAAAATTAGACAATCTAAATTAATTAAACTATTTTAATTAATCAAACCATCAATTATTACAGACATTGTAAAGATCTATAATAATTTCTTTCGTTTCTTCAAAAATATAGAACCACGTCATTTTATTATAAGAGCTCGTTCCATAACTAGATATTAATGAAACTGCGAGTCTAATTAAAATGCTCGTTTTATTCAAGCTGTCGCAATAATTATTGGAATTCTGTTTAATGAATCACAAAATACAAGTTAAAATCGAAGAGGTGTCTATTGTTGACTAGGATACCTTGGATTGAACATTAATCAAGCACACATTCTTAACCTGAACCTGCACTATAACAAGACAATAGCGTATAATATTTAACAGTGTATAAAGTATACAACCTCATTTAAAATATATATAGTATGGTCCAGCTAAAGCGCATTCACCGTAGCTCTTATATGGATTATATCTAAAGAGGTAGTACCTCCCGTTTACATGTTGGTTTTTACATAATACTGAAAAGAGAAAATAAATATTAAACATTATCTGCTCATATACATATATACTATTTATAATATACAGTTTAAAAGCTTATATTAATACAAATACAGATTCTGTTTCTCAGAATATAAACTATTAATTAATCATTATTTTTTATGTTTATAAGGAAATTATTTGACATATAGTTCTAATAAAAACACTTCATTGTATGGTAAAGAGATATAGAGAGTCCATCAGATCTAGTTCAAAGAGATAATCGCTGGCAAAGCGGAACGTCAACGGCGCCGGCATCAATCACTTACGACGCTCGGGATTACTAAAACCGGGCGTCATCCTGGCCGTGGCAACGCAGATTTACATAAATAAGCTCATCTGTATTCAGAATGCACCCGGAGAGAAGCCCATGCAACAACATGTGGCATTCAACTTGCAGACTTCTATTATTAATTGTGAACAAGTGACACAAGGGAGCAATACTGCTGGCTGACTCGTTGTTTCAATTTAATGACGTCACACGAACTGAATAAAATAAAACGAATAATTTTGTTGGTATTGCAATGAAGAGTCCGTTTAAAATATTTGGAATAACTCACAGTTTTTATATACTTTATAATTCATATATATTTTTTAGATATTTGAAATATGTCTTTAACTTCACATATATTTTATGGAATATTATTTATTATTATTTCTATACTTTTATCGACAATTTCAAAAATAAAATGTAGACTTTTATTAATCTTTAATATTATTGTATATGTACTTGTTTACACTTAAGTCTCTATATGGTGTAATAAAAATTCGATTCTTTAGGTATATATAAATAAATCAATAAAAGCATACGTTAGATAATTTTAGTAGTTTTCTTTAAAAAGAATGATATAACGTTGAGAAAATCCTCGTAGGAGACTAAAGTGATAAATCTTTCCATAAAAAAGGTTCAACTCAATTGTAACTCGTAAAAAAGTATCAATAACTCTGATTTTGACATGTGTGCTATATTATTATATCCGGAGTGCTATCATTTTCCCTTAAAACAATATCTTGCTTTTTAACCTTTATTTAAAAAATCTTTGTCTAAGTTCTTGACAATAATTAACGAACAAGCACAATATCTCATGGTACAGGGAAATTAGTTTATATAAATAATATTTTTGTATTACAGAATTGTATATTTTGTGCCGTCTGGGCTCCAGCGATTCTTTGCGTGCTAGGTATAAACAAATTAATGTACTCAAACGTAATTCTTACATGGTAGGTGGTGGTGTGACCATGAAAAAACATTATTTATAATTGAGTTTATAATATAAATGGAAGAAATACTCGACATTATAAGAAAGAGTTTTGATTATATGTACTCGGAAAATAAGACCTTATATAAAACAGGAATTTAAAAAAACTAAATCGAATCGACTTGAGCGGCCATGTAGGTTTCTTTAGAAAAATATATCCAAAGTTAAATTAAATAATTAATCGAATTCACATTAATAACTCCGCTCTGAAGAAATCATATTGAATGCTAAATTCATAGAGATGAATAGCGGCATATTAACTCAACTGCCAAGATGACGGGACTGTTTCCCAAACATGTCAATAAATTTTTCAGTCCATTCTTTCACCTGACTAAACAGGTTTAAAAATAATTTCAAATAATAAAAAAATAATTCAAATGAATGAAATCCTATTGAAAGTATAATTCAATCGCAAAAGACGTATTGTTGGTGTTATAAAACAGTACATCCCGTATTGTACTTGGCATAAATGTTGCATAGCAAAGTAATACTGTAACCTAATAAGGCATTCAGTTGCGTGTTGTATACCAATAGAAATACAAAATATGTTAAACTCCGATAAACGATAAAGGTTCATTCTGAAATGTGAAATGTAGGATTTTAAATTTTAGTCATTAAACAACGTATCGACGGTTAGAAACTAAAAAAATATAACCGACACTTTAGAAACTTTACAAGCGAGAGGTTTAGTTAAAAATATAGTTATAGTTTCCAAGAATCAGGCAAAAAAGAAAAAAGGTGTTTCTTTACAAAATAACATTATTTAAAATTGTATCATGATTGAATAAAATTTTTTAATTTCAATTAAATTAAAACTGTAATTTTTTTTTTTTGTGAAAAAGTAGTTATACAATATCATAAACTTGGTAATCAAAGAATAAACAGTTAAGCTAAAAAAAAGTTTACTTATTGTAAATTTGTTTTATTCTCAAAAAGGAAAAATGCTTAAAAGATCAAAGTTTTGTAAGATCCGTCCGTGTTCGCATTAAAAAAATGGCACAAATTCGGACCTTCCATGACAAAATGTAGGTATGAACAGTTGTGAAGTATATGTATTCACACACTTTATGAGTTTCAAAATAATATTTTCTTTTATTAAAGTATTTATTTGTTTTCAAAAATCAATCAAAATTTACAATTTTAACGAAATTAAAATCCATTGTTTAACAAACAATACAAGGTGTATATCGCAATCTTCAAGTTCAATAATTTAATAATTAAGATTTTCAAAATAAAAAAGTTATAACACCGATTTTTGATATCAAATTTTTTGTAATATCTTTACGCTTTGAGGCGCATTGAGTAGTTGGACAGTTCATTAAAGAAAATATGTGAGTGTGCGTGTGTGCGTATGCGTGTGCGTTAGCGTGTGCGTGTACTTCACTTGCTTTTGGTTTCAGTCTTAGTCGTGTTTACGTAACTTTGAACTAATTAATTTTTCAGCGACATCGACCTAGTGGTTTTTTATTAAAAAAAAAAACGCTCATTTTCTAAAAATTTATTGCGTAATTTGTTTGATGTAAATGCAAGATAAAGAGATCACTATTGGATAAAATATATCGTAACAAAAATGATTTTGGTTTTTTTCGTAAAAAAAAAATAGTTTTAATAAAATGTTTTAAGTTATTAAACATGCTTTATTTAACTTGTTTTAGTAACTTTAGTGCAAGTAATGATGAAATGGTTGTTACCGAAAGAAACTGAAAGATAAATGGACGCAAAAAAATATCAAACGACATGGTATTTTAATTACTTCTAATATTTTTTATACTACTAATATTTTTTAATTACTTCTTTATATACTTCTAATATTTTTTAATTACTTCCAGCTTAAACAGATTCAAAGTATTTTATTTAAACGAAATTGTTCAAATTCTACTTAAAAGCTTAAATAACGTAAGTTTCAGTTATTCAGTCTAAAAACTGAAAAAAGGACCTCTATTTTATTACGGTAAAAAAATAAAATAAATACTGTAGCTTAAAGAGTGTCTCAGCGACAAAAAAGGTTGTTCTCAGCAATGAGACTAAGAGCATTCGACGCAGAAAAAAAAACTGAATCCAACGATACATATAAGTTGATTACGAGAAACATGTCGCATATCTCTTTTTGGTTATTAAGCTTCAAAGTGTTATTTTCAACTGAAAATCATTATTTTTTCTGTGCTGAAACGTTTTTGTCACGTACCAAAAAAATACAATATTAATTCTTTAATCCTAAGAGAAATCGGTAATGTGTAATTGACATTAACAATCCCTTTTTTACCTCATTACAAAACCCTTAGAATATTAAGGTAAAGGATACAAAAAGTTTTTAAGATTCTAAGGAACGATACTCTTGTGCATTCTCTGCTAATGCAAAAACCCATGAGCGGTGGTGATTACCTTCCAGAGACCTATGCTGGTTTGCCCATTTTTTAATATAAATAAAAACGCCATACTAATGATAACTCTTTACCAATTAGCTAATTATATATTTTAATAATTTCAAACAGATAACCTTATACAATAATATATGAGCTATTGTTATGTGAAATATTAATGTGATATGTTGATATTGTAGGGAACGGCCTTAATATTAATATGAACATTGAGGTCGTTATGGCTTTCCACCCGTATTTATTATTCACGTGGCAAAGGAGGGTGGACTGCTGGTGGTTAAATATTAGACTAGAATTAAGAAACTTAAGTTGTTTTTCTTGCTGTAGTGGAAATAATTTAAGATAGAGCAAACTAGACCAGTTTCTACAATAATCAGATATTTTGCTAAGTAATTTAATAATATATAATATAATAAGATATAATATGTGTTTATTATTTTAATTTAGTATTGTCTTTATAGATATTGCTACTGAGACTGTATTATTTAATTGTCAAAATATATATATTTTTAATATATTTTTAATAATATTTTATGTGATATTAAAGTTATTAAACAAAAATTTCCTGAACGTTTCTAGTGTCGACAATTGTTTTTTGCATATTATCCGACTACAACTAACATATAAGTAGTTATGCACGCTGCTTCACATTTAATCAAGCTGGTAGAATCGAATACCGCTTGGATCTTCAAGTACACTTGTAATGCAAATTGACTTCCACACTTGGTTAAGCTTACTTGATGAAGCCTAAACATTTGTTTAATTAGACAATAAACTTGTACACAAGAAAATACGGAGTAAATTTGGTATAGTCTAGTTCTATTTATATTATAATATATTTCTCTAGTTATCCTGAATGTTTCGATTACATAGTAAAATAACCGTGGCGTAAGATCCTTAAAATGAGTTTTGTAAATTGCATGTTTTAAATTAATTAAAATAAATCACAAAAAAATATATATTTTTAGATTTTTTGAACTTTTTTAATGAAATTAACTTTTTGAAATTCTGCTATTATAATTTATCCAAATATTCAAATATGTATGTAAAAAATATATGAAAATAAGTATATCATTTAATTTATTTTTAAGATCTTTTAATATTTCTGGTTTATGTTAAACATACAAAAAAATGATAAATAATATAAATTTTATATATCAAAGATTTAAAGCGATATCTAAATCTGATTTTACGTAGACAATTATTAATCAACCCTTATAAAGGACTCCCGCATTACGGTTGATCTCTGAAACGTGCTATATGGTGCCTCTAAGCGCTTCGAAGTTAAATTTTAAACTAAATGAGACAAATGGTTCGAAATCCAGTAAGCTCGAAATGGTGTAAAATACACAAACTATTATTATATTATATTTGAACTACATTATGTTTAAATTGTATTCATTACGATCAATGAAGGGCTTAAAGTATAGTTAATATGAAAATGCTCATTATAATGCTTGCCTAATAATATTATTACTTTAATTTAATTTAAAGAATAGTAGAATATTACAAATTATAAGGTTTAAACAAATTTTACTATTTTTATTCTATTCTCTTTATTAGGAATAGCTTAGGGTTGCTTATTACTTTTAATGTTCTATCACTTGTACTGTTATACTTATTTTATAACCTATATGAACAACTTTCGCGAAATTGAGGGTACTTTTAAAACACTGAAATTTGGAGTATATAATATAAATTGATCAGTAGACCGAGTAGTTTAATAAAATATTTTAGGTACCGTTATTACTTTAATTAGTAAATATCCAAGGCTGACCTTCTTCTGTATATGTTGAAATAAATAAAATGAAATCAAGTTTTTATTGAAGCATTTTAAATGTAACACGATTTTATTAGTTATCATGTTTGTATTTCTTTTATAGCGTATTGTATTCAACTATAGAATTCCTTTCATTTGCTTTTCATATTGTGTGGGTTTTATCAAAAATATGTAAGCTTCCAGTTTGTTGCGGTGGCTATTTTGGATTGATATCAATTTTTGCATCATGCATATTTGCAGTATCATGAGTTCTATAGGTGAATCAAAGGAATTTTGTACAATGGGTTGAGGTAAACTGGTTCAAAATTCAGTTTCATTATATATTTCTCACTAACAAACTAAAAAAAAAGTCAAGTTAAAAAAGCTTATAAAAATAATAAATTACTTTTTTCTAATTTTTTGATAAAACTTATTAATTTTATATATGTATATGTTTTATCATTTGACGTCATTATCTGATCTACAAGCTCTGACATAAAATATGTTTGAGTTCGTGTTCTTTATTATCTTTGTGTATGATTATGAAAAGTTCTGGAAAAGAGGTTTTTTAAAGTTCGAGATACTTTATATATCCAAACCTGACTCCAATACGAATTTCAATAACCTTAGTATATTATTATATATTATTATATTACCTTAATATATTAAATGAACTTTTAGTCTATAGGTCTATGTGTCGCTATCACAAAGTAGTCTTAAAATATTACTACAACCTATCAATATAAAAAACGAGACTGTTTTATTGTCCAGTGGCTATGAGATAATAAATAATATTAGTCTATTACCTAACCTAGCGTATACCATTTGATTTTATCTTTATCACTCAATACATCAGTACACACAATAAAAGTACATCAACAGTCCTATCGCTATTATTTATCATCCTTTTTTTTCAAAAGCTTTTCTTTATAAAATATACTTCTAAGTTAAAAAAAAAAGTTTTTTTTACTGAAGTGCAAAGCCTTTAATGATCCTTCTTTCAATCCTAATTTTTACATTATCTCAAGATGATAAAAAATTGTATTATATATACTATTATTTCCTAATACTACAAATGACTTGCATACATAAATCATAACTTTATTCTACCCTCGGAATCATGTTAAATAAGATTTCTCTGTTTGAGACAAAGATTTCAAGATAAAAAATATCCTACATATTAATCAGGGTTTATCTGTTTACTTAATGATGTTTAAACCGCTCACACTTAATCGAGTAGCGCATATTTAGATACGTAATATAAACGTATACATTTTATTTCAAAAATAAATTTTTATGGCTTAATGTATATATTTATTTTTTCTCAAGCCTGCGAAAGTTAAAAACTGTGTTGTAGTGAGAACGCCCTCATTAATATATTACAATACTTTTTGTTTTAAGTTGGAGTACATTAAACATTATATGTTTCGGAATAAATATTTATTCTGATATTATATATCACCTTGTACTGAAAACATAAACGTGTCACCATTTTAAAACTTTGCTACAATGTTATTTAACGCAAGGGACAAAATCACCTCAAGCGATGCTGTTAAAAGTACTTTTAAAGTTCCGCGGAACTTGTTATATAGGGACGTTTAAGTTAACTTTTACTTTATATTTTATTGCTTCTTGGAATTATATGTTTTTTATAGCGATTTTTATTGTCGCGGATTTCTTATATTTTTATGAATCAGTTGCTAAATTATATTTCATTTTAATAAATTTAATTTATTATGTTCTATTGGAGTAAATGGTAAGAGTAAAATAGATAATAAGAATATGTTGATTAAATATTTTTTATTTTGATATTGGTGTGTATTACAAATGTAGTTTAAATAATATTAATTTGAAAATTTTGAAATATTTGAAAATACTTCGATTAGTTCTCATTCAAAAACATTATAACAAAGTGAAAATGGCATCAGAAAATTGAATACCAAACTTCGTTTATAGTTATAAATTATTTTATAGTAACATATGAAGTTCAATTATTACTTGATATATTACAAAATATATTCAAATACTAATGGAGACATAATACAGCGGCTTTAAAATGTAAGCAGAGATTTTGTACTAAACACTTTCTTACAAAAATATTCTCAGCAAATGCAGAGAGCGGGTTTTCTTTATTCACGGTACGCACACCTGCCACCGGCGCCCGATGCAATGAGAATTTGTCGTCTCTTTGCCAAATTTGAAGTTATTCTATGTAAAAGCGACGACATTTTAGTACCTATCTTTTCATATTTTAATAATGTTGCTCGAGTGACGTTTTATAAAGTCATTTACTGCACATCAAGTGAAACTATAGCAGAGATAGTAAATACTGCTTTTGACGAAATGCATTTTATTATTTTGATTAAATTTCTATCGTAATTAATGTGAATACTTTTTTTATTTATTATTAATTTAATTTAATTTTTAGGTCAGTTATTAAAAGAGACATGTGTTGTCAAAAAAGGTAATAACTAATATAGTAACGTTTAATATATGATTATATTGTTTATAGTATTGTGAACACAGAAATTATTAAAATATTTAAATTATAAGTAATGGTATTATGTAATATATCTGTTGAGTTTCTTTATCCTTAACTTTCATTTATAACTAACGTATATATAAATACACTATAATGTTTTGTAATATTAATTAAGATAATATTTCAATGTTTGTTTCATTTAAAAAAAAACAATATTTATTTTTCATTTAAATGTAAAAGAGACTTATCTCGGAATATAAAAAGTGTAAAAATTAAACGTTATACGAGATAACAATGACAAGAAAGTTTGAGACAATAGTGTAAAGATGTTGAACAATTGCATGACTAATGAATAGAATCTTAATCACGTCGCTTTAATATCAGAGCTCGTTTCAGAAATCTAGATATTAATGAAAAGGCAGCACTAACTAGAATGGTCGTTTCGTCCGAGCTATTGAAATAATGAATCGAAATGTGTTTTATTTGAACTATATCCCCTTTTCCGTCTTTATATTTCAAAATATTATTAATAAATAAGGGTTGGGTAATAAACGCAAAAGGCTAATATTTTTAGCCGCCTCGTTTTTAATGTTTTATGAAATTAATTGAACATTAAATTCAATGGCTCTAATTCGTATTGTATTTTTTTTGCTAACGTTTTCATTTATAGAATTTTTACATTTCACGTTAAATATTTCTTTGTTTTTTCGTGTAATTTTTCGTGTAACGTTTCGTGTACTTAATTTTGAATAGTACCAAAAGGTTTCAAGAGAATAACTTATCTATCTCCTCACTTTTCTACCTACTTGGTATGTTATCTGGGATATTTTTAATATGTTTATTTTTCTTTCGTTTTTGATTAAAAGATGATCACGTGAACTTCTTGCATTAATACTAAAAATGAATGGATATAAGTACTCAATAATAAAAAGTAAATATAAAGTAAGAGATTAAAGTTATAAGTATTAGAGAATTCAAAAGTTCGAAAGTGTTTTTTTTTTAATAAATTCATAAAACTCTATATAAAGTTTCATGCTTAAATACCAATTTTTAAACCACATTTGTAGTCTCTCATTAATAATTTTATCAACGACCTTCTCGAACGAAGTGAAGAGATCTTCTTCAGATAAAAACTATATAAGAAGATAATATTATATTATTTACATGTCTCAGTATATTTCGTATATGTATTGCTATTATTATATATTTGTTACTTTTTAGCTTTAATTTAGAGATACAAAATAAGTTTTTAAAAAAATGATTGATCGAATTGTAACATTAATTACTATTTGCAAATAATCGAATATTAGCATTAGAATTTATTGTTTGTAATAAAGATCTAATTCATTTATATACTAAATAGGAAATTGTTACTCTGTATAACTTATATTATATAGTTATAAAATGCAAGGATCTGCTGCTGCTGCAAACAGATCTAATTGGCATGAAGCATCGCTAGCTACTAATCGACTTAGTGTCGGGAGCTAAGGAACCGATTTTGTATTATATATCTTACATATTTTATAGCATTTCTATTTAGTTATTAATTTATTGAATTTTTCAAGACTAACTTTATACATAAATATTTTTCAAATATTGCTTATTATGAATTTATTAATTATAACATAAAAATTATTTTAATATAAAATTGTTCAATGTTCTGGATAAGCACGTTAAAGATTAGTAGATACTAGTTTAAAACTAGGTGTTATACATGATCAGTTGCATTGTGTGTAATCGGTATTAATGACTCGCCTTAATAACCAAACAGGCTAACAATAATCTCGTTAGCCTATCATAGAGCCAGGACTAAGGCATCTCATGTCATACACATTTTCAGTACCTAAACTGAAGTACTAGGAGATTATAGTCGTTGCTTTACGGTTATGTGCGGATTTACTGCTATTTTATGTCTTTAGATATTGTAATCTTTGTTTTTGTATTACACTGGTGGTAATATGGTGAAAAGACTCTGTTTGTAGAACTTTTATTTGTAAATCTCTTTTATTTTAATCATACTCTTGGACATATCTTTATAGTATCTTTTTTTATATTGTTCTTGTGTGAAGCTGTTTCAGATATTTTTGTATTTTCATACCTACGAAATTGTTGTGAGATCTCAATCTCAGTCCCCCCCTACTTTGATAGGAAAAAGTCCGTAGATGATTGTTTGCAAGAAAGCCATTATTATCATAGAGTTATTCTTGTTCATTTGCCAGTAAGCAAATCTTAGGAATCAACCGCAAAGTAAGCAAACAGTTACAGAACATTCCTGTTAGTGGCAGTTGAACCTTTTGAAAACTCACAAAGTAGTTATTTTCCGCTCAGACTCCCTGCTACGATTAATCATCATGCCTGCGGGTGGCATGAATTCACCTATGTCCCTTGAAACAATATGTTAGTTTTTAAATTTAGTTACAAATTGTTATGAAAATTCCTGCCGTTCTTTTTTGAGCTTGAATTCCTTTTTTTTTATTTTCATTAGCTTTAATGTTTTGTAAATAATTTGCAAACGACTAGAACCATCTTAATTAATCCAAAAAGAAAAATTAATTTGAAATATTTTAGACATAAAAAATTGCAGAATAAACTATAACTAGCAAGATGATCAGTCCTCGCATCAAATATAAACAAATAAATAATAATATAAATAAATAAATACGGGTATTCTATACCCACTTTGTCGTATCGCCGCTCTGCTAGAGTATACCCCTCGTCACCTCGCCAAGTATTAGAATGCTGGGACTTGACATTTCGAGCGACTCTCGGTTTCGTGGTCATTTGGAGAGCAAGGCCAAGTTGGCCTCGGTGAAATTGGGTGTGATCAATAGAGCGAGGCAGTATTTCAATCCTGGCCAAAGATTTGCGCTCTATAAGGCGCAGGTCCGGCCAAATATGGAGTACTGTTCTCATCTCTGGTCCGGATCACCCCAAATATCAGCTTCTACCTCTTGACCGCGAACAACGGAGAGCCGTACGGATTGTCGGGGATCCAGTGCTCTGTGAACGGCTGGACTTTTTGGCATTGCGTAGAGACGTGGCTTTCTTGTGCGTCTCCTATCGCATTTACAACGGGGAGTGTTCCGAAGAGCTATTTGATCTGATGCCTGCCGCCGAATTTCATCACCGCACAGCACGTCACCGCCTTTATTATCATCCTTACCACCTGGATGCATGGTGTTCTTCTACTGTGCGGTTTGCAAGTACCTTTCTTCTACGTGCCACAAAGATGTGGAATGAGCTTCTTTCGGCGGTGTTGCCAGATCGATACGACATGGGTACCTTTAAAAAAGGGGTTTACTCCTTCCTCCAAGGCCGGCAACGCTGTTTTGAGTCTTCGGATGTTGCAAGAGTTCATGGGCGGCGGTGATCACATTTGATCAGTTACCCGCATGCTCGTTTGCGCTCCTTTCACATAAAATATATATATATATAAATATACTCAGGATCTTTTCCTAGAAAAAATATATTATATCCAACCTACACTAATTTATGTATTAATTCTTCAAAGTATAACGAGAACTTATAACAATTACTTAGAAAAACGTGTTCTTTTTATATTTCATTCCAGGTATTATAAATTGACCAGATTCAATATTAAAAGTAATTTAGTTTTTGCATGGCGTTGATAAGTCAAAGACGAAATAGTTTTTTCTTTATTTATTCTACTAGGTATAGACAATACACAAAAAAAATTGAAATGATTAATTCGTTTATCTCAATTTGGAGTTGAGATTTGAAATTAAATTAAGAACATGGTGTTAGATTTTTTAAATTAAATCTTAATTATTTTATTTGTCACCAGATGGGGTTAAACAAAGTTAGCTTATACAAGATATCAAGATTCTTTGTAATTATATATGTCTATGTAAGCTTAGTTTTTACAAAAATTATAAAGGTCGTTCATGATTTTTTTATTTAGATTCATGTTTAACTCATTCATTGTACTCCAGATAAAGTGCTTGTTCTTAAACGTTTTACCTTACAACGGTTTTAAGGAGTTTTTATTGTAAAAAATATATAAATAACAAATTTACATGATATCATTGTAAATTTTTATTAGTAAAACCATAGTAATTACATTGTTAGTTTTACAAATACGAATTGTTAATGCGTAACGAACACCACAACAATTTAAACATACCTTACCGTTACGTTACGTTACCACTAACTGCCAAATACAGCTCTAATCAACTGAAAAGCATTGTTTACATTTTTATAGATATAACACCAACTTCACACAAAGAATGAATTTTTATTTGACTCGTATATTTTTATTGGAATTTTTAAACCATATTTTAATGTTTTGTTATTCTTTATTCAAATTATTTTATAAAAGACAAAATATTATATTTTGTAAATTCACGAATAGACACGATAAAAAGGTACCGTCGAACAATAAATAACTTTTGGCAATAAAATAATGTCCCAGAGCAACCAATTCAGCAAAAGGCCTAAAGGATTTATTAAAACAGGTCAGGTCCGTGAAAACGACTGAAATATTGGGCACATCGTTCAAATGTGTAGACATAATATGTTTCACGCAAAAGCTCAAAGCCGAGGGTTCGTTGAGATTTTTTATTCAGAAAGGATGGGAAAAAATTACCGCTGGTTTACTTGTGTTTTGAAAGAAATGAAAAAAATACCCTCGCTTAGAATTTATTAAGGGGATGTTTATATTTATATAACCACAAAAAAAATATTTGAAAAGATCATATTAAGAATAATAATACAGAAGTAACGAGTATTTGAAATTCTAAATTTTCTGTACAAAACACCTAATATCTGTTTAGTCGATTTTATATTTCTAATAAATTTACAAAAAAAAGTGCTTTAGTTTCGAGGTTAAATTTTTAAACGGCCATTTATGAAATATCATGTTGACTTTTGTATTATTTATTCCAGTTACATCCAAATATAAAATACATAAATATTTACCAATTTATTTTTGACTTATCAATAACGATAAATATTTATGACAATATAAATTTCATCACAGATCGTAAATAAGATATCATAAAATTGTAGACACTTATACGAAAACAGTTGATGAGAGCGATTACGGTTATGAGACACACATTCCGTACTGGCATTGAAAGCCTGTAAACCTTGAAGCGTTAGCCTTAAGTGCCTTAATGTATCATTTTTATGGGTGAAGATAAAGTGAATTTGCAGGACGAGATAAGTTTGATGCGCTATCCGCTTAGATCTGCTAATAGTACTTCATGTTTTAGATAAGATTTATGGTAACATTATTCTTTATCTAGGTAGTAACCTAAACACAACAATCTGAGTTTTGATAAATTAAAAAAAACAAATATGACTTTGTGGTCATGTTGTATGTCATGTCAAATATCCTCGTGGATATTCAGTAAAGTTCTCCTTGAATGTGTTTCAAAAGATAGGGGTGATAACGTTTAGTGTTTAGAGTTTAGTATAAGGAAATAAAAGTACAACAATCGTTCTGAGATTGGTTTATATGTCCGTTCTTACCAATGTGCGGTTTGCGAACAATGCTCACGAATAATATAACCAAAGAATCTCAAAGAACTGTATGCTTTGTAAACGATTAGTGTTTAGCGAGTAATAGAAGGGGCGTGGAATATAAAAACTTTACCTTAACGGAAAGACATCGCTATAATGTCTAAATCATCCAATTTTATTGTTTTTTTTTTATTTTTAAAAATATAAAGAAAAAAAGGTTAATGATTTATTAAACCTTTAAAAAAGTTTTTAGTGAAATTGGCTGTATGTAGATTTTGATGAAAAATTTAAAAAAAAATTATTCTGTATAAGTTTTTTAATTCCTGAAATTCTTCACAACTTTCGCTCGCTAAATGGTGATTGTGACCATATACTACTAGTTGATTATTATTAGAAGAAAATTAATAAAGTTTCAAATTCGATACATCTTTTTGAGATAAATTCTCTTTGAAAAAATTATTTTTTGTATCAAATAAAAAATAATTTCTTGTACTTTTACATTTATATAGTAATTTTACTTTTACATAGTAATTTCACCTTTGAATTTTGGAGACATTATTAAGATATTGACATCGCGTGTAATTTGTAACATCAATAATTAAGGCGTTTACTCTCCAATAACAAGTAGAGCTTACTTTAATTAAAGTACTTCAAAGTTAAAATACACGAGTGAAATGTCGTGTATATTTCATGTTTAATTTATGTATCAAACGAGATAAATGTCTACCGGCTTAAGTTTCAAATAACATCCGCTTAATTAAAGTTAATCTGGAATATAGCGCAATAGGATTTCGTTAGCAAGCGCAGCCAAGACGAGCTTTAGCCAAGTTTGATTTAAAAACTAGTAATATTAAAATAAAACAATTATTGAATAATGTGATGATATTTATTCTACTAAAGTTATGTGCATTTATTTTTATCCATATAGTATAGGTTATTAAAGTTCAATAGACCACAATTGAGTCAATCGTCATTTATTTGCTTGGAATTTAAGCTAAAGGATTTTATCAAAACATTTTTATAACGGTAAAATAATACGGGATCGGAGTCCGTATTTTCACCGCTACAGAGTCAATTGAAGGCCTAAATTCGTTGAAGTGCCGTTTAATCGTCCTTTAATAGGTATTCGGACAAAACTTTTGAATTTGTGGCTTTTTACCCTCCAGAGATAATAATTTTTTGAAAGTTTTTATCTTTCAATAAATTTTCGACCATTCCTTTAATTGGAAAAATTATATATACATAATCATAAATTGATCTAAACTTATATTTCAATAATCTTAACGATATATATTTAAACATTAAAAAATATCTGGAAATGCTAAATTTATGTCTCGTGTTTACTTATAGTTAATAATAAGATAAAAATAATTGAACTAGACGAGTTATTTATAAACAAATATTGTTAAATGTTTTTGCATAGAGACATACATATTTATTTGATTCATATTCATATATATATGAATAAATTTGTATAAAATATTAACCATTAATTAGCTCTCTCTCTATTAACTCCCCTCGCTCCAATTTGAAGATTGAGTTCACACATTTCATTTATTATTCAAACATATTTTTCATGCACAAAGTATCTCATTACGCTACTATTTCATACATTTTTAACTTCACAAACACAAGGAAATACAGAAACACTAAAAAAATACTCTAATTCATTTCTTATGGCTGAACCACTTCGCTTTTAATAAGCATGCATGAATTACTTTCACTTCGCTGTTCGAGTTCCTGAATAAATAAAATGAGAGCCGTCCTACACCGTTGCTTCCCTCCCTTTGTACTCATACTTCCTGGCATGCGTAATGGGATACCCTAACAAAATGGAAGACCAAAAGGATCTTTTGTACTTAATAAAAATCGGTACAATAGGTACAAGTACATATATATAGTATAATATGCATAGAATTACAGTATCTTGCTCCACAAAGGCCCTCTTTTTTTTCTGCATTATATTAATATTTTAACTTTGGCTAATCAGTATATCATTAAGTTCTTTAAGAAAATAGTTATTTCGCCATGATTGTGTGAACGAATATTATAAATAAAGTGCAATGTGCCGAGGAATTGGATCAAGCATAAAATGTCATAAGTTTAGATAAGCCGGTCTGCAACCAATTCCACATTTAAATGGTTGGTATTCATTTTCTATAATATTATTTATATTAAAAGTGTTATTGTCCTAATAAAATGGATTTGTAGATATATTAACAATGTCTATTATTACGCAATGGTTTATAATTAATTTAAATTGTTGTAACTCTTTGTTCCCATTTAAATATAAAGAGCACACAAGGAATAAAGGCTCTCTTTTACCCTTTTAGACCGCTACTCTAGACAATAGTATAGAAATTTCCTCTACTAGTGAGACTTAGCCACAAAACTAGTTCATTTAAATCTATTGCTTGCTATGTGTAATTCTACACAATGTAATCAGTTACAGTACATAGTTTAAATATATAAAACTGTTTTTACGGATAACTCGAAAAAAGTTATATAGTACAACATTTTTAGGTAGAACGTAAAAATAAAGTGCATTCAAAGAGTCTATAAAAATCAAAACATACCAAATCAATATCAACATGATACCATTCATAACCTATTTGAAATATTTCTAAGCAAACTCTATACTAAAGGTAAACATGCATGTCCAGTTTTGGCAACGCTCACGGCAATATATCACGGGACATTGACAAACACGACTGGGCTGCAATCACGGATGTCGCTGTCTGCACTTCCGCGCCGCTATGAGTAATATCGGTGGTTATAAGTATACATTTTTAACAGTCTGTCATGCAAGCCTACAATTTTTACAAGCCAGGATGTTCACAATACACGCGTTTTATTTATGTGACTTGTTGTACGATATAAATGTTATATATAATTTATAATTAGGAGCGCGAACCAGACCTCAAGTTTGACTCGCTATGTTCGCAAATTATCGATGTGTTAACATATTGAGCGAAGCGAGGTGCAAACAGCACCGAAGTAGCATTTACAAAACGATGACGCATTCTGTTCTCAACTATGTTTCAAGATGAAACACATTATAACATTATTGTTTTTTTTTATTTTTTTAAAAACCATCACCAGACTGATGGCTCAGCCTGCAAAATCAGTGTGAACAATTTGAAAATTTTCGGATGTACCGTTTTTTATTAATGCTTGCACAAAGGATGCAGAAAAGCCTCTCACAGAGAGCTTCACTTAATAAATCATGTTTTGGCTTTTTGTTTTTTTCTGGTCATATCGACAAAATATATATATTTTAATAAATAATGAATATTATTAATATTAAATATTTTTCTCTCTTTAAGAATTACTAAGAACCAAAAACCCTTTTTAAATCACTTAGAAAGTCTTTTGTTCTGACCAGGTTATGTAAAGTATAGTCGAAAAATATTATACCAATACCAAAAATAGGCTTGAACTAACTAAATCACAAATGTCGTTTTGATGATGGATACTTTTTTCCATATAGCACTTTAATAAAGGGATGTTGGATTGACAGGATGAAGTGCGGATTACGGAATAGATTGTAATAAAAAATGACAGGTATCCATAAGACCCATATATGATTGAGCGGTCTATCAAACTTCTTTCAGTGCCAATATAGATTACTTTATTTCCTCGTTAAATTTCATAAAAAAAACGTTTCTTTTATGACACCGAAATGTATTTGACACATCAAACACATTTCTATTCTGTGGACTATTGATACGTTTTATATTAATAAGATCTTTATAGAAGGTGTTAAAGTAATGAAAGTCTTTATAAATATTAAGATAGAGCTATATAAATATTAAGTAAATACTTCGTAAAGTATTTCGTAAACATCTTGTATGCAGACCGACAAAATTGAAGTGTTGCGAGAGAAGCTTTTGTATTGTTTTTCTTCACTACCTATAAAAATTCTTCGAGACTTATTAAGAGCCCTTCAAATTATTTAAGAATTAATTTTCTAAGTTACAAGGATTAAAGTTACAAAGGTCTTCCATTAGCAAACTTGAATTACGTTAGAGAAGAAATATGAGCGAACTTCGATCATTTAATAGGGGACGCTTGATCGCCTTCTAACGGAATTTATAAAAGATTCTTCGAGTATTATACGTATTTTTAATAATGCTTCGTATTTTTTCTTTTATATCATCAATGAAGTTTGAGATCAGTTATTGCGATTCTTTTGTACATTGTAGGTATTTTGAATAGGTATTGTGATTAATGGGAAGTCAAGAGTTTATTTTTATAAAAGCTTTTTGCAACACAATTTAAATGAATGTAAAACATTTTTGGCAGAGATTTATAATCCTACTCTCAAAAAATAATACCAAAATTTATGGAACAACTCATGTGAAGCAGCAATAAAGGCAGTTAGTTTAATTGGCCTAAATTCGAGGCAGCACTAATGCTATTGCAGCAGATTAATAAGACGTCGGTAGTTAGGATTGTATGCTATATATTCTTGTATCCTTGTTATCTATAACATTTGGAATTTGTATTTATTTCTTTTGCATGTAAAAATATACTTTTATTATTAATATTTAATTTTTACTATTTATTGTGTTTTATTCAAATAATTGAAGTATATTTTTTTTAATAACAATGTTGCATAATGATCGAACTAATACTAAATTATTACAACAAGCAAGTTCATTAAGGGGCCAATCAATGATTTCGGTGTTCCAAAGGTGACCTTTGCGATGAAGCCGAATATAGATATACCCGTGTTATGAATAGAGTTAACAGAGAATATGTCTAAATTGTCTACTACGCTTGCCCTGACCGGGCCATTTCGTTTTACAAATAGACCATTAGGCCCCAATCCCTTTGCTATTTCAAAAGGATGAAGGGTTAATTTACGAGCTTAAAATTTAAATCTACGACCAACTTGTCTAATGCTAGGTGCGGGTTAACTGTTTTGTTAAACTGTATTATTATGAGTTAGGTTTAAGTAAAGTTATTTTCGAAGGGTTGTTATTATTGGTAAACTTTCTGATAGTTTTCCAAAAATATACTTTGAACATTATTCACCTAATGGTATGAAATAAATGGAGTTTATTTATTTCATAACAAAACCCCTGTTATGGAAACAAATTGTTATGCATTGTATATGTGTTATATAATGCACAAAAATTTAACAAACACATTTTTTGAATACTTAAGAGTTTTACGAAATTGTAGTCCTTAAAAGTTTCGGAACAGATTTTGATAAAACTTGGTTTTGTTGGTATGGTTTTATATTTATATAAAAAAAAAACAAAATTTATCTCAAAAAATGGGCTATGATTTTAATAAACAAAACTGCTTAAAGGATTTTACCGACGAAGTAGTTTTTCACAGTTAGCTTATAGAAAATATAAAAGAACAAATTTATAACGATGTTTATTCAACGACGATAGCTAAGTTACTGAAATAAGGATGTTGCTTTTACGTCTCTTCCTGACATTTTAAAAATATCACGTCTAAGGGCTGCCAATAGGATCTTTAGGGTAATCACCTATTAAGGTTGTCGAAATGTCAAAATTGTATTGATTGTATTTATTTATTAAATTGTTCATAAAAATTTTGTAGTTACTATAATATTAGTTCATAATAAATGTTGTGTTTATTTATTTTTATTTTATGGTTGAAAGTACAAGTTCCATTTTGATGAGTTTTTTTTTATATTTAAGAAGAAAGTAATCGAGCACGATTTTTTGTATAATCTGAGAATGCTTAACATTGGTGTCGATCTTTGAGGAAGGAAAAGGCTCTCGTTTGGAAAGTACCCATGTCTTATTAGTCTGGAAATACGCCGAAGTAAGTTTATTCCACATGGTATGGTGGTTGGTATGGTGGTTTGTAGTAAGAAATTCCTTTAGAACCCCAATTTAAAGAGCGCCTCGCCAGGCTGTAGTGAAGGTATTCCAGGCGGTAATTTGAAGTGCAGTAATGAATATCGGCGTAGGAAAGTAAATGAAAAAGCTCTAAAGAATATTTAATACTTGGCGTGATAAATGCTTTAAAAAATACATAAAAATTCAACATTCCTAAGCAACGCTAATGGATTTAATCTTTCATAGATCAAGGCGACCCCGACAACTTGAACAGCTTTTCATTAACTAGAACCACATGGTAGAAGGTGACACTCGGGTGATCCGGCTCAGAGATGATATGTGGCCTAACTTTCGCTTTACATAGATTCACCCGCTGATCTAAAATAAAATTCTATTAATCCTCCCAATTATTACTCCTAGCTTTATCCTACCTACCTGGCTACCTACCTAACTATTGGTGACGTTTCCTGGATGGCCGAAAAACTGGCCATATCATGAAAGATCAAAGCCCAGCGATCCGATACCTATCTTTATTTATATATAAAGCTCTAAAGTTATACACAAATATTTATACATTTTACCAAAGACTCAAACTGTCTTTCATAAAATTGAAATGAAATTCCTCTAACAACATAAAATGAATATAAATTTATAGATAACAAATATAAATTATAATAATACCTACACATGTAACATTTTAGCACTTACATAAATGGCTAACATTTCAAGTTTAATATGTTTTATACTCTGAGGTGTAAGTGTATTTAAAAGTAGTATTTAGACTCCAATTTATTGCACGACTGACTTTGAAAACAGAAGACCCGTGAGATTTATTCTACTTTAAATCTGTATTGCACTAATAATAATTACTGTAACATCCCAAGCATTAGTAATATCACATAAATAAATATCTATTTTTTTTTAATTTTATTCCATATTGGTTGTATAAAAAAACATAAGAGAATACTTGAATTGTTAGAAAAAGAAGTTTCCCTGAATTATTGATTTTACACAATTCGTTCCCACGATATATTGTAGCCACATCACTTTATAACTAGTAAGGTAGTTGTAAAAATTTGTATAATTTAAAAGTATGTATATAGCTTTTTTAAAAATACGAATTTTAAATAACGATGCGTATCGAAATTACAACTCGTCGTATAGATACATTGTTTTTGAATATATCTTAAACAACCATGTAAGAATGTCAAAAAATATCTTACCCGGATAATATAGTTACCTTAAGTATATCTCTATTATATTTATTTTCGAGATATACTTTGGGAAACTATATTATCAAAGGAATAATGTTATGGGACAACATAATTTGGCCAAAAACTTTGAGGGTACTTCATAGTTCAGACAGTGTTTCATAGTCAAATATTTATGAGATACCGTGTTGTAATTGTCTAAAATCAATATACGAGTAGATACTTTTCTAATGCATTTATTTTCGAGTGATATGAAATTGTTGTTAAATAGATGTTTTATAATTGGTCAATATATAAATTGTTTTTAAATTTTGAATAAAAAATGGGATTTTTATAAGTATTTTAATTATTGTATATTCCTGTGTAAATAAAATATGTATTACACACAATACACAATACACAAGGCGACTATTAAGTATTATATGCACGACTCTTAATAAATAAATTTTAATTTTTAAACCTTAATAAATGGTTTTGAATTATCTATAGCTATGTTGAGTTTATTTTAATTATAATAAAATATAGAATAAAAAGTAATCCATATATCAGGGCTCGAACCTGCGACTCTGAAATATTGTCCTGTATCCAGTACATTTAAATGAGGATGAATTTATAGTCATATATTTATTTAAACATATATATATATATTACGTCATATATCTCGTATAAGATATAAGATATAAGATATAAGACATAATTTAATACTATTCTGTTGTTTATATAACACAGCTGAAAATAAATTATACTTCCCCTAACACTAATAAAATAAAATCCATAATAAAAACTATTTTTACACTAAGTCGTTAAGAATCGACGTTTATATCTCACGCTGTGTGCTCTTCGTTTTACTACGCACATTTGTTTCGGTTTATATATTAATAAAACTATTTTTAACGACGACTTTACTTGCATATTCCAAAAATGTTAGTGATTATTATATTATAAACCATAGCTTCAACATACTATTATTGTTAAAAAAATAATCTTAATTAACAATAATATATTTTACATTCTATGTGAATTCGGCGATGACTCAAGAAAACGGGTGCGTCCGCTGAAATATAATTATAAAACAACAAGAATATTAAATTTTAAATAAACAGAAAATTAATATTAAAAATATTTTGTATGTTCATAAAAACCAATTTTACAATATTCAATAATAATCCAACAAGTTTTTGTATGAATATGTCTGTATATTTTTGTATGAATAAATGTGCCTGTGTTAATAATATTTCAGTGAATGTACGCTCATGTTTCGAAAATCATATTATACCGCGACCCGGTCTCAGAGTAAATGATAATAATCACTTATCACCATATAATACTAGTTAACCTAGGCACTAAAGAGGATTTTATCTAGTCGTAAAATATTATGATTGGCTCGCAATATAGTATTGAAGATGTTCATAGAAAAAATGTAACATACATAAAAAATAATATTAAAATAATAAAAGGCTCTACATATTTATAAACATTGTGGTTCGTCACTGACATTAATTTCAAAGTTAATTTATTTAATTGGCCTAATGATGAGCAAAATTAAGTCTTTATATTTAATCTATATAATTTTTTTCTGAAAAAGTTTCTACAAATGGATAGAAAGAGGTAGGACCCAGCTGTAAACACTTTTCGACAAGGTTAGTATCCTCTCATAGAAGATCTGTGTAAAATAACTTTTATAGCTTTGTTGGTACGATGGTTGAAAGAGCCGGATGTCCAAACCGCTTTCTCTTCGAATGTAATTTTATAATTCTTCCTTTCCAATTCTTCATGGGTTGCAAAGCATTTTCCAATTTTCATTGATCATGTCATGTTCATACCTAAAATAGAGATGATTTTGTTTTAATATTGAATTCTCATTTCAAATAATTAAAAAAAACTTTTTCAACAATGTAAACCTGAATAATTATAGCTTTTGTTCAAGAATAAAGAACTGCTTTAATGATGTGTGGGTTCTTACAATACAGAATACTAGGAGCGCGAACCAGACCTCAATTTCGACTCGCCGCGCTCGCAAAATCTCGTTATGTGTTATCATATTGACCGAAGCGAGGTGCAAACAGTGCCAAAATTACATTTACAAAACGTCGACGAATTCTAACCTAATCTATTTTTCAAGATGAGACACATTATTATTTTTGAATTTTTTATTTAAAACCACCACTAGACTGATGTCTATCAGTGTGCAAAATTTGGAAATTTTCGGATATACTGTTATTGATTGATGCTTGCACAAAGGACGCAGTCTCTCCGAGAGCTTCGCTCTATCCGCTCGCTCAACATAGCCATATAATATTCTTGAAAGAACAATATGTGCGCAGTATGATAGAATTCCTTTACATAAAAAATACTTCACAGAATATGTTAGTAAAGAATTTTCATTACAAATTCATGAACGATAAAAAGCATATTATTGGCATTCGTACTTGCAATCAACACTTGGTAGAAATATGTGAAAAAAGATAATTTAAAAACTTTGTTCTACATTACTAATAGGAAAAGTATAGGACTAAATGACTAAAGGAAATGTAAAATAACAATAAAACCAAATGAGTAAGTGTTCATTATGTTATAAAGGCTGGAGCGGCTTACGTCTATTCTACCAAGATATAATTTAAGTACAGCGTGGGATTAAAAAGAATAATATCTTGAGACTTACAAAGTAAACTGTATCGTTTATTTTATTACAATTGTAATAAGAATATCAATGTTTATATTGTGTCACATTATAGTTTATTGTTTCTGAAAATTAATATTAACTTGATTTTTTTATAATAAATCGTTTGTGGTCCATGATTGTTCATATTATCCGTTTGTAGTAATGTAAAAATTATAGGCATTTCTCCGAATACTTTCGAACCCATTTGGGGCCTTATTCATGAGCTCGGAGAATGGTGGATTCTTCAATTTTTTTAGTATTTACGTGAGTTCAACTGGATAATTATATGTAGATAACTAGAATTATAAAGAAAATGTAGTACATAAAATTAAATAAATGAAAGATTTAAGTAATTATTTTCAAATATTTCTCAAGTATAACAGTTTTTAAAAATTTTCACTTCATCTTTATATTAGACTGTACTTGTCTTTAATGAGACAATCTCTTACGTTTCAATAAATTTTCAACAGAAAATATTTACCACAGGAACGGCAGTTCAAAAGAATAAAAACTTCTTATCTACCAAAGGTCCGTAGTGAAGAGTCCTTGTTTTTTTCTGTCTAATAAATTACTACATTGATATTTGTTATAAATTTCTATTTTTAGGGATAGATATAAATAATATAATTAATATGTAAGACAGTTTGAAGTTGAAATAAATTATTATTATTATTATTATTATTATTATTATAATATATTTAAGACCCGTCTAAATCACTTTATGTACTTTATATATGAATTTTCAGTAAGATCTACACGACCTACTTTGAATTTATTGTATCAGTAATTGTAATTGCCTTCGTGTGTCAACAATATTATTTTCGAAAAACTCAGTTTTTCCTTTCGATCTGTCTGTCTGTATGTGTGTCTGTGTGTCTGTGTGTGTGTCGAATTTCATTTTTCGAATTTTGAAAAACTAAAGATATATTTGGAATCAGCATCTAAATGTAAGATTCAATTTTCAAAATTATGTTGATTGTCCTACGGGAAGGTGGTCAGATCGGCCGCCGAAGTTACCGAAAAATGGAAAAAAAATTTCGAATTTTTAAATTTTTTAAAATCCTATCATAAACTACATAAAAAAAATAAAAAAAGCAATAGAAGTTGTTTTGTTTGTTAATTAATTTGCGAGTTATAATTTGCCGATTAGGAGATTTTCATAGCGGCAAGCTCGATTGCCGCGTGTTTAATGTTTAATACTTTTATCAGTGTGAACTATGTTCAGGCTTAGTACCGTACTTTTCACTTAAGAAACTTGCCTACTTTTTTCTTAGAATTACTTACTTGTGCATGGGAAAATGAATACACAAAAAAAAATTACTATACATCTGGGTTTCTATGCGTTTTGCAATCCTTAAATATTACCCCGAAGAGACGATTGTTTCATAAGTATGTCATAAGTTAAGTTTGTTAATATTATTTCATAAGTACACTTTTATTATTTATTTTGTTTTTCTATACTTTTTATTATATCGTATAACAGGAGATAATATTGTGAGTATTTCTATTTATCTGAATATAAATGCATTAATCACTATTTCCTCTTATTTCTCCCTTCCTCTTATGATGAAATCTTAATGCTCTTAACATGTAACCGAATGACTAATTGGAACAAGGACAAGACAAATAAACCTAATTTCGAAATGTTTATTGTTTGTCATAGAACAGTCCCCATGACTGCCTTATAACCAACTTGTACAAACTCGATATCATAATATTAATATTGTTATTATAATTGTAAATAGTAAAGTTACGGAATAACAAAATGCATTTGAAGTTATTGTGATTAAATAATTGATTTAATATTTTTATAAAAATTATAATAGGGACATGCAAAAAATTTAAACATATTCACATTCGTAGGTAACATTTAAGCATATGAAGACTAAACTATTTAAGAAGTCAACTCCTTCTGTTATTACTTAGTTTTGTTCTTAGGAACTTTAATAGGTATAAATTCCAGGCACTAAATGGAAGGATGTCACGTACCTAGCACTTGTCCTCAAGTTCCTTCGAACAGCCACATCGTGTCTGCAAGTTTTCACATAAAATGCACGACTTTACAAACTGTCTAGAAACGAACGCCAATTTTCAAGTCAACATATTGACTGTTTAAAATATAGCTGAAGTATTAAAATATTTCTTCATTTTGTTTAAACGTCATGAATGCTTAAACTTCTGCAAGTAATATTATGGAAAGTTATTTTAACTGCCAATAGTTGGCAATCATATAATAAATGCATATGAAGTCAATACAATTTGAAAGTATTGTGAATAAAACGAATAAATATAAAAAGAGTTTCTACAACATCATTTTTAATGTTTATGTCGACCCTGTTAACAAAGAAAACATCAATTAGCTTATATAATATAAAATTGAATGATTAGTATTTCTGTTTATTGTCTTTATCAGGACAAAGGCCACATTCACTGCATTTTTTATTTGATTTTCTAACTCTGTTAGTATCATTAAATAAATGCCACAACCAAAAATTCTATTTGAATTTGTCTATAAAATTTTTGCCAAATGTAATATATGAACGTATCATCACGAGCAGGAATCGAACCTGTGACCTCTGAGAAGCGTATCGCCTGAAATTATTTGTTGCTGCGAAACCATTTTTTTTTCAAAGCCAAATTATAAAAAAATCTCAAGATATTATTGTTAAATTTTAATTTTAGATTTTATTAGGATAACGATAGGATAGGCTTATATATATGTGCTACTAATCAACTTTATAAAACTTCTGTTACTATAACTTGTCTATTGTTCAGATCCCCACATACTATGCATACAATTATGCTAATTAAAACCTCAAATTTACTATACCTTCCTCAACAAAGGAATCACAGCTTTGTAACGGCTTGTCTAACAATACATTGAGCTGAACTGATTCAATATTCATAAAGCAATTGCTTTGAATTCAACCGGCATACTATTTTATGCCATAACAAATTGGCAATTCCTTAAATAAAATATGATATACTTTCCTTTTTTTAAATCCATAAGAAAATATTTGAAATAAATTGTTCAATAAATCTATAAATTTTGATAACTCTTAAAAATTTCTTAAAAAATTTAATACACTCGGAGTAATTTTATTCATTAAATTTCGAATTCTCGTAATAGATATTTTGCGTAACATTTTTGTATTTTTTTAAGAAATTAATAAGAAAGTCTCGGAATTGTTTTACCAAATGAAATAAAAATATCAGATTGTGCTTTATATATATTTTATATTAAAGACAGAGAGGCCAGCAGACGCCATCCTATTCTTAAAATAAAAAAAATAAATTTCAGTTCAATTTTACTGACAGAACCCGATTATGAATTTCAACTGTGCAGGTTCTAGCTCAAACTCTCACGAGAAACACTTTCATATCGACCCGTCTTTTTAAATATGAATTAATTTTGTGTTTTTATATGAACAGTTTTGACTTTGGAATAAACGTATATAGTAAATAATAATTTTTATTCGTATAATATTATTACATGCTTATGAATTGTTTCCATATTTAAAACAACGATAATTAAAAAAAATATATTTAAAATTCCTTTCGAAAAGTATTGAAAACTTTACCAATTAAAATCACAGTCGATAACGAAATTTAAACGTAGGCTGCTTACAAATTAAATAACAGAAAATGCTCTTGTTTTTATGGAATGTATTAAAATAGGTTTCATTTTACAAAATCCTTCAATAATTATTTTAAACACCAATTTATATTTCAGTAATGCTAAGTGGTTTAGAAGAACTTATATAAGCTCTGTACTAAAAATTTTGAAAAGCATAAGGTCACAAATTGTAAGAATGTTGTACTTACAAAATCGTAAAAAATAATGATACTGTTATGTAGGAATTTGAGCGCCTGAAAATTCGAATATAAACAGGATGGAAGAAAATTGCTATTAAAATATCACGTGCAACGAGATGAGCCAATTTATGTTACACTCAGACTAAAGCTTGAAAACCAACGTCCTCGATTATTATATATCTTTAATAGATATCTGTATACGAGTATATTTTCTAAAATAAATATTTATTTTAAATAAAAAAATGTTATGTATTCTTTATGGAATATTCGTCAGGGTACTTTAGTAGATCAATTGTGTGATTGTGTCTTTAAAGTTTGCGATGTTAAAAATAGTCTAAAATAATTTTCAAGACTCATACTGAGCTATAATTTTATTATATTTTCCGCTTAACAAAGAGAGACTTTTGAATAATTTATTACACTTTATAAGTGATCTCAAGCAAGGTTAAAACTTAATCAAGAAAATAATTGAACAAACGAATGGTTTTATTTACTTAATAATACCTATTTGATTTACGCAAAGACGGATTTTCATACAATTTTGTAAATGTAAATTTAGTTTACGAGAGAGTGGTTCCGAGGCTATGTGGCGTATAAAAAGAAGTGATGTGATTTTTCTTTACCTTAAGAAAGTTATTTGCATAAAGTTACGGCGGTCTAATAACTATTCGTGAACTTTTCAAAGACATGGGTAATTTATTAAATATAATAATGAAGCGAATGAAATGAATTTTTTATTGAAAATAAATATCTATCTTTCTTCTTTAGTTTGGTTGCTTTGAATAGGTTAATTAGTTCATATTAGATTTATTATAAAAAGATTTTAAAGCTTAAAGCTTCTATTTTATGGCTTAAAATATATGAGGGATTTATTGAAATCTGAACCACAAGACACTTGAAGAGAAATTTTGAAAATCATTTCGTAGGTTCATTAAATAACTTAAATCCTACACATTTATTATTGTAATGCTTCTTGATATCATAACAAATAAAACTAAAAAAACAATTCTCTATTTTGCTGAACCATGTAGTGACACAATTTCTAATTGAATGATGCGTAACTTATTTTTTGTACTTAAATACTGTTTTTATAATATTTAAAACCAGATATGAAAATATTATTATTCGATATTTTTCTATGAAAAAACAAATTCTTTTTATCAAGTAACAAAAATGAACGAGGTCTTAAACTTTAATTGTTTATAGTAGAAGATAAAATTTTATGAAAGAGTAGGCTGTAAAGGCTTCGATTTTAGAATATCATGTTATTTATTAACATAATAAAGATTAGAATTTAAGTATATTCCTGATTTGTTAAGTACCACTACATATTTCTTATGGATTATCGTCTCCGTACATTAGGTTATGCAGGACCTAAGATCATGTATTCATATACTTATATATTTGCACGATAAGAATAAAAAATAAAAAATGTAACTGCAATATTAAATACATTATCATTATATTATTTGTATTATACAAATAAAAATGTTGTTACCATGTTTAGAAAAAGATAAAATTTTATGACGTTTCAAAAATGAGTTAAAAAATTCTTTGTACGTGAATCTGAGGGAAATGTGTTTATTATGTAACCGGTCAACGAATACAGTAAAGTTTGTTCAGCTTTACGCGACGATTTTAACAACACGGTGACTTTTTGATGACTTTTTCTGAAGTTCTATCGACTCGAAAATGTAGTCTGCAATTTTTGAATGTTTGCCATATTGGTGAACTGGCTCCAAACTGTAGTCGTATTTTAGTAAACTGCAATGTGTCGTGTATAAAACATAAAGATAAACGGTTTTACGTAGGTACACTATAGCTGTGAGGCGTTATTCGGTGCGGTATTAAGGTGTCAATAAAATGGGTCGCTATGAGTATCGAGGAGCAATAAATTCGTTTTCAGCTACGTAGAACTAAGAGCTCAGATTATTTCGCACCATTTACTCCTTTCATCCACCGTCTTCATAATACCGCTTCTATAAAAAGGACTTTTCCCAGCAAGATTGAAGTTTTTGACTACACCCTCCGTTTAATCGAATTCCCTGGATAATAGTAACATGTAGCTGTATATGCTTTTTGAAAAATCTTTGTGAGGTATTTTTATATCTAATCTAAAATCACAACACCTTAAACAAACAAAAATTCATAAATTTCGTATTTTTTTTAAATATGATTTTTATCTTAAAAGTAATTTCTCTTTTTGACAAGCTTTTGAAATTTTTAATATTTTTGCAAAACCTATTTAAAGTTGATTAAACAAAAGTGATTGACGTTCATAAATTATTCTATCGGTTTTATGTTAGCTTTCACGCTTCAATCAATTCACGACGTGTATGATATTGGCAACATATTGAACGATGTCCCTCGGATGGCAGTTTGAAATGTGTACGTCTAACCCCTACCTAATACTAGTAATATATACTAGTTTTGTTCGTATACATACAACGCAGATACGCCGTAAATTTACGCATCATTTAACTATTGCTTCTCCTAGACTATATAATATTGTGATATTGAGACAGCATCATTAACACAACAGATACAATAAAAATGTTGAGTTATTCTTTTTATTTTCTTTGATCAATATAATAATTAGAACACAAGGTATTAATAAAAACTTTCTATAAACATATTATTATAACATTTATTTCTAAAAAGCTGAGTATACGTTTATTAAATATTTAAATAGTTAATAATATTAATACCATTTTATGCTTATATCGCGGAAGAAATACTATTTTAATAATATTAAAGATTGGTAAGATTATTATAATTTTATTAATTTCGCTTAATTAAAGACGCAACTGTTAACTTTTATCAAACAAAAGGTTTGTACAACTAAAGAAAACAATTACTATTCTATCCACGGATATTTACATACACATACAACAATCCGGATGATTAATTTCAGTTTTCAGTTTCGTAGAACCCAATGATAAACATCGCACCTCGCTTTTTTGCGGAGTCGGTTGAACTCAACAATAGGGACGCGTCGATTAGCTTACAGAATAGGGACACTGTGTTTATTGTATGTGAGGGTAGAATGAGAAAAGATAAGTTTCATAATATAGAAAACGTGGGTAGATGAAAAAAATTCGACGGATTCAACACCGGAGCGTGCACCGCTAAGACAGCTATTATGTAACCACAGTCAGTGCAACCTGGTTGAAACTTCAGGCATTTTATAGGTATGTTATATTTATTTCCTAGCACCTTGAAGTTCCGTTAATAAATTAATATGTTAAATTAGTAAATTAATATATTATACATTTTTAAGCACAACAAGTTTATTCAAGTCATGACTATTATGTATAATATATGTTTAATTGAGGTTTCAGAACAATAACAATTCAAATTTCGACGGCATACTTCCATAAAAGATATGAAATGAGTAATAATAACAAGAGTTCATAAGTTCATAACTGTAATTAAATAGGTTATTTAGTTGATCTCACATCTCTTTAGTTCGTATTTAATTAAATTATAAGCTAAATTACCTACTCTGTACCCATGTTTAAATGTACTCGTTTAAACTTACAATAAATAATACCTAATACAAGATTTATAAATAAATATCTCCAGAGCTCCCATTATATTAAGAAAATGTAGAACGGGCTTTATACAACATACCCCACATCGAATGCATATTGCAACAACACAAACATAAACGGAAAGAAAATGGAGATATGAAAAAGATAGACGTTGCCAGCCTACGCTCGTGTCTTATTCCCCAGCTTTGTATTGTTAACAATATTTTAAATCTTCATAACAATGGCTCCACACAGGCGTATTTGAATATTGCATTTAAACCGCAGATGTTATGTACATGTGATAAGTTTAAAATTATGAAAGCTACAATTTTAATAAAGATACTCAAATATCTACTTAGCCAGTTGATACTATTCAAATTCTCTTGAAATTTGAAGAACAATGAAGAAATCTTAATAGAAATTTTAATTACAGATTAAAAGAATGCTACAATAAGTATAATAAACATACATAAATGTCATATCAAAAGTGCAGTGAAAATTAATATTTAAAATTAATTTACAAGGGCATAGTTAATTTGCTATTTTAATTTATTTTTAAATTGCTTTTTAATCCGCTTGGGATAACCAATAATAGTGTATTTCAATAAATAAAATATAACACAAATCCACGAGTAATCGATAAGTCGAGGGTATATAGACCTCGAAGCCAATTATGAA
Organism: Mechanitis messenoides; assembly: GCA_959347415.1. Taxonomy (NCBI): domain Eukaryota; kingdom Metazoa; phylum Arthropoda; class Insecta; order Lepidoptera; family Nymphalidae; genus Mechanitis; species Mechanitis messenoides. The sequence continues at coordinate 10,499,380 of OY365771.1, forward strand.
AATTAGTTATCGGAAAATATTATTAAATTAAGTTTGAGTTTTTCTTTCATGTTTGAGTTGAATTTTTTTATATTTTGATTTTCTTTCATTCCTGTCATAAATGTACAAAACATTAATACAGACAGAGAAAATATCAAGACATTTTACAAAATAAAATATTTAGGGGCATGATAGGATTTGAGAGATCGCATCTTTGATTATTTTTCTTATGAAATATTTTTTTTTACATAAACTATTTGTGAAATTATAGTAAGATGTGACGAAAACTTTTTTCTGTCATTTTTATCATTGACTATTAAATGCCATTTTTAAAGCGTAGACAATAATGTTAAGGTCTTAAATAAAGCATATTATGTAATTAATATTTATACCTGTTATATTTATTCCAATTTTGTTATTCATAAATAACCGTAAAAATAGAAGCGCCGCAAAGTCAGCAATTCAATCATTCATATTTGAAGTTACGGTAAGCACTGTCAAAACCGGTAAATGTTAAATTAATTGTAATTCAAATTTAAAGCTTTATATTTTACCTGAGACCGGAAAATTAATGTTTTGTATATTTGTTATATAATATTTTATTCAATAGGTAAAGGGTCTGAAGCGGTGAACGTTTCATTATTCTAATGTCTGCGGTAGGCGGTGTCTAGCTAGGCCAGGTGTTACGAAGTAAATGTAAATATTTTATTGTGGAGGAACAAACAACGCCTGAGAGATCAATAAAATTTGTTTGTTCTGTAAAATGCTCTCCGCTGTGTGGTTTATAGATTGTGTACATGAATTATTCAAATATTCCAATGGTAGATACCCTGCCAGTCCATTTGTTTCGATGTCTCTCTTGATGAAACGTGCCGTTTACAAGTTTTGTGTTAAATATGAAAATGATATTTTTGTTATAATATAATGTTTCTCTCAAATCGTAAAGTAAATGTTTATTTTATTAAAACCTCTAACATTTCTTTTCTTATGAAAGAACTCTATTAAAAGCTTTTAGACAAAAAGCTTTTCACGTCACACACATCCTGTGTGTTAAGTAAAGTTTGTTTTATGCATATAAATATATATTTTTTTTTAATCTGTATAAACTTATAAAAAACATTAATATATTATGAAGGCCTACCCTTTGTATGAAATTAATCTATTGATTATAATTATTTTAACTCAAAATAATTATTTTATATATATATATTGATAAGTCATTGTTTTTATTTTAATATACTATTCTATTGTAAATTTATAAATATTAAGGATAATTGTTTTCTTAAAATGATTGTAACAGATCTTATATTTACTTTAATATTGTCTTCTACTGAATTGTAACTGCGAGAGATCTCTTAATGGGATAAGTCGATTATTTGTACATTTCGCTGTATTTTCTGTATATATTATTTTCCTTTTTGAATTTAAATATAGATATATTTGGTGCATAAACAAAGACGTTTTTAAATATATACTATAATTACATATCCAAATAATATACATATAAATGATGCGGTAAAATTAACTTTTTGTGAGGTATTTTTTAATTCTAAATACGTTCGATATGGACTACAGTCTGTCTGCAAAGCATGACTGTAGTCTATCATTCATCACGTCTATATTCTAAGAATCCACTCATTCTGAAGTTAAATATCAAAGTTGTAATTGTCAGGAAATACCGACCCTGGCAGGAGATTACAAAGTTTCGCCTCCTTACAAGGAAAGTGTAAGTGAAGCGCTTTTTACGACGTTAAGATGAGAAGTGGATACAGTTTTCATCAGACATAGATCAGAGCAACCCAGTGGCAATGAAATCGATACCGAGTACACATCTGGATCAGTCGACAGCTGAAGATCTACGCAATGAGGTGTATGAAAGTCAACGTCCGGTACACTACTGACTCCTTGGATCAGATGGTTGAGATTTAACGAGAGGATAAGCCGTCTCGACTTTTTCCCGTCATGGTTGGTGTTTAGGTTCTCAGATATCTGAACCTAACCTGAAGTCAATTCGGATGACAGTCATCAAAGAAATTTCCCTAATGACACAAGCGCGTATTGACAATTGGATCCCCTATTGACTGACCCACAACATGTCTCCCGATGATTGTACTTTTACCCGTCTTTCTATATCGGCGTCTCCAGAGTAAGTGCTAACATAGGGCTAGGCTATTTGGTGGCGCGGCTTGGTCTGGTGAGTGGTCACCACCCACGGCAGAGGCCTACCACCAGTTGTACGTGTGGCCTGATAAGCACCACCCGAAGTTCGCGTGTGTGGTATTATTATAGGGTATTCTCCCACGTGTGGTAGAAACTTTTGAGAGTTCTTGTCTCTGTTTTGGCTTTGACCGAATCAGTGTATAGTAATATTTTAAAGCGATACAATATATCTATTTTTGATAAGTAGAGCAAAAGAAGAGGAAGGGCCATAGCTACTTTACAATAAATGTTGTATCTACACACTCCTATATAGTTTAATAGACAACAATTGGTGTAATGAAAATAGATAATAAAGGCTTTTTTTAATACACTTATGTAATAATAATCATAAATGTAAAATATCTAATAAAATAATAGCTTAAACAGAGCTAAAATATAGTAAATGGTTGGTTATATACATCTATAGGCACCTCCCTACTGGAGTTACTTAAATTATACTTTCTCTTAAGAACTATAAAACTATTAAATATATTAAGTATAATACAACTTTAAAAAGGAATATAATACCTTGGCAGTACTACTTACCTTTGTATATTTACTACATTTAACTACGAAATTCAAGACCCACCTGATCTCAATTACGATGCCTCGTCAAAATGAAAGGGAGTCTTCGACAAACAGGGTAACATAATTACTCTGCCCTTTTACAAAAAAAAGACTGAAACGGAAATGTTTTGAAGCAAAGAATATTAAGAAATGTATTTAACGGTTGAAATAATATATATATATAAATGATAATAATATGATGAAATTTAGTTTTTAAAGTAAGATTGCTAATCTTAAATTTTTTGTTTACTTTATTTTATGTCAATTAATTCCCGCTAATAAAATAACAAAACATAATGCAACGCGAAAGTCTAAAAGTTAATATTTTTTCATAAAGTTTTTGCAAATCGACTTAATTATTAAAGTTTTGTTCCACCAGGATGTAAAATGTCTCTGGCTGTTTGTCGAGATCGACTGACTGGATTGGACGCTCCACAGGAACTTTGCGACGGCTCCAGAAAGCCATCATCAGCGGTGGTGAGGTGTAACACGCGTCCTTGGCTCTTCAAGTAAGTTTAACAATGGCTTGAGTAGTTTAATTTGAATTAGTTAATTATTTACATGTTATATAAAATAAACAATAAACCTTCTATAGAAGACTAATGGCCATCCATTGGCACATAACATACTACTTTGATATTTAAACTAAAGCTCTAAAATTAATTGAGTTGGCAATATGAACCGTTATTTGCTTGAATACAAAATATTTATTTTATTGTAAAAAGATATATTTTTAAAACAACAAAGTGAAATTTACGTTTCAAAAATACAGAAATATCTTTATTTCAATATTCTTAATTAAAACAATTTTTTATAACAAAATGGATCTATTTAAACAACATTCGGAATAATGAGATTCAAAATATGTAGCCTTATAAAAATATACTACACGCTAAATTGAGTTTATAAAAAATATATTTTTTATATGAAAATTAAGGAGTTACATCATTTATATATTTGTAATTTAAATTATACACAAATTCTTACTCCAATATATACCCTACAGGGCTGTATATAAAGATGAGATTTTAGTCATCATAAAAATTATAAATGTAGGTTTGTTCTTTTCTCTTTTGAAATTAATCTGTTCATGGACCTTATATTTTTTCTCTGTGACTATAACTTGGAAGTTAAAAACGGTCGCTTTGACAAAGATAAACACAAACTTTTTGTACCTTAAGACTTTCTCTTTGAAAGGTACCAAAACATTATTTATGAGGAAAAAACTTTTGGCATCTGGTAAAAAAGGCATTCCAACTTTTAACGTTAGTTGTCCTTTTTTTATTTACTTATATCTTATATATTATGATTTTTTTGTGAAAATTCATAAAACTATGTGCAAATATTTTACGAAATATTTAAAAAATTTGTATAAGTTCGGAAAAAGGTAGTATTTTTTGTAGTGAACGAAATAAAACGTTTTTATTTATGAGTCTTACTGCCTCAATATAAATGTAAAATAGGGATGTGTTGGTAGATCGAATGTTTACTGGGCAGGTCTACTTTATTTTAAACTTCCTTTTGCTTTCATGTTTTGTTACTACATAAACATTATGATACAGTTTAAATTATCGTGAAAACGCAAAAAGAAGAATTTTAAATATTTTTTACGTTACAATAGTAATTGTCTTGAGATAGACAATATAATAAAATATGACAATACAATATAAGTTTATAAAAGTACATATTATCTGAATAATAATTAATATTTTGCTGAATATCTGTATCATTTTCTTGTAAATTCGTTTTACCACCGAACTCATCCGTATGAAACTGCATTATGCATTTTACTAACGAACGCGTGCTTCAAAAGCCACGGACACAAAATTTGAATACAGATCTTAAAATGAATAGAATTGTTATCCCTTAATAAAACCGTATCCATAGATTAATTCTGTACTTCTCTATAATAATGTTTTCGCGATAGTTAAATATACATATTTATAGTAACAGAATTAATTAATAGAATGAAATATGTACATATTTTAAAATTATATACCATTCATCCATCTTATGTTTACATTAATTTTTAATTCATATAAAAACAAAAATGTCTTAACATAAGAGGAAGAATCTAAAGTATCTATAATATATTTTATGAATTATAAAGGTGGTTCATGTAATCTCACCTTAATTAAAAATGTATGATATATTTAAATATCGCATATATTTTTTATTTTAGTGAAAACGTACGAGGTTCTAGTACTATGTGGCGAGGCATATAATTTACTGGAAGGCCAATTTGTTAAAAGCTTTTCCAAATGACAGGAATATATTTATTTATTCACTGCTGTTAGCACGAAATGTTTAAGCGGTTTCTTTTTCAATTCTGCAGTGTTCATGTCACTATTCATAGGTTAAAAAGGATGTAAACAATTTTGTGTACAATTTTTCAATTCTCTTTTCTATTCAAGTGAATCAACAATTCGCGGTCATTGTAAGCTAGACTGTAATCATCGTACTATTTAATTATTCAGTAGTTCTAATAACAAAACGATCAATTATTAGTAATATATTAACGTCTTGATTGCTAAGTAATAAATCTAAAAAAAATATGTTTCGTTTTGTATAATTTAATTAAGAGCATTATTTAAGAGCTGTCCGAGTTTGAGAAAACAGAAAAGTTATTTGTTGGAAAGCCCCAATTAAGGGCGAAGCTTTCTGGACTTAATCCAATAAACCTACTCATTTAGTGAACGGAATGAAAGGTAAATAATTTTAGGGCACCGAACGGAGAATTGCGCGACAGAATCTCATTCCAACTGAAGGGTTACGCAAAACATAAAATGTATTTGCCTGTTTGCTTCAGAATTGATTAAACAATCTAAATCAGAATATTCTACGATAATACGCTTCGAATTTTAAAGTTATTAGTTTTAGTTTACAGTTTCGACTTATTATAAATTCTGTATTTACCCCTTGGGCAAATTAGGATACTGTTATTTGTCATTTTGGATAACGGATACAACATTCTCATTTGGTATTCATACCAAAAGAGAATGTTGTACTAGTAACATGTACTATTTAATAATTTATTAAAAAATGTATTGATCTGAATTACAGCTCTACATTATATTAAGAAAATCAACATCAATTTTGAAGAATAACAATCTCTTGTAAATATTGTGAATATTCTTCTTAAGGCAACCAGTTTGTGTCATAAGAGCATATTAATAAACAGAATATATAAATTATTTGCTTATAATTTTCTGTTTTGTGAGCACTTCTGGCGCTAATCGAAGCCAATGAAAGTTCAAGTAGCAAACGTAAACGCTCTGGCACACTCAATTACGGCATTTTATATAAGAAATGTTTCCACATTAGGTAGGTCTTATTTTGCAGTGAAAGACTTTCTGTAGATGTCTGTTTTAACTTGTGTTCGCTAATGATGATATTGGAGTATAAAAATATATATTTATTATAATTAAATTATAAAGTTATTATAAGGTGTTATTTTTGTTCGAATTTAAATTATTCTTTAAGTCTTACTGCGCTACTCCTTCTAGTATATTTTAGTATGAAAACAATAAGTTTCATTTCATAAAACGTAGGATTGGGTCTGATATCTTTTTATATGGTATTATTATGAGACTTTTTATGATTAATTTATTATATATTTAAAATTTGTATTTATTATACAGAAAAACTTTTTTTAAGTTTAATATCACCTCCCACTACACAAGAATAGGCAACAACTCTATAAGGAATAATATTTAGAGACATATTTGCGTGGGGACTCAAGCGCATTTCCCGCTTTCCCTTATTTCCCCCGGGACATGTCAACTTATAGAGGATAAGTTGTGCCCGATATCTTTTAGTAGGAATAATAAACCACTAGTTTATTGGATGTCGTAATCTAAAATATTTATTTAAACCCTTTATATACGTTGTTATTACTATAACAATTTTGATTGGCTTAATATAACATACGGGATGTTATAAAAACAAATCCGAGTAAATAATTAAAATACGTATTAACCTTACTAATTACATTTAATTATTAATTTTTAATTATATCATTATATGTGTGTAAATTATTAGTTAAGATTTTTTAATACGATATTTGATAGCGTTTGAAAAAATGATCTCTAAAAGTGATCTGATGATCTTATGAAATATTCAGCGAGTCTTAATATTTTGATCATATTTCCCATTAAAATAACCTTAACCTAAATTAGACATAGGAGCACAACTTTATACAATAACATCACCTCTAAAAGGCATATTTCATTACCGATCCATAACACGTCTAGACAAGTGTAATTAATCCAATGTGGGGTGAATTTCAGGTAATAAGATTAAAAGTGTCTAGTACCACACTAAAATTAAGTAAGCACAAGGTGGAATGAGCTATATGAATGTGTAATGACTCTGCCAGATGCTCGCTCTTCGGACGCATCACAGGCGTTCTACCGAACATAATTTTTGGGCTAATTATGAGGAGACTGGTAAGAAAATATAATGAGTTTCCTGTATAATGTATTTTGCTTTCATTATTTCTATTTTGTAGTTCAATAAACTATATCGTATATAATTCAATAATGTTATTGTTCAAAATATTTATATCTCTTTTTTTGTGTGTAAACTTTTGTGAATCATGATTACTATTGAATATAATTATCAGGCTGCATTACTTGTAGTTGTTGTAGTTTCGAATCATTCGGGGTCCTTATTCATGAGGTCTGAGTATTGCGGAATCGCGGCGTGAACTGACGTCGCGTGAATTTTACGCCACAATTTATTAATACGTATATTCTTTTTATAATTCTTATCAGCAAAATATTACTTTCGTTTCCCATTTTTTTTGAAGAATTAAATATACAACGATATCCGAAAAAGAACAGCCTCCTGAATTATTAATGTTGTGCAAATGTATGCAATACGTCCAATGACCGATATATTATTAATTGTTTTTCTACTCTGCTCGAGTACTTTAGTAAAAACAATGTATTATATATGTGTTCTTTTATTTACTTTAAATGTTGTTTATATTATTAATAAAGCTACTGAAATGAACTGAATAAAATAAATGTACCAAGGTAATTATAATAATTCGCGGATAAGGACAATATATATTTTTAATGCCTGTATATGTATCGGTCTGTATCATACTAATCAGAAAATTACTCAAGCAAATGAAATTTCGCTGAAATTGATTAAAGTACACGTTACATCTAATTCATAGAAATAGAAGTCAAGCGTTGACAAATAAAGTGTTTCCATTACGGCGGTAGTATTAGTTTAGTAAAGACACTCAGTATTTGTATTCATTTCATTTCGTTGGAAAACTAATCAGCTCTTAACTATGCAAATACGCATCGATTGTTATGAAACTGAAGTAACTGCATTATCATACCGCGAGAAAATGGAGGCGAAAAAAAAACACTTACAAACATATACACATTCATACCTATTTTATAAAAAGGTCTAGAATTACTCCGGATTCCTCAAAACGTAAAGATATTACAAATAACAATTTAGAAAACACTAACTTCCTTAATCAGGTCGTTAATAAATAGAAATATTTCATTTTTCTCTGTATATACTCGTATATACTGGGTAGATATACAAACACTCATATTACATTTGACACATAATATGGTATATTAGTTATAGGTAGATTAAATTTCTATTACTATTTCATGCCTAACACGTAGTTAATACTCATACTAATTAAAAAATTAAATATTTATAACCTGTAACATTATGCCACTGTATTAAGGTACATTTAGGTATAATTATAAATACACTGTTTTTTAATTATAATAAAACTTGGAGCATATATATTTTGAACTTTTATGCAGGTGGTAGAACTATACAGTCGTCTTCAATTGGCTAAAGTTTATATACGGGCTGTTTTAGCATAGGCAATACCACTTTACAAATTGATTAGGTTGAAGTGGCTATAATAAGCCCGTGACGTATCGTCGTATCAAAGTCAGGTATATCGTATCAAGTGCTCGTATCCTGAGAATTAAGTTCGTGTCAACTATGCTCTATCAGTACTATGCTCAAATAGTACGCTTTTACCTAATAATTCATTGATTATTGAGTTGAGCAAAGCGAAGCTTTTTATTGAGCTGAGCGAAACGAAGCTCTTTCCTATCCAAATTTTCAACTCTTTGTTACCCTACTCTTCCTTCAATTTACGAGCTGCACGCATGAAATTTTGCACACATGCGCATAATGAGTAAAACCCAGTCTGGATTGAAAATCAGCCGAATCGTAATTGTAGTTTTCGAGATAAGTGATAAAATGTGTCCCATGTAGTAAACATATAGAACGGTTTTGATTCGCGCGCGCTGCGTCGCGAGGCCAACCCCGCTTGCGTGGACCTAGTATACTTTAACCTTGTATATTTTATTAATATTGAATTGAATATTATATTTTTTAATATATATTTTTTATTATTTTAAATTAATAAAGATTGTTTCCTGCGTCACTGTTGCATGGCAAGATCCAGGAAGTTACGCAAATAACACCTTTTGCATCATGGAAATAGATAAAACAAAACGATAATCTACCAGAGCCACTGACTTTACAAAATTAGATTTATTCAATGGACGTAAGTTGTAATATACTAGTCAAGGCATATTAATCTCTAGTGCTTTATAATAACAATTATAATTATTATATAGAATAATTTTAACATGAAATACTCTTTTATATTCTATATAAAATTTTCCCTTTAGTATTAAAACCATATTTAATTATGTTGTATTCATATTTAGTATTACTATTAATTATAACAGAGGCTAACCTTACTTGCACAATAAATTGGTACCATTTATATTTCAGTCAAAATATTACTCAGTCATATCAATGACACATTTTGCGGGCAGTTCAACAACATCACTCAATAGAACATTGAAATTACTATAATAGTTCAAGCAGAATAATAACGTCTCTCTTGCGGGACAAATCATTTATAATAAGATCAGAATGGTATTGATTTAATAAAATATGCTTATGCAATATCTTACACTTATTTTGGAGATGAATTTGAGAGTTAAATTTAATTAACTTTCATAATTTATAATGATTATAAAATAATTTTTAGAAAAATATAAATATATTAATATTTAAATTTTCAAGTTATGTAGTTTGAAATGTTTGTATTGATAAAAATATATATATTTATATTATTTAGAAAACCGTATAAAAAAATTAAAAAGGTCTTCTATATAATGCTTGACCATATGAAATGATCACGTGCAAATAATGCATTTATATTTTAAATGGACCGTGTAAAGTTAAAACGAATCCGACCATCACCATCGAGGCTAAGCTACGCTGGAAAACATTAGCGGAGGACTTCAAACTAATCAAGAACACGGGCTCGTTCAGTTACGTGTGTACGATGTTGGTAATTTATTAGCGTTTATTCCCATATAGCAATCTGTAGGAATGCCGTTCTATTACGCAGACTCCGTCGAGATCGCTCTGCCAGTGAGCTGCGGGAGTAGAGGCGACGCGGACGCTCTTCTATACTCGTCCAGTTCCTAAACTATATCGTGGGAGCGAGCGCGCATTTGAATCCGAGTTGTGTTTGATAAGAAAAGTTGTATCACTCATCCTTTGGATTAAAAAAGGTTTATTGTGTGTGACATTATGGAATTTTATTTGAACTTTGTTTACACTTTTAATATGGTAAGTTTGTGAGTGTAGTCTTATCTTTGTTTTATTTTCCGTTAGTAACAAAGGACATCTTAATTGCAGTTAAAACACTACTTTTATTAAAATTATACGTATATAGTACGTCATCCTAAAAATATTCAATAAATTAGAACCAAGTAATTATACAAAGTTTGTTATATATTTTAACGTATAATGAAAATGCCTCTTATTTAGAAATCATTAAAATAAACACGTTAGTTGTCTTCGAATAAAAGTTGTTAAAACAAATTTCCATCAAAACCCCGTCTTAATATTTCAATAAGTTATTTATCACCTCTATTTCGATAGAGGAAATCCAATCAATTTATTTAGCTTATTCGCTTATAAGCAATGAACACCAATCAATAATCCGTTCGGAGGCGTTTGTAGATATTTCAAAATCGAAGAGCTCTGTCGCTCAACACTCCACTGCGGTCGTTTATCTCTTGAGAAGGATAAGCACCATTTGTTAGACCTAAACGAAAACACCACATAAATATTTTGTGTATTTTTTTGCTTTCTCTTTTGAAATATTATCTTTCATGATTTTATTTTTGTTTTTAATATTGTATTATATTATGTCATACATTGAATAGTGCTATTTTAAAATGCCTGATAATTTAACATATCAGTAAAATATAAAATATATCATAATATTCAAAATAATATTTATGCATTATATTTATTTTTTTAAATTTTAATTTCATTTTCTGATACATTAAGTATATAAAGTATCCTTTAAAAGAATCAATCAATTACTCAGGGTGACATGATACAGAATCAGAAAACATCTCTTCTTAATATTTCATTTTATTCAATATTTTATTATGGACATTTAGAATCGAAATATACTAAATTATTGTTGTTTTATAGAACATAATATGTCCCTGCTGAATATTATTATTATTATATAATTCTTATCTAAATATTTTGTTTGCACAAACATCACTTTATATTTGGAACATCAAATGACTAGAATTATTGCTAAAAAATCGTTTTGTTTATGTAAAATCTTTATAAAATATATTACGGTAGGCTTTAGTCCTAACGAATTCAACATGAAATAAAATGTTAATATAAAAGACGCGGTTAGACCATGCCTCGACCAATCGGTGTTTTGATTCTGGATCGTTCATTGATTGCTTCCGTTTTTGTTTATTTTAATTTAAGATGCGTTTTTAATTAAATTATAATGGTTTGTCGATTTAAATTGTTGATTTCTGACTATACACATTTCATACTGATAATTGGTTCATGTGTTAGATGTTTTTCTTTTATCTAGTTGATGTTCAATCACAAATTGTAAATGGGACTATTTTATATTTTAAATTGTAATTATTTTTAATACAATAACTAAAAAATCAATATAAAGAATTAATTGAGATAAAAAGTTTATTTTTTTATCATTATATTTTTGGTTCGGCGATTTTAATGACATACAACTTTACAATGATTAAAAAATTATTAAATAGTATTCAAAACCAGTTTATTTCAGACCGTTCAGGAAAGAAATGAGAAAAATATTTTAGAGCATCTAAAATTGCTTTCTGTAGCCACTGCATGTTAGTCAGAATAACGAGCGGATTCAAGATAGATACTTTTTAGAGTTCCAGCAAATTGAAATGCAATCTCCGAATAAGGTATAAGATATCCTCTTTGAGAGAATAATCGTGGACCAGTTGAAATTCGATATGTTATACGATATTTGCGTGACATGCAAGCATTCTCTCTTACGGAAGTTGTCCTCATTTATATTGCTGCTATAATGAAATCAGTAATTAGGGCACTACATCCATAATGGAAGACTGTTGAAATAAATTGTGCAACTTGCTTTATTTAGATTGCACGTATCTTGTTTAAATGTCTGAATGTTTAATGATATGACATGATAAAATTTGTTATTTACTATAAAATTGCATTTAAATCTACAATATATTTTTTTAAACTTTATAAATTTCAAATTAAGTTGTGAATGTATAAATCACCTGAAAATTTAGGTGAATATATAATTCTATACAAATTTTAGATGAATTCTCGATTTAAAAATGAAATACTACCGGTAAAACCCTTCTACCTTATTAAAGTATTTCAATTTCTATTGCTATTGTTATTATAATATTTTTATACGCTAATCATAAACTTTGCACTGTAAGATGTTATACTTTGGGTAGCGACCTAAGGCAACCGTTTAGCAGTTTAGCTGGAAGAGAGCGTACTCGACTGTAAAATGGGCTTCTAGGATTATCTTCGTTCATATCACAGAATGCTATGCCATAAAGTCATGCTTGCTGGATTCAGCTGTATATAATGGATATAACTTTGTCTTTAAGGAACAAATCTCGAGTTTTCAGCTCATAATTTAATTGAATATAATTTTAAAATAAGAGTTTATATCTTTGTTCATCAGTTTCTTTATTTTCGCATCATTCAAAATTTTCACAATATGTATGACTGATTAGGCTATGATAACGATACAAAAAACACTAGTTGACTTTTAATATAATTGTTTTTTGTCTTATAATATATATTTAAGATATTACGAATATTGCGAATAATACGAATATACAAAGATATTAAGAATATTTTGTTAACAACAATTTCTTCATTTTATTGTTAAAAATCAAAATAAACGTGAGTAAAAGTTACAAAAAAGTTAAAAGTATAGATTCCTATCAATTCTAAGTGAGCTTATAATAATTTAAGAGCGTGAGAAGGGAAGGGAGGTCCATAGGAAATTGCTGGCAACAGCTGGTATATAATAAAAGAGTACATTGGTTATAATACTATTGTGCTACTTTCTTTTATACTAAACTTAAACTAAAGTATAAAAATAAGTTAAATAAAAGAAGTAAGTTCTGCGAGCTTTACCTACGTTACAACTTGAAATGGTGGACTTTTAACTTTTAAAAGAATATTTATGTTACAAAACTAGAAGTTCATGAGTTTGATTAAAATTTTTAAAGCGTAAAATAACATTGTTGATTTCTTACATAATAATTAAAATGGACCTTATATACGTTCGAAATATACCAAATTATTCAAATAACCAAACCTGTTAAAGAAAAGCAGTAGATGTAATTTAAAACATAAAACCTTAAGCAAGACTTAAGATCCGGATAGTTAATAAGTCTAAATAACACTTTTTACAATAAAACATTTTATAAAATCCTTTAAAAGGCTGTTTTGTAATTACTAAATCAAAAAATGAAAAAAAAGTAAAAAACGAACTTCTATATAGGTCAATTCGATAAATATAAATCTTCAATATGATGCAGTCCCGTCGGAGTATTTACAACAGTACCAGGTGGTACTCGAAAAGTTCTCACACGTTCTCTATGTTCTCGTTGAAAACGTCAACATTCTACAATAAAAGTTATGTTACGTTATTGTTGTCTATGCAATTCTCAGTGACAGAAATTATAATGAATATTATAATGAATAGTAATTGAATTTCTATGAAGGCAAAATCTAAATAAAATATACAATCTAAAATTACATACGACTTAACAAGAAAATGCCTTTAACAGTTTAACTATTAATTGCATGTTTAGTTAACATATTTACTCAATTATTAGTTAATTCTTTATCTACATATACTATATAATAATTGAATAATACAAAAACGTCCAGTCAATTAACAATATATCAATTATTCATATGCTGAATAGTAAACTACCATTCGAACAATGTCGTCGTAATAATTTCTGTATGTATGCCAGACATTTAATTGGTCTACATTTGGCTGAAGATTAAGGGCAGATATTTAATATGCCTTAGGACTCGAGGGACGGGCCATTTGTCAAAGTAATCATCTTTTCATGGGTCTGAGTACTATCAGAGGAATAGCATTAAGATAAGGCCTTTGTTGAGTAAAATTGTCTACTGACTTTTTTTTACGTTCTGTTTAATACATTTAACATAGTAATATTAATAATAGTTATTCAATACCATAAGTAATAAATATAAATGGTTTATTTCTATTTTAAATATTGTACTAAAAAAAACTATTGCTTATCATTTTTATATTTCATTTTTAATGCAAAATGATATTGTATATAATTTTTACCTGCAATAAAAAAATATTTAGTTAAAGATACTATTTTAAAATAAAAATTCTAAAAACCGGGCGTCTAAAGCCTAAAGCTTAAGAAACCTCAACCACTTGTCTCAGTTGATCGACGACGACGTTTCGCGAAAACAAAGCTTTGTCTTAGCAACTTGGGAGTATACAACTAATATTCAAAGACGTGTCATTCTTGCTACTGAGCCTCTGTCGACCTAGAAACCATTTTAAGTGTGTTATTCGTTTTCATTTAGAACATAAATATCAAAATATTAGAAACAGTATAATATTTAAGACATTACGGTTCCCTACAGACCATAAACTTTATATCGGCTGATAGTTTGGTCGTTTTATGAATATAATTTAGGTATACACAATAAAGAATTTCGGCCATGGAGTATCGAAGAGCGTCATATAGATTTAACACTGCAATGCTAAATCTATACGACACTCTTCAGCAGCAGATAGCTCGAAGACAATTAATTTTGCTTCGAGGTTGACTCATGAGTAGACATACTCATGAGTATTTCTCACGGGAGCACTGTTATCGCTGACAAGTTAATATGTCGATTGTAAATTTATTAGAAGTAGTTGAAAGATCTGTTAAGAAATACTTAAATGAGTATTTTGATGAAGATGTAAGTAAATTTTTTTTTTAACATACAAACACTCTCCACCAAAATCTCTTAGCAAATAACAAAATTGTTCCAGAGCAGTCGGCGGATTATTATCTGGTATGCACACTCGCCACCAATCCGACTATTTAGCAGGACTCGTCTGCGCGCTAGAAGCTCAAACCAATAAAAATGAAAGTCTGTGGTGCGCGAAGACCCTTATAATTGCAGCAGCTTAGACTTATCATATTTTTTTACAATATCATACCTAAATCCCAAACAAAATATTTTTGGATAACTATATATATCGCACAAATAATTAAAAGGTTGTTTATCAGACGGTACAGAGAATTATATAAACATAAATAATAAGTAAAGACTCTTATATGTGCATCTTATATAACCATTTGTTTTAAAGTTTTATTATCTATTTTACAAAAGTTGTATATTTATAAATATTTTAGAATATAAGCATAAGATTTGATTTAATTGTACTAATTATATAATTTCATGTATAAAGTTATGTGTTCTTTAATTTCTCTAATCCATTAAGAATTTTCATATAAAACATCTAAGATTAATAAGAGAAGGCTTGGAAGTATTTTTATGTGAGAACTACTTGTACAGATTGTTGCAATAAGAGATTAGAACTGCTGAGGGAATATGGGCGCTATTTATAAAGGATAGGTTATTCATAGTATATAGTGACCTGCATAACTTATTCATGTAGTAAAAAGTACACATATATTCGTACCTTTATTATTATTTAGCAAATAAAGAAGTGAAGTAGTTTTGTATGAAGATACTTATAAATTTGACGTTTATATCTTCTTTACAATGCATATATGCATGGTGATACAAAATATTTTTATGGGTCCATTCTTATTATGCAAAGTTTTTATTGTATATAAACATTTGCCTCTTTAAATTCTAGCTGTATCCAATTTATATAATTTTAGCGTCTACATTGTCCTAGGAAAGTTTTCTTTACTAACTTTTAAAAAAAAACAGTGAAATACGTGTACAATGCGTAAAATAATATATATTTTTACGTTTATATATATATATATATATATATATATATATATATATATATATATATATATTGCCGTTCTCTGAACTTTGTTTAAATACTGAAATCGAGATGAGTTTATATAGAAAGAAAGTAATTATTAAAAAGGATATATTGTATAAAATATAATAGCTTTCTCGAATAAACATTGCGGATTATAATAAAGCCTATTTTAATGATACTTCCAGCATCTATCCTAAGAAACCGTTAATATTAATTAATATAAAATTGTACACTAACATCAAATTATAAGTAAAGTATCAGGAATAACTATATAGTATAACTTAAAGACCTCAAATATATATTTAAAAGTACAGCGTCCTCTGTTCTTACGGGTGCGGACCGTTTCTATATTTTAAGATTCCTCTGGTAGTCTCGTATCAGGACAATAGATATTGAATCCACGGCTTGGTGATTTTTTATTCGGATTATACAATGAATATACATTTATAATTTAATATTCTTTTACATCTTGTATCTTTTTTTTACGTCTAAAAGCTTTTATTGCTACACGTCTCCTAGATGAAAGTGGATTCGGTTATGTGGGACTCCCGGCAACATAGAAGCCTCTGTCACTTTTAAAGTTACCCACTAAACCCAACGATTACCATTTCACCGTCATCATGGAGCTCCACTGGTATCGATTTCGTATACTTCCGCGGTTTATATTATGTACCTAGTTTAAGCTTTGAACTCGACGTTGGTTCTTTTTTGTTTAATGGTTTTGAATTATTAAATAAAACAAATATTTTATAATTTTAAACTTGAAGCTAAGAGAAAAACAGGCATTAATGTTGGGTATATAAAATGTAATGTAGTTTATAAATTATGCCAACATTGATATGAACAAGTATGCTGTTTATTTGTATACAGTTTTATATATATATATTGGAATTACAAATCAATTTAATTTCTAAGCATTCAATGGGAAAAATACAGTTCATTAAAGAATGATGCATTATTATGGATTTTAAAAAAGTAGGGCAATCTCCTTCAAAGTACTTCAAAGAGTACTTCAAAGTCTAAAAAGAGTAATAGTAAGCTGTATATAAAACAAAAGAATAACATAGTATAAGTAGTTAAAAAAAGTAAAATTTTATTTTTATATCATTTCATTTTATCTTATATCCACCTGTTAAAAACAGTTAAACCGAACAAAAAATTAGAAAAATTAGGTACCTTAAGGAAATAATTTAGTACAAAACTATCTTTCTTTCTTTCAAAGTCTGGAAAATTTGTTTTAATGTTTGATTTAATTTGTTTTTATTTTTGATTACTTGCCGTATATCAATAAAAACATTTTTATCAATCTAATAATATGAAGCATTCAACGAAATATTGTATGTGTTTCTACAAATCTTCTTAAATTCTATCTTTTTAATAAGCTCCTACAAATTTCTAAGTTTTAAAAACTTACTTATTTGAAGAATTAAAATATATGTTGGCATTTTATACACTCCCACGACCAGATAGAAGTGATAAATTTGTTAAATCCTAACGATATTATAATAAACATTTCTTTGTAATAAAAGTGGTTTTACTTGGAGTGCATTGAACAGTTGCTCTACACCCACGGACCGCTTATTAAATAATGAAACAGAGAATCCATCTTAGGCCAGTATTTGTATTTAAATTCTGTGTGTTCCCTTGAATCTTTTGTTAATTAAAATAAAATAAATAACTCAAAACATTAATAAGAAGGGTAACTGTGCATATCCTCCCAGAAACAACGATTAATTAAGCCCCTTCCTAACGGTACACTTAAATTAGAAAACAACGCCGCATTTCCTTTGTATAATTGTAGAGGTTTTAGAAACCCTTTGTTTATTGCCTTTAAAGAAAATCTGTAATTAATTATGACTAAAAATTATCATCAATAAGTCAGGTAAACTAAATGAGAATGAGAATTCAGAAAACGTCAATATAGAGAAAATGAACAATATTACATATTTTATGACTTGCGTAACATCGATTAAGAGGTTGCGCTAAATGTAAATTATAAGAATTCACTCTACAACTTATTACTTAGTTAGTTTATGGGATTGAGTCAGTATTTTTTTATCAAATAGGTATCATTCATTAAAGATAAATATTTACAAATAAAGGAGGCGTTTTCATTATTTACTATTAGGCAGCAACTTATGAATATGTTTATTCTTTTATAGATTCAACGGATAGAAAAATTAAATACTCTGTATGGGAAATGGTTCTAAAATAATGTTTAATGAACATGAGTATGTTTATACGCTCACAAATTGTGAAATGTGGTATATACGCCTTCTTTATTACTATCCACATTCCAATACTGCGCGGAGAAGAACAACCACAATGCCCGAGTTTGACAGAAAACCCAATTTGTCCTTGCTATAATTTTAAAGAGGGTACGTTTCTTTAAATTGGAAAAATAATAAAAGTTTATTTTAAATAGCCTTATATTAAAACTTTATTTTGATTCCAGGATTGTTTTTGGAATGTCCCAGTGCTACAGCCAGTGTTGTCAGGAATGTATTGTCGAAAATAAAAGGAACGATTCACTCTTTGTCTATATATGATTTAGAGCGCTCGACAACAGAACTGAAAGCTGATTTTTTTCCCACCCATGTAAAAATAAATAGCTTGCAGATAACACAGTCTGGAATTACAAAAATTGAACCGAACACCTTTAAAACAATCGCCGAATCTCTGAAATCATTAAGTATCATCGCAAGCAAGTTAAACAGCATTCCCCATGATTCATTATTTGAATTGTTTAATATCGAAATGCTTGATTTTCAACTCAACGATATCAAGAAAATAGATGGAGTTAGTTTCAAGAAACTAAAGTTAAAAAAGATAAATTTAAGAGGAAATAAAATAGCGAATATTTCAGAAAATGCATTCCAGAATTTAGAAGAAACTTTGGCTGAGATAGACGTAACGGAAAACTATCTTAATTTTTTTCCTTTAAAAGCTTTAGGTAATCTTAGGAATCTTACAAATGTAAGACTTGCTTGGAATAAAATTAGTTCAATTCCAGATAATATTAATGTTACAATACCAAATTTGATTACTTTGGATTTAAGTTCTAATCTATTTAATAAAATAGAGAAGAATTGGTTTAAAAACATGCCTAATATAAAAACTCTAATTTTTTTTAGTAACGAAATTAAAGAAATAGCGGAAGAAGCTTTTTATTCATTAGAAAATTTAGAAATTATAGACTTAAGTCGAAATAAAATTGTAAATATACAAAAAAATACATTTCAGAGGACCGTTAACATCCGTTCGATAGATTTAAGCCATAACCATATTCACCATATAAAAGGTCTTTTTGCAAATCTTAAACATCTTTCTGAGATTTTTCTCTCTGAAAATAACATATTAGAAATACCAGCAGATGCATTCTATAATACATTGGGACTAAAGGTATTGAATTTAGAACATAATGCAGTACAAATCGTACGTCCAAAAAGTTTTGATTTTTTAAATAATCTAACACAACTCCATATGGGAACAAATTTTTTAAAAATGCTTCCAAGTAATATTTTTCAATTTAATCGTAAACTTGAAATATTAAGTTTAGATAATAACTTAATTAAAGAATTAGACGACTTAATATTTGATAAACTTATTACATTAAAGGAAATTAGGTTGCAAAATAACAAACTAAGTCATGTAAGACGAAATATATTTAGCCCACTACCAGAACTTTTAGAGTTACATCTGCAAAATAATGTTATTCAAAATATCGATTCTCATGCATTTATAACCCTAAAAAAGCTTCAACACATTAATCTTCAGAGTAATAACCTGTCAACAATTGGTGATATATTTCCAAATCGTAATTCGTCGTTAGTTTCCATACAACTAAGTGCAAATTTTTTAACTATGCTCAAAAACAGCTCTTTAAGAGGACAGATGAATGTGCAGATTATGTGGTTAAGCCACAATAATATTAAGTCATTAACTTCCAACTTGTTTAGTGATTTAATAAATATACAAAGATTGTATTTAAAAAATAATAGCATTATGCAGGTTGAGGATAGAACATTTATGCATTTAAGGAAATTAAAATATTTAGATATCAGCAACAATAAAATTAGCAAAATTGGCAATGAAACTTTTTATAATCTTGTAACACTTGAAGAAGTTTATCTTAAATGTAATAAAATCAACAATATTGCTAAAAATGCATTTATTCACCTTATAAAACTGAAATTACTTGATTTATCTGAAAATGAAATTATATATTTTAATTTTAATATATCTACATTACCAATTAAGCAAATTCGAATAAATGCAAATTCAATTACTACAATTGACTCAGACCTATTGAAGGTTCTACCAAATTTGAATGACTTTGAATTGAAATTAAATATGTTGACGTGGGAAGACATTTTACAAGTTCAAATACCGGGACTTAGGTCACTTATATTATCGAATAACAATTTAAATCATCTTGAAAACAATACATTTTCTCACTTACTTTCCCTCCAAATACTGACTTTAGAATCATCAAACATATCTCAATTACCTTCTTCTACTTTTATCAAAAATCAAAATTTATTAAGAATTAATTTAGCCTACAACAATTTGAAAGATTTGCATAAAGACATTTTTGCTTATACAACAATTCTTCAAGAACTCAATTTAAAAGGCAATCGTTTTACCGAATTTCCACATGTGGCTTTATTCAATATTACTTCCTTGGAAATTTTAAATTTATGTCATAACAATTTACATACAATAGACTTTTTTAAATTTGTGGGATTACAGAATTTAAGGACTTTAATTTTATGCAATAATCACATTTCTATTCTTAATGGTTTTAAATCTCCTTTGCTAAAAAATTTGATAACATTAGATTTGAGTAATAACATGTTAACAGTTCTTCCACCGAATTTCCTTCAATATTCAACTGGTTTAAAGGAAATCGATTTGTCACATAATTATTTCAAGCATATTCCTAGTACTGGGCTATCAGAGTCCGTTTTCCCAGCATTGACTACTTTAAATATATCATCAAATTTTATAGAACAATTATTACAAACATATCCAATCAAATTATTTCCTCTTCTAGAAGAATTGATTGTTAGAAATACTAATTTAACAATTATAACCAGTAAGGATTTCGAATATTTTCCTTCATTAAAAAGATTAACATTAGACCAAAACTTTATAACTCGATTATCACCTGGTGCATTTTTAAAACTTCATAATTTGGAAATGTTGGATATAAGCCAAAATAAATTAGACAATATTCCTAGAGAAAGGCTTCAAGGATTATATGCGGTGAGACTTATAAATATTTCTCGCAACACCATACGGGAACTAGAAGAATTTACATCAGACTTGCAAAATCTACAGATATTAGACTTGTCTGCTAATCATATCACGAGAATAACCAAAGATGTTTTTAGAAACCTACCAGGTCTTACCGAACTTTATTTAAATGATAATTGGCTCTCTGCTATAGCATCGGATGTCTTTTTGAAATTAAGGAAAATATCTCACATAGATCTCAGAAGAAATTACTTTGAAATAATACAATTAAAGATGTTGACTAATCTTGAGACCCAAATAAAAACAATTGCATTTGATGGTAAGTGTGTTGCCGTAACATCAATTTACAATTATGTATATATGAATTACAATTTGAGATACATATCTTATAAAATAAAGTTTACAAAATGAATTTACAATGCAATACTTAAGCTATTATGTACTAATTATGAATTATTTTTTCAGAAAATCCATTAACATGCAATTGTGAATCACAAGATCTATGGAAATGGACACAAGATCATTTAAAAATTGTTTTGGAAGGCAGCAGAAATTTGCGTTGTGAATATCCAGAGGAACTTCATGGTCTTGGCTTTGTAGGACTAACATCTCAAAAGCTCTGTGACATACCGATAATAATGAGACTGGCAATACAGGATATTCAGACCTATTCGGTTCTGGTTTCTTGGCAAAGCCGCAATCAAAGTGGGTTAAATGGTTACCAAGTAGCTTATTACAGGGAACAGATGCCAACTATTGTAAGCATAATTTTCAGTGACTAATTAGATTTCATCACTATTAGGACAATGACATGTAAATTATGTTAATTGACTTTAGTATTTTAAACTGAGACATACATAGTACATTTAAATGGGTACTAGTATATTTTGTAATTATAAATTATCTATTGTATACGTAAATTTTTCAAATATATATTTTCTATATTATTAGTATTTGTTTATGAAAATAACATCATATTTATCACCATAAAAGATATTTTCCGTGATATTTAGACTTCAATTTCTTACCAATTACTTTAATTTAGTTTCGTGTTACGTTTTTCTCATATGTAATATGATTCAATGATTCAAAACGAAGTTTATATAAAAACAAATAGGGGCACTCAGTTTACAGCAAAACATTTGAATACAAAGGCTGTGCATCACTTCAATGGACCATAAAAAAATATTTATGTTTCTCGCCCGAGGTTATTCGGTTGTACTGTAAACCATTTAAATCTTCTATTAACAATGGTTTATGAGACCAACAAACGCTTCTGAAGCGTGCAAATATCATGACATATAACCTTTACAATGTATGAAAAAGTACTGTTTTCTTCGCAGATACGAGGTAAAGTTTTGAACGCTACTGCCCGAACGACCAGATTGAGTCATTTGACGCCAGGAGCACGGTATAATATTTGCGTTCTTGCTTTTGGTGACTTTGGTAATACAGTATCCTCAACACCGTACGCCAGGACAGCTCCATCATATACAGAACATTCTGGAATTAATTTGTACGGCGACGAACAAATGTTTACAAATTTACGGACCTTTATGAATAATTCTCATACGAGTAAATGTACTAGTGTAACAACAATAGAAATATTTAGTGCGGCCTTAGACAGTCCTTTCTCAAATACTTATATGGGTATAACTGAACTTTTAACGAGAAGACTCAGTTTGGTTGTGGGCGGCTGTATAGGCCTTATTGTTTTTCTTGTATTAGTGTCAGTCTTAGGATATATGAAAACAAAAAAACGACCACCATTACCAAAAACTGAAGTACAACAACCACCACAGTATATATCCTATGATAATTTCTCTGCAACGAATATAGAAGTTCAATCGACAGACATAGACATAAACACGATTTCCAATAACACACCAACACCGTTTAAACAATGTGAATAGACAATTCCTGATAAGTAGTTTTCCATACTTATTATTTACAAATTATTTTAGGTTTTATTAAATTACCTTTAATGGTTTAGATATTGTATGTACACTTTTAACCAAAAGTTATTAAACTTACCTAAATAACGAATTTTGTGATAGCATTTGTATAATATTCTTAGTTACAATACCGTATATTATTTTAAGATAAGTCTGACTAGGTAGTTCTCTTTTTTATTTATAATAATTTATAATTAAAAAAAAATGTAATGTATTAAAATATGAAAATTTTATAATGCTGTTACTTGGTCTATTATTTAAATTTTTGAGACGTATAACGTTTTTGTAAGAATTTATATTTGCTTTGTAACAATAATACCAAAACTATATAATATATATTATCTATAATGTAAATAAAGGTCGTGCCAAAAAAGAAATGATAAGTATATATATTAACTATATCAGCCATAACAGTAACTTTAGTCGCAAATTGCATTCATATAAAAATGCAGAATAATTCTTTATTAAGATAGATTTAATAATATAGACCTAATATGTAAGATTAATAAACAAATATCATACTTTAGTTTACATAAAGAAAATGTAACAATATAGTTAGATTATTATTGTTTTAACTATGACCTGTCTGTTTAAGGTAACATTGTAGTATTAATAATAAAATTTTGAAAATATTATAGTTTGATTTTAATAGTCACTTATGTAATTTAAAAAACATATTTTAAGGTTGGTCTACAAGTGGATAGACATTTTTTTAAATTCAAGGATTGTAAGATTACGAACTAAGTAAGTTCGTGTTATTCAATACAATTAGTAATTATAATTCGTAATTAAACAAAAATTAAAAAAAATAAAGATTCGTGTAATAATTTTTAAAAGAAAAAACAAACCAAAAATTTATTTTTTTCCAAGTCATATATCTTTTGCAATAAAAAAATAGAAGTCGGAATAAATACTAACAAAACTTAATTTAAAGTAAATCAATATAATGTCTCTATGTCAGTTTTAACAGAATTAAATGAATTATTCAATGCTAGAGTCGTTGCGGGTTAATTCCTTAAGAGCAGCACTTTGCTTTCCACAACCAGTTCCATCGTATTTAGGTCTCCTATAAAGAAATGCATAGATATTGTTATTCTACAGTATAAAATGAAAACACGCTTCACAAATGATACCGTCTAGTAGTCTTCAAGAAAAAAATAATTTAAATCGTTCAAAATTTACAAACCTATCAACAGTCTTGAGAAGAAAAGATTCGCCTTAAATTACTATTTTCTGTTTTCCGAATATGAAGTTACACGCTGGTTACATGCTGGTTTAGGAGTCAATACTAGCACCACTTGTCACCCGAGATTTTTAGATCGACTTATTTAAATTAGTGTCTTATTCTCAAAGGCTAAAATAAAAATGATTTCTATTATTAGAAGTTATTTTTATTATTTATATTATTATTTATATTATAATTCAATACGCCGGTGTTGGATTGTGTTAATGAACTGATTTCGACCACTAAACGTTACTTTTACTATAAGAGTAAAAGATTTTTTTCTAAACTCCATCCACTCCAATCTATGTGGATCGGGTGCTCCAGCGCTAGCTTTCGATGCCCAAATTTGATAAGATTTATTTAATAAGGAACTATTTTACACTGGATTCGACACCAATTGCAAGAACGATAATACAAATAAAAATGATAAATATTTATTAAAAAACAATTAGAAATTCCTAAATCAAAACAAAAGCTATATTTTTAACTCAATATATTTTGTTTTCTACCTACCTGAATATACATATATATATATTTGAAGCTGAATTCAATGAATACAATACAATAGCTTCAACGAGTCATAAGACAGGTAACATTAAAGAAAACGGTTGTTTTCAATCATTAATGTCTATTCACAGATCCGTCCTAGCCACGTATGAAAAAGGGTCAAACATGTTTCCGGACTGAAAGTGGCAACTTTTTCCATCCATTGTGTAATATGAATATCTCTTTGATGTGAATTATTGTGTACAGAATGCTCGCACAAACGTTGCAACCGCCACAGATAAAATAAATATTTATGATTGTCTGCATATTGATTACAATTTTAACTAAAAATAGTGAATTTTATAAATATTAACTGTGAATATATAATGTTTCATACATATTAATTTTTATTATATATTTATAAAACGTATTGGACTACTTAAATATTTAAATTAATATGCAGAGTCTAGTGGCATAAGTAAGTAAATAATTATTGTAGAAAAGTAATTAAGAATTCTTTTTGAGTGTTTATGTATAGATTTAAGCAACACCTTGATGTATAATATAAAATCAATACCCTTTATTAACCAATTTTGCTTTTGATTGTGTACATTTTCATATAAAATTAAATTTTGATTTCTATTGTTTACTGAGGTGTATTGTCTAATATTATCTACTTTATAGTTATATTTCATACTATATCTATAAGTAGTGGAAGTTGTAGAGAAGAGTGAAATATATTTTTTCATTTTTTATTTTCTACAAATATCTCTCATAATTGAATGTCAAACATTAATTTCGGCTATGGCATCTTTTCAATGTTATTCAATACTACAAAATTAAAAATATTGGTTAGAATTTTCTGAAAAAGACTAACAGATGTCACCTCCGTCTCGATGAAGATAGTAGAGAGAATTCAAAATTAGTCGAAGCGAGTAGCGACAGCTCCATTGATAGAGCGATGCAATGATTTTACAGAAAGAATGGGTTCGAATCCAGCTGGAATCGAAAGAATTTTCATTCTATTTTATATTTTGTGAAAAGGCATTTTCTGTTACAGAACTTAAAAAAAGAATTGATGAGCCCAATCGCACTAAATGAATTAATGTTTATCTGGATATTATAAGATCCTTTTTCAACGAAGCACTAAATAGGTCCAGTATATATCACTAATGATGTCAAAAATGCTTATATTTTATAAAAAGATGTTATGCCTTATTATGCTTCAATACCTGTGTTCTTTTAAATTTTATTGATGTTCATAATAACAAAATAAAAATGTATACAGAACAAGTACTATTATGTTCTATAACAGATAAATTACATTTTTGGACATTTGAATATTTGAGTCATTATTATACTATTTTTTATTATACTATTGAATTATCTGTTGACTGTTAATTTAAAACATAGAATTAGTTTGAAAGCTGCATGTTGCGGTTTCTGAAGTATACTCGTAGATGCCGTCTACGTAGTTTTACTGTTATATTTCTTATTATGTCACTATGAAATCAATTTAATACTGTTTGTTGTTAAAAGTGATCACAGCAACATATTAAAACCATTGGATCAACATATCTTTTTGTCAATATTTGCAATTAACCCACATGATGATGATGGAATGCGTACTTAGCAACACAGTTAGCTTATTTGCGTAATATTTTGACTTTAATGTTGTGACCTATCGAGGCATGTTTTTTTAATTTTAATATGGCAATGAGATGACTTGAAAATGTGATTCTTGATCACTCAAACAACTATGCCGTAGTAATCGAACCCATGACTTTAAGTTTTACCGCCAGAGCCATCACCATACCACTAATTGCTAGACCAATCGGCATTCTAATTAAAATACTGAAGACCTTTTTCCTTTTTTTTCAAGTTATGGTTTTGGCGAAATTTGGCTGATGAACGAAATTATTTTTTTCAAAATAAGCAAGACAATATTGTAACAGCCATAGTAATGATGAACTGAACGCTAGGTAACATTTTAAATTCTTCAAGAAGATATGGCCTGGCACGTCACTTCATTGTTTTCTCTGGGGATATCTCAACAGTAATTGCAAGATAATGTCCACTTCCCATGAGCAATGTGACATCGAGTTTTCACAAATTTGAAATCTAGATTCGAGGAGTCTGTACATTTAGATAGCTCACAATTCAATGATATTATTTTTAAAAATATAAATGGTCATGTGTTTACTCTACTGAAACTACAATTTATCTTTCCAAAATTTACTAGGTTTTAGCCATGAATTTTGGAGGTATATAATATATAAAGTGAGCTACAACTACTATTATCACGACTGCTACAATATACCATTAGCGAACTAATGCAATATTGTATTACATAGTCTAATATTAAGTACATTGGGGATTTTGTTATTGATTTAATTAGGACCATTAGTGTTTAAGTAGTTTATATAGGTAAATACTTGTTTTAAACTACTACTGAATTATACTATCTTGGCAGCTAGTAAAAAAAAAGAATAAAAAGACTGGCCATAGTTTCGGCATCAGCAACTTAAATAATTTAACAACCTGAAATTTTATCTTTATTTTCTTTCTCTCCCATTCTTTTAATAAAACTTCTTTTCATTTCATTCTAAATCTTTTTGTAAATGTTCTAAATTTATATTTAGAACAAATAAAGTATGGCAAAAGAAGAAAGCAAGATAACGAGTAGGGAGTTTATATGTAATGTGAGAATTAGTTTCCCATATCATTGTTATCTTATTTTTATAAATAATATTTATTTTTTATCATTTTAGATACAGATTGTATAAAAATTCTTAAAACGCCTATAACAAAAAATATGTTATTACACGTCTTTAAAACCACATTTGTAGCATAATTACAACTAATTGTTTAGGTATACAAAATTGTAATTATACGGAATTTCTAAAACATAAAAGTTTTTATTTCGAATACAAAGCAATATTATAAACACAGTCTGAATAGTTTACAACCAAGGTTTATATTATTGCAATTATTTTCAACATGTTAGTTATTTAAAATAATTTGAAATAAAAGAGCTATATTTTATAGTGCAGATGAAAGATATCGTATTATATAATAGTCTTTGTCGGGACATATATACATTTTTATTATAGTTGACAAAGGTTTTCCTCTTTCTTCTGGAATATGAAAATTACTTTGGATAAAATTGCGATTAAATTATACGTTGTATATGTATCTCAGACCAATTACTAAAAGGTTAACACGTCTCTTTGAATAAATTGTTTTTCTACAGAAACTGTTTCTGCAAAACGTGGAATACTGTATTCTGAATACTATGCTACAATAATGTGCCGGGAAAAATATTTTTTCAATTTTATATAAAAATAGCTCCGGAATATATTATTTTGTTTTAATTGTTAACATATTCTACGTATGGACATCGTATCCTTGTTAAGCTTTTTATTATTTTTAATATTATGTATAAATATTAATTCCAGGAGCTTAAGTGTTATTTGTTTCATTTCTTATCTAAACGTCAAAATCATGTTTTTTATTATTTTTATGTTATATATATATATATCAGATAGAATATTTTAGATAGTCTGGTCCTGCATCTAATTGTGGCATCTTCGAACTACCTTTATTAAAAGTTACTTGAACTACTTACTCGGCTGTTACCTGAATAAAGTCGCGATTTTTACTGTTAAACGTTAGAGGAGGCTTTTTTTCATTTGATTTTAATAAACATTTAGTATATCTGTCAAAATTTCCGAATTATATAAAAGATTTAAAGATATTTGTGGCATAACAGTTCATACATTTGCTCTCACATTCAAAATTTATTAATTAATCAATCTCCAATCCGAAATTGAACTATACATTGGATGGCCAACAACCTCAATCGACAGGTCGGTTATTGGAAACGATAACTCAAGGAATTGGTTCTAGTCTTAGGTATGAAAACGATTATAGGGATTGATCATTATTATATATTGAAATGTTTTAAAGAAATATTAATGGGTAGGGCAGATTAAGGCTTTAAGGTCTAAATAATACTTTAAAAATGTAGCTAGTCATCCACTAACTTCAAGGACACACTAATGCAAGGATTCCTCAGAACCTTTCATAATCTTAAAATATAGATTAAATAAATTAAATTATTCACATACTAAATTAGTTTTAGAACGAAAACCAAAAACATTCGGCCCTTAAATATAAAATAAGCGTTTCGATGAACTAGCCAAAAGTGCTTTTTTTTTTGGAATTCTAAATTCAAATTCATTGAAATTGAGCGAATCATTTGTTTCAAAGCATTTAATTTAATTTTAATATAATTTGGTTCAATCACTTTAAACAAATCGAAAAAGTGAATAAGGTCTAAAAATGAGCACCGGGTAAGGGGTTCAACTGAAAATTAGTGTATAGGGTAAACTTCGCCTTATACGAATGCTGAGTTGTGCCCTTTTCTTGACATCACACAACATTGGCACATTTTTTTTTTTTTGTGTTTTTGTGTGTGTTTTTGTCTATTTTTTTTATTTTCTTCATTTAGTTATATATATGTTTCTCTTTATTAATTTTGTGATGTTGTCAATGTTGTGTGTTGTTATTGAATAAATGTTATTTTCTTCTTCTTCTTTCTTCTTCACCGCATCAACTGCGAAGCACACGAATAACATGAGTGCTGCGATACATTATTTAACGGTCATTGCTACGAGGGAATTTAGAATCATGTGTAATACAAAATGAATTCAGTATGATAATTATATACATTTTCTAGATGACAGTTGACCCCGATAAAGGCACTGATGAATATTATATACTTAATGGTATCATGCAGATATGATACATTACATCTTCCAAGAATCTGGCCAGATGATAAAGGCGAAGCTATAGTCAGTAATTAAACCAGTAATTTTTGCAAGTCATGATGAAAAACATATCTGTTCAACAAACAAGATTGTTAAATATTTCAGATCAACTACTTCACGATAAAATGTTGCTAAATTAGAAAAGCTGTGACTAAAATATTTCAGATGTCCACCATACTCCAATGACTTTGCTCCACGAATTTAATTTTATTTAAAAATTTGGACAATTAGTTATAAGAAAAAATTATGATAACGCTGTCTAAACCGCCTTCAAATATTTATTTAATTTTTCAAATATTCAATATTTCAGCATGGAATCAACAATTTACCAAAATGAATAGACAAGTGAGTAAATAGTAATATAACATTATTCGATTGATTAAATATATAAATTTTTATACATATTTTTTTCCGTTTTCCCTTTCATACAAAATCCTAGTTTTATACATATATGTAAAAAGAACGTTCGCCAATAGTAGAGGAACATGAGAAATATATTTATTATTAAAAGTAGGCACTAGCTTTTCTTTGTACAAAAATATACCAATAGTAATGATAGAAAAGCGGACCTTTGGTATTATTCCTCATAATGTTCGCTTTTTATAAAACTAATTTATAACAACGGGCACGTATCATATAAAGGCGAAGTACGTGTACGAATAATATGCAGGTTTAATTTAGTGGCCTTTTGTAAGAGAATGAATGAACATATTATAGTTACAACTTTTTGTATGGCCTACATTACTTTTTGCGCAATTAAATTATTTTGTTCCTCATAAAAATTGGGTTGAAAAAATACGAAACCACAAAGGTAAGAATAGACTCTTTAATTTACTTAATGTAATTATTTACGTAAAACAAAGTTATTTCAGTTATTGTGGCTTAGGATATACCAAGAATATAAGGATTCATATTATTAAAATATTATTTTGAACTAACTATATTTGAATATCGAATAACCAGTTAGAATAATACACAAAGAGAATTATTTTATCTCATATATAAATGTAAATTTATTTTATAACTACTGTTAGTTTTAACAAACAACAAATTAGATTTTTTTTTAATTTAATGTAAAAATTTTCCTTAATACGATTAAAAACTTATTTTTTGGAATACTGAGTATTATTGATATACTGAGAAAAATATTTAAAATAAATTTTATTATATTCAACCAATAATAAATAGAAATACTATTTTATCTCAATTTTTGTTTATACACATAGAAGGTATAATAAATTACGTTTTATTTTAAAGAATACCACTGAAAGTGTAAACTGAATATTTTATCATCGATACCTTAAACAAGATACAAGTGCACGATAATTCCTTAAAGGGTCTAAGAAAGCCTTAAGGATTACCACGTATTACCGACGGCTTACAACCGATACTTGCGATGCTATCACGCACATTATATATGTTGAATTAGCGGTAGATTACTGACACATACACACCACCGATATAGTCATTAATGCGATATTGTGTTTCCAGCTCTGTTAGGTAAAGGATTAATAAATATAAATGTTATTTAAAAGTTTTATACTTTCTGAATATTATTCTGAATTAATAAGTGAAATAATTTTATTTATTTAAAGTAATAAAAAAAAAAACTTTAAATTAAATATACAGAAAGAGGAAACGTTTCATTAAATTATTTGACAACCTAGCAAATAATTTTAAAATTTTTATACATTGAAATAATACATCATATTTCGAAAGTTCAAGATTAGTACGCGGAATTTAATCTAGAAGTTACAATATTTTTCAATCTAAATAACTTGTTTGGTCTAAGATTGTGTTTTATATAATATGCCAAATAATGGTAAATTGTAATAGTTATGATCTCACGAAATACTATCACAATTTATATGTCATATATATATATTTATTACAAAATTCAAGAATACTGATTTTCATCGACAAGAGAATAATAAAAAGTTTCCACACCTGCTTAAAGGATAATTTTAGCATCCTACGTAGTGTATGTAATGATATAACATATTCCACAACATTAATAAAGGAACTTAACTTAAACTGACGTATATTATGACATAGATTCTAAATAATGGAACGACAAATGCGAGCGCTTTAGATGCATTTGTTGTTCCATTAATTTACTTATTTTTCATAAATATATCAGAGAATTTAATTCAGAAAATATTTATCAGAGAAGTCTGATAAGTAAAGTTGCCATGTCTGTAAACATAAATCAAATTAAATGTAAATTTCAAATTAAAAAACACAATTAACACGTTTATAATTTTATCTAGTAAGGTAAAATAAAATATATGACTGTCTTATAATTATTAAACGTTGTATATAAAATATTTTTTTCTCTATAAAAGTAAGACAAATATTATGATTTCTACAATATGATTGCAACCTGTTACAGTTACGAACAAGATATGAAACATACCTACACTGCGATTCTCTAATGTTTTGCTCTTATGAGTGGCACATCTGTGTCTTAGTTGAGACGTGTAATGCGTTCAATAACAATTATCTTTAATTACCATCATTTAATTAATTTTCATTCTAATTCGTATTTGACTTCTATCAAATATATATTAATATTACATTATTTCCTTATTTAAGTAATATGTGAATTATTCACGTTATAATAACTAGCTCGTCTTGCATTTTACGAATATTTCTTTTACTAGAATAACATTAACTTTTAATTAAAATTGGGTTGTAGATACAATTAAACTGTTAAAAATCGATATCTTCATTTAATAAAATTGCAGTTATGTTGACCAGAATGTGGTTAATAACCAAGTTAAAGTTGTAAGTATTCTTTTATTTTTATTTATAAATAATTACTATCGTATGATAGATCAATTTTAGACAATAGTCTAAAATTGATATTTTAATTTAAAAAAATGATATTTTATTAAATATCATTTTTTAAATATAAATAAAATAGTGTACTGAATTTTTATGGAAGAAAATATTTTATAATTATCTGGAACGAAATAAATATTACTTTTACGTAAGTAGTAAAAATTTCAGATATAATTCTTAAAAAGTATGGAGATCCGTTACGCCAAAATATATTAATAAATCCTGACCTGCATCAATCTTACTGCCGACATGTTTGATTTATATTAAAATATTAGGAAAATAACAAGGTTGGTATCAGATGTAATAAATATGATACTGTCAAGTAAAACAGACTCTCATTCATTAGATTATTAGATTTTCTGATAAAAGGACTTTTTGGAGTAACAGTAACGACATTGGAACTCTTGATAGAATAATGAAATAAGAAACAGAAGATACACAAGTACAGTTAAGTTTTCGCGTCAATAGATATCCCTCCCGTAACTAAATAACAACAATAAGAGAAAGCCAGTGTGTAAGGGAGGACCAACTCCACGGCAATCTAATAAGAAATCAGGCGATAAGGAAAATGTAATAAAAACGAATATACACCGGTTTGATATATACTTAAGTATAATTTAATTAGTATTGTCTAAAATGTTATATCTCAATTAAATCAATTACAATAATTAAGAATTCAATATGTGTGTATAAGGTAGCCTTTATACTAAATATAAATATAAAATATAATAAACTATGTAAAAATTTATTAGATTAGACAAAAATTACTATACTATCAAACAATATCCTTCATTTAATATTAATCCTACAATCACCTTTCTAAATAATCTCTATTAATAAATATTATTAAAACCAAGAAATATATTTTTTGCTGTCAGTTATAAATTATTTAATGCAGTAGCATGCGTTGTACATTCTCTACTTCCCATTTTGACAATTCTTTTCAAAGTATCGCATTCTGTGACGTCTACCGACATCTAGCGGCAAAGAACAATAGAAGTCATTTCAAATATATATGGTCGTGCCTAAAAATCAAGCTCTTGTGATTTAATTAATAAAACTCATATAAATGCACTTAAAAGTTCGTTGCCATTGTAAGTTTTGGTAAAAAAAGTCGTGCCAAGGTTCTGATAGACGTGGGAGAAGTGCGTGATTGGTTAACCCTCGTTTTCTGAAGGTGAAGTTGACCCGGGGCTGTTGTGAGCTAAGCACTACATGCTTTCTTTACTCTAAATTCTAATACCATGATTACTCTCTAATATATATTTCCAAATATAAATTCAAACAATTCAAAATATTAATTTTCTTATCATACAGGGTTATGTTACAATACTTCAGCTGCCGGTACAACGGGTCATTGATGCAATTCATGAAATTAAAATGCGCAAAAATTAAAAGTAAATCAAATTAAAAATTTTCATAAGTTTTTCAAAATATAATACCACAAGTAATAACGCAACTAATAGTTAACAAGAGCTTCAAAACAAAAAAAAATATATAATCATTTTTAAAATACCATTTTTTAAACTAAGTGACTCGACAAGCGCAGAATTCTGAGCAAGTTAATTATAGCAAGACCTCCCCTTCGTCTACCTAGTTTTAACAGCTATAACAGACGAGTATCAGGACGGACGCAATCAAAATGAGTTTTAATTTTTCTTTCCTATGAATAAAGAGATATTTTTTTCAATTTATTGCAAAGAATTTTAAGAACTTATGATTATTTTCAACATTTACCTAATGTTGCTCATTTTAAAATTAAATATTTTTTAGATTTTTCATGTACATTATATTTTCTCATATATAAATAGATGAAACGATGTCTTTAAAAGACTTTTAAGGATTTTTCTTGTGTGCAAGGTACTGTCGTACGGTCTGATTTTTCTGATTCCATAAGTCACTAAATTTAAACATCTATTTCATTGGTAAGACTACTTCAGTTATTTACCCTGAAAACTAAGTTTTATCAAACGACTTAAGTACCTATTTGGTTGTTAAGAATTAAATTAAGGCTCATTTGGGGAATATGAGGCCGAGATTGATTTAGATATGAGGGTTTTGTAAGCCGACCGGCATCCCCGGTGGTGTTTACCGCCTTTGAGTGACAAGTAATTAATAATTTCAATGTATCGTGCATTTGGGTTAGTATAAATTTTTATTCAAAACCATAATTACAATTGTTGCACATAAATATCAAAATTATCATTTTATGAACATAATAATAAATTTATTCTTTATTATCTTTTAAACAATCCTTATAGACACCTTTTGTCGCTATTCTCGTTTTTTCAATAAGTATTAAAGGTTTAAGTTTTATATAACAAGTCTATTTTTTTACAATAGTTAAATCGAGCAGAATATGGTTCATGTGATATTAAAAAACAACGATTAAGAAAGCAAACTTATTAAAATTAAAGCCCTTATTTTACATTAATCAAATCACTTAAATTATAAAAATCAAACAAAATAATTTTAAATATATTTCGTATAGATATTGAATAAAATGTCTGGTGTAAAACCATGATTTATAAATCTAGTGGGACCTTATCATCATCTCTGGTAGTAATATTACAACAATTTAACTTTTACTTTTCTACCAAGTTATTTATAAAAAAAATATTATTTTCTCAAGTTTTTGAGATTCATTCTTTTTTGAGGTGTCACTTGCTCTTTTCTTAAAAAAATCGGTATATTTTCCAATTTTTTTAATCTATGATAGTTTAAACATGTCGTGGTAGTGGGTGTGGGTGGTGGGTAGTGACACACCAAGTGGGGTAAAATAATTTTTAATAATATGTCTACATTATTACGATGTATAAACGTGGTAAATGGTAAATTTGTTATCTTAAATCAAATGAGTATATAATATGTGAATGAATCAACTACATTTATACTAATTCAAGATTTACGAGTATTTAAAAATGTTAGGAATCGATATGAAACCTCAAGTTGCTTATAATCTGTCAGACAGTAATCTGTCAGAGTATATTTTTTATATTTCAATCAAATCGATCCAGTAGTTTAGCCACAGTGTCATTTTTTTTACTTTAAAAAATTAACCGTGTGACATAGTATGTTATGTTAGTATTCTAACACTGAAAGATTAAAAACTTTCAAGAAACAGTTACTACCACTAAATCTTTTAAGTTAAGAACCTCTACATGGAGAAAATATTTAAAACATCATAGGTATAAATTTCCTGTGCTCGTTCGTACAGTATTTCGGCTGCCATGTTATAATTACCATTGCTATACAATTTGTAACTACAAATAATAACCTCGTATATAAAGACACTTAAACGACCTTTATCAAATAGTTTTTAACATTTTCCAAGAAATCACTAATTGAGGTATACATTATTACAAATGTAAATAAACTCCTATCTCTTTCCTAAAAGAATCTATAAATACTATTTTTCATCTCTTTGGTATGTATATGAATCATCAATGTGCCCATTAAAAAACATCGTGGTGAGACCTTAATGCAGCCTTAATACTATACTTTTTTCTGTTTTTGAATGCTTTATTTGACCTCAAAACATAAAAAGTAACTGTCAACAAATTACAATTGTATAATGTAATTTTTGGTAATTAATGTCTCATAAACCTATAATTCGCCCAAAAATAAAGTACTTTGGCAGGTAAACGGTTCTAAGGGTATGAAAAAGACCGACCAGAATTAATCAAATAATAAAGTGTATTTTTTTTTATTTCCTTTCGAATGTTACTAAAGATTGCATGATTGCCATTTACACTTCACATCGCGGTAATTCTTTGCAAAACAACTGAAACGATCATGATATTATAATTCTTCTTACGTTATAAAGTCTGTTTTTTATATAACATTTGGGTAATTATTAGGCGATATTCATAATGTGTTGTAAGGATGAGTCGTTTCTGTCCGTTGGAGAATGTCCTGCAACAAAACCCGTGGTCTTCGGGTGGTGATAATGAGGTGACACACAAGGCTTCCACCCTGGCCGCTAACTACCTTCATTTAAGAGGTAAGAATTTCATCGCCACTAAATCGGTCAAATATGAATGGTGAATTCTGTATCCTGCTTGCTGAATGCTCGTTTTATGTTTGCTTTTATTTGGTGGACAGTTTTATTTTCTTCATTTAAATGTGTCAAATGATCGTATAAGCTATATCCTTTAGGTAATGAACGGACGGAAATATATTGTTTTATGTTATATTACTTTTTTATTATAAGATTTTAAACACTTAAAAACACAACTCTAAACATGGTATTAGCACATATGTTACCTTTTGAAAACAATATTGGAATAAAACCTCAAATTTCTAATTACGTTCCGAGTACACTTACAAAAATTCAGTAAAATCGATTTAGTAGTTTAGCATCATCGGAATATCACTCTTGTCAAATTATCATATGATATAATTAAAAGCGCTATAATAATATTTTTTTTTGTCGACATCAACAAACATTAAAATAGCGTCTCATTATATCAAATTCGAAGTGCATGCTAGTAGTCTGGTAAATCTTCATTAGACATGTCATCCTTGCACACTGAGTTTTATATTCGAAAAAACAGATCTCTAATCGTAATGTCGAGAAAGCAGATCACAATTGTGTTCCTCCGCACACGTACAACTGATAGGTATGACGTCGCTGTAATGCCACTGCCATCTGTGAATAATTAAATAAAATCTTGTGTGTAAGCGCTAAGGACATTCACATAACCTCCTACATTTTCCAATGAATATGAAATCGTATCATCACACTTAATTAAAAGTATATAGAAACTTTAACCTCTCAGTCAATTTTACTCACATATAAACTTAAATGATCATGTTTCCACTTTTTTTTAGATTAACACAAATTCTTTGATCTTTTAATTACTAAAATGCTCAAAGCCGACTTTCCATAAATTAATTTTAACATTTAGCAGAGTTATTGCATATTAACACATTGAAAAGAGTTACTTAAAAAATCAAGTAAAATGATAGGTCCTATGGACATCATACGTAATTCCTAAAACAAATCTTAGTGTGTAAGGCACTAGAAGTTTTTCGTTTCTGTTGCTTTTGTTCCTGTATCAAAGTCTATTATTAGTATTAATAAGTAACTTTGAATCAGATTTGTGACACATTTGTATTATATATAGCATTTTTAATTGCACAATGAATTAAATTTCCTAAAAATAATTATATAAAACTAATGAATTAAATGTATATTCTTTTTAATAATAACATTAAACTAAATACACGTAAAACAAAAATTTATACTTATGAAATAAAAACAAAACAAGTATTAATTATTACTTTTTTAAGTTTATCTTTAAAATTATTTATCAAACTTAATAATCAAACTATAATCTAACTATATTGATAATATTATTAAAAACGAGGTTCATTTTAAGCAAACTCAATTAAATGAAATCATAAGTTATTAATGAATATTAATATTAATGAATAAATTGAATTATGAGTAAGAAATTATGTAATTAAGTAAACAAATGTCACATCACGGGAAAACATTTGATTAAATTGATCGTGTTTTAATATGAATGTGTAGTATAGTAAAAGTGCTATTCTCGTTATTTGATACTTTGTCCATCTTGATTAGTTACTCATCAAGATACACAAATAATGTTGATTTTTCTAATTGAGTTTATAGTTTTAATTGAAATTCTTCTTTCATAATTTTATTGAGGTAATTTTTTTTTATAGGAAAAATCGTTTAGTGTTAAATTACCTCTTTAAATTATGGAAAAATTAGGAGAGCACTCTGAAAATAAATTATATTTTACTTTAAATATAAAGAAAACCCATTTTTTTTCTCTTGGAATATAAAAAGGAATGGGGATTATTAATGCTTTTGTAAATAATATGTATTTTATAAAGAAAAATATTTTACGATAAAAGATAAAACAATGATGAATTCTATTTTATCTATGTTAGTAACAAATCGATCTGAAATTGTCTGAAATTTAAAACGAAACAAAGTTTAGTTTCGTTTTAAATTTCAGACAATTTCAGACAAAATCCTAGTGTCGGTTTTAGCTAAAATATCCGGAACTTTCAGGAATACCGAAACTCAAGAGTCGTGAATTAAGTGCCTCGTTTAACTAACTTGAACATATAAATTAAAAAATGTATTTAGATCTTCGGAATAATCTGAAATGGACGAAAGTGGTATAACTATCGTATAATATATTACTTTATAATACTCATTTGAAACCAGTGACATGTTTATTTTTTTAAATTAAGTAAGTATCAACTTACCGAGAAATAAGCGGGTACACAATTGTTGTACAAATCATTGTAATCTCTCTTTTTTGATACTGAAAATTTAATGACTGATAATTGTCATCATTATCATAATAATCAGGTCGCTTCAAAAATAAATAATAAATGTTATAATAAATGTAGAAAAAAATATCAAAAAAGACTATAAATCTAAAAAATCTCGATTCACGACATACACCAGTTTACAAACGTACACATAACTATGTTTGTATTTTGGAAATTTTATGTCGTAGGTTTAGTTTTCACTCTAACATTTATTCATATGTTTTATAGATTGAAGATAAAAACAAAAATATATTTTTGTTACGTATTTTAATGATCGTCTTTCTATTTACTTCTATTTAAAGGTCTATGTTTATTAAAATAACTGTAAAAATAAATATTAGATTTCATTATATTATAAAAAACTTTAAATATGTTTAAGAAAGTTTCGCTTTTGGCTGAAACTGAAAACAAATCCGAAAGTTCGGTTTCAGTTTGAGTCGAAATACCGGTTTCTACCGCAACTGTTTATTTTTAAGTCATTGTATTGGAGCCAAAGACTAATAATATTTTCTTATTATAGATAGTAAATTAAATTTTGGTTTACAATAGAAATAGTTCTTGAGTTATAACTTATATTAATATTATTGAATTTCGTTACTGTTACCGAAACCATTGTTGTTATACATGGGCACATTGGCAAATATTTAAAAGGATTCAAACTTATAAATGTAATATAAATAAAGATTAACTAAACATTTATATTATGAAAAGTTTAAAAAATATAACGAGTTACCGATGTATGCTTTTTTGCGATTAATTACGTTTTTAAAATAATAAACAGTTTTGTATAAACAGAATAGTATGTTCAAACAATCTATACATATAATAAAACTGTACGATGAATTGCAAAATTTTCTGGTTAACACTTACTATAACTTTTACTGCAGGTAAATGTCTAATTCCTACTGAAAAATACCAAATAATATGTCTATCACTTAATTCTATTTAAGTATTTAAATAAAATATGTAGAAAAACAATATCAATTTTTTAACATCACGTTAAAAGTGCCACGGAAAAAATAAACAAAATGCGTACGTCTTATAAATTAGTTTTGATGTCCAAAACTAGATGGCGCCACAGGTTTAATAAGGTACCTATCCGCCACTATTTCTTAAAAATTTGAACACCTCTAATATTTGCTATCTGTAAGAAATAACATATATTTTTAATTTATTGAAATAATTACGACTACGATTAAATAAAAATTCAATACAATAAAGAAAATTTAAAAGAAAAGCTGTTTTAATGATACAAACAAAACTATTTTGTCAACTTTTTACTGGCTTTAAATCAATATGACACTTTGATGTATAATATTTTTTTATGTTAGTGTACAACCCTTAAAATTAGCGTGAGAAACATTATTAAAGCTAATTTTCCTAGATTTCTGTGACTCTCCCTAATGGTTTGCGCTTACGAATGGCACACATGTCGCTAAGTAGAACAGTTTTATGCATTGAGTATATATAGGTTTACATTACTTCTATTAAAATAATTTCATTACGTTTAGTTAGTCAAACTTTGATGTTGTCTTTAGCTAGTTTATACTAATTTAATATCATGTAAATCATAGCATAATACATAACTATTATACTCAAAATAGAATATGAGATCAACTACAAGAAAAGTGCACTAAGTATACAGATCCGATAATGAACATAAACAATAATCTAAAAATTAATTTATATAAATTAAGTGGCATTATCTTCTTTGCTTTGGTTTTATGAAATTAATCTGATGATTGCAGTCCAGTGAGAGAGTAATTATTTAACAATAATATTCCTGGGGATGAATAACATAATAAACCATAGTTATAGCACAACGTCCTTTTGAGAATGAATGAAGTAAATCATTTTCATTTTATGGTTGGTACTTTATTATAGAGCATCGTCCAGCTATCATTACAATATTTCATCGCTCCAGAGACATTTTAGCGATTGCCCTGATTAATATGACATTTTTAATTTAATAGTCATTTTTGAAATGATATATTCTGGATATTTGTAAATTAGTACATTAAAATTTATAATGAAAGAGGAAAACCACTTTTAATTCAGAAGTATATAACAATTTATTTTAATTACACCTACACTTTAATGAGATTTGTCAATTTTAAAGTTTTGTAAAGATATAGTCTTTTTTTTTGGAAAAACTTTAATGATTAATTTCTTCTTGTTTGATGTCATATCGAACTATATTAGAATATGCAATATGGGACAGTCTCCATAAAGTCATCGAAACCAGCCTGCATTTGTGTTATGCATCACCAGATTGCTTTCGTAGAACTATTAATTTACTTTAAGGCAATTATGTTATCATTTACATATATTTTGTGACTTATTTATTCAATGCAAGTGGCCCTTTATGTTAAGGCTGGTTCATCCAGGCTCTACCTACCCTAAGAAAGATAGTCCAAAGGTTCATAAGACAAAATTCATTCCGACATTCCTAGACTATTTTAGTTAATCTCAATAAAACTATAATCTCAATAAAACTATTTTTTTACGGATTACAACTCTCGTATAGTTTAGTTACATTTTTATTTTAGCCCGACGTTTCGAATGCTTTGCAGCAATCGTGTTCACGGGTAGACGAAATGTAAGTGTCTATCGACAGAGACTTACATCTCGAATTACCAAATTATACGCGAGTTTTAATCCGTAAAAAATACTTTTATTTGAAATGTGTACTCGTGAAAAAATAAGAAAATACTATAATCTCAATAATTTTGTAAAACTGGACCAGGTATATTTCAATAAAAAATGTAGTTGTCTAATTTGAAAATAAATCACTCTGCTAGTAAAACGCCGAAGTAGACAATGCAATATACTGAATCATAACAATCATAAGCGATTAAGGATAGGGAACAGAAACTACAAAAAAAAACTAATACGTACAATAACATAGTAGCGAATGGTGACTAAGACTTTCTTTCCTCTAGAATTTTTTGGCAAGGAATTAAAAATTAACAATGTATTTTTACGAGTCTTTAGGGTCACGTGCCTACATCATCTTTTTTTTGCAGAGTACTATACAAATGAAGCAAGTGCTTATTGCAATTCTCGCCAATAACCTTACCGGCTTTTTGTTTTTATTTAACATTATCTTTTAACAAACTCCATTAATGAATATGCTGTGAAAAGTTAATTGATGTATTTTAAACTTTCATATCAATGTTTCATTGCAAGTTAAATGGTAATGAAAATTTCGTGTACTAAAAAGCTTACTTTATATAATTCATTTACGTTATTGTAATTTATATAATTATAATTAATTTAATAAAAAACTAATTACGCGATCGGGGTGGCTGTGGTAACAATCGATGTATTTTTACGAACTTTAAACTGATAATAGAAAATAAAAATTAATATAACGTTTTTCTTAACCAGGAAGTTAATATGATCGGGCTCATACCCATTACCGCTTGTTTTTAAACTAATCATATTCAACATATTTCAACAATGTTATTGTTGTTATGAATATAAGGTCGAAGATACAAAGGTAAGTAATTGAAATATATTTGACACTGTGATGAAGTTGCGTGTCTCGTGTTACCTTTCTCAGTACGAATTTATTATGTCGGTTACGTATGTCATAAAAATATTATTAGAAATTCCGAACAAGATGTTAGACTAGATTTTAGTATTTTTACTTTTTTTCTAGTATATACAAAAATACAAAAAAGGTTAATATACGAAAAGAAACTATTACTGCTAAAGAATAATTAAAAATAAAAGTGCTTATTTATTGCAATTCTAGAGCTCCTCAATATCCATAAATACAAACAAAAGTTACAACAAAAAAGGCATAAGGGTAAGGAAGAGGGACATAATAAGAAAAAGAAAAACACAAACAAAATAGTACAAAGGGCGCCCTTATTGCTAAAGAATAATCTTTACCAGGCAACTTTTGAGTAGAAGACGTAAGCAAGCGACACGGACTTAGATATATTAGAAGAATTTATATGTATATGGAGTTAGACAATTTAATATTATATGTCTAATAATATTACTAAAATTATAATATTTTTTATACAAAATTAAGTTAGTTTTTGGTAACTTACCAGAGAATTTATGTAGTTAATATAGTGTGTTAAGGAGAGCCAACGTCACTCACGTTAGATAAAACGAAGGCATACGAAATGTTCATGTAGTCAAGATTTCTTAAAGAAAGATTAGGGGAACAGAATAATAAGGAGTATGAATATTTTATTTAAATAGCGTATGTTGGCGTAATCAAGAATTAGTAGAAGAATGCTTTATGCCAAATCAGATATAATTATGACTGAAAGAAACATTCTGTGCAAGAATACAGCAGAGAAAAAACTTTATTCTGTTACCCTCTATTACATAATAAATAGAATTCTGTTACTAATGTTAATGCTAGAGTAGTAGTAGTAGTAGTAGTAGTAGTAGTAACTAGCTAGAGTAGTAGTAGTAGTAGTAACTGGTAGAGTTAATGCTTGACTTATCGTATTCAAGAAACATATAAAATAGCAAAAAATATAATACGCAATCTTGTGGTTTATTTGAATTAAGTTAGAGTCCAAATTTATCAGAAAGAATCTTTGTCAGAGTCCATATATTTAGAAGATTTGATAAGAGATCCTAAAATAGCCAGAAGGAAATCTCTGATATTAGAATAGCCAACAGAACGTCAAAAAGGTTTTTGGAAATTATTTCATTATAAAAAAATTTACTTTTTATTTTCTTTTTCCTGTTGTAAAATTGTCACTGTTCTTCTCATACAGTATATGATTTAATTTGATTGTTATATTTTTAGTAAAAAACCTACAAAATCAGTTTTAGGTTCCATTTTGAGACTGATATTTGCTTCAACTTTCATTGTGCTGACTACAAAAGTTTGGAATTCTCTGCCGGGGTTGCTATTTCCTGACAGTTACAATGTAGATAGGAGTTTTTAAAATCAAAAGTAAATAGGATATTCCTA
Organism: Mechanitis messenoides; assembly: GCA_959347415.1. NCBI lineage: Eukaryota > Metazoa > Arthropoda > Insecta > Lepidoptera > Nymphalidae > Mechanitis > Mechanitis messenoides. Next base: position 10,543,403 of record OY365771.1, read on the forward strand.
TGTAAACGTGTAATATTACGATGTTACACGCCAACAACCATAATATTTAATTTAAGGTTGGCTGTAGTCGAAAGCGAATCAATTTAGCATAAGGAAAAAAATATTGTCGAACTAAAGAATTAAATCGTTGGCCCATAAGGGGAACTTTAAACAATAAAAGAAAAAATAAATAAATGACAATTAGCATTAGTCTAGCAGAGTATAGCAGTAGTAGCATGAGAAGATTAAATCGTCTTGTTTAAGGATATTATGTATATAATTATATGTAGGTAAAATACGAGTTAATCTCAAAATTTTTTCAAAACAGTTACTTTCTTTATAAAACATACCGCATTGGATGCCTTATTTTGCCTTCAACAAAACATGAAATTCCGTTGGACCGTGTATGTTTTTTCAAAACATTAGTATTAACAAGAATCAGGTTATAATCAGGCGACTCAAATAACCTGTGGTAGGCCTCCGCTGTGGCTCATATTCAAACCGCTTTGCTGACCGTGATAGTACAACATTTTATCCCCCATACTTGTGGTACCAAAATAGAAAAAAATAAAACAAATAATTTAAATAAACAGAAGGGTCCTTCGACCCAGTCTAACTCTACGGATCAGCACTGACTCCCTATCCCGCACCGCGGCGTCCTTTACTACAAGCTGATAAGGAAGAATAAACAATATATATTAGTAAAACTGTAATGTTTTTAATTAATTGCAAAAAAATACATTGAGGGACAAACGGTACAAAATTATTCAAACTATTAAATTATTCAAACTATTAGTTTAATGTGTCAAATTTTTAAAAATGTATAAGTTTTTCATAAACTAATTCATAAAATTTATCGATTATTATTAATTATAGAAAAAATATTTAAACATTCCAAAATAATTTGAAACGGAATAACAGACTACTAAGTATTAAAGAAGCTTTAATACAGTGTTCTTTTGTGAATGTCATTTATAAAAGTAAGATATTTAATATATGCCCTGGGGCTATCCTTAAGCAAGTCCAATATAAATTGGATCGATAATCTTTTGAAGAAATCCAGCTTAGGTGGAAGTGTGATGAAGGTGGAATGGATTCTTCCATTTAAACTAGAAATAATTGCATGTCGAAGACTGCAGGTGTTTTGACGAACAACATGCGATTCGGATGATATATAATTACTATATAAACAACTAGTATATAGGTGCGAGCCCCATCACATTATCTCCCTGGTTAAGAAAAATTTTTTAAATGTTGTAATCAAATAAAAATTATATCAGTAACAAGTGATCACAATTGTATAAAAAAATATGTTTCTCGGGTTTTGTTTCTCTGATTGAACTAAAATTTAATGTAATCTTAATTTTTCACAAGTACTACACATTCGAATAAAACTATTTAAGGGATTTAATTGCCTTTATTATTACATTTTGAATTATAACCATTTACTTTTTAGCATTTGTGTTAACTTTTTTTTAGCATGCGTGTTTGCGGCAAGACGAGATATAGGTGTCTGTCAGTGAGTGAGTTAATTTGACATCTACCTCTAATGTTTCCTAAGTTTAGATAAGGTGAATTTAGGGTGCACACCAAAGGCACTAACTGTGTCTATAGGTCTGGCATCTTGGTAACAGTTGTGAGATTTTTAGATTTAGTATTTTCATGAGAAGATCCCAGGTATATTATTACCATCTTCTCTTTAAAAATTAAAGGTTTTAGCCACGTGAATCATTTTAGGAATATATTTGGGTTCACGAGCAAGAGCTTCGGTTTACTAATTTAAACATAAAATAGACATGTACAACGATTTCCAGTTTAATAATTAATGTTTATATTTATTTTTTACGCCATTTTCGTTAATATTAAAGCGATATATATATATATATATATATATATATATATATATATATATATTTACAAATATAATAAGATCGTCTACGCGTATTATTTAAATAGAAAAATATTAAAAACTTCAAATAGTAGTAAATTTTCTGTTACAACATGAATCCTTTAAGGTTAGAAATGTCAGGTTTATTTGTTACTTTATGAATTAAACTTCAGAACACAAAGGCATATCTATTCCTTACAATGCGAGCAGCTATAATTTTGTAACTGTAAAATTGATTGTTGAAAGGTTTTATAGCAGTTCTAATTTATCGGATAGATTTAGGAATTTAACAAATGAGTATGAACTTTTTGATTTATCTCATCATTGAGAAATGTCAATATTACATTGGAAGTTTATTACATCATTGCTTTTATATTTAGAAAATCTTTACACATTTTTGTACTGTTAACTCATGGGCTTGCTGGTAGAGAATGCCTGTGGCATTATGTTTGACATTGGCATGTTTAGTGCAAATAAATAAATAAATAAATTACTGATTTTTGATTTTGAATATGTATTGTGGTTCGAAAAAAAAGTTGTAAAGTGTACCTCCAGAAACTATATACATATATTATTTTATTTTCTAACTATTGTTATTATATGTTTGTTGTTTAATTTAATGAGCAAATTATATTTATAAGTTTTGCAAACTATTGACTAGTTAATACATGATGTTTGCAGAAATACTATCTAATTTATAAAAATACGACTATTAAATATCATTTTTTTTTTTTAATAATGGCCATTTAAGATAACTTCAAAGTCTTTATCCAATTCTAACTCTAAAACACAAAAGAAAATGTATAATCACTGTATAAATATGCTTAAACAATTATTATTATAAGTTTCTACAATTTTATTCAATGAAAACTGTGCCCTTTGTCTGTTACTTTTTTTTCTTCTTCAGTGTAAATAATATTTATTCCATTTAAAGGATAAAATTTCGAATAAAATATTCCCTTTATATTTGAACGCAAATTCAGACGATCAGCCAACTGTAAAATAATGCAAACACGATAAAGTTATGACAATTTTATGGGGATTTGTGTCAGTTGTGCAATTTATTTTGCTTAATAAATTTTACCTACAAAAGAAGTGGTTTATGCAAACGTTAACGGCGGCAATATAATTACGTGAGACTTTTAATTAAAATATTCAAAAATATTCAAAAATATTTTGTACCTTACTCATATTAAGCCTTTTTATTTAATATTTATTATATCATAATATTCAATTTTATAATAAAAATAGTTACAGGTAGAAAATTTTTGAATATGATGAAAAAAGAACTACAGCTACTTCAACTGCAACATATTGTTAAAACATAATGGTTGCAATTTTTGTTAACTTTTCTTTTTTAAAAGAATCTATTGTAAAAATATACCTCAACGTGTTATTCGGATTCTTCAAACTTTTCTTTGAAAGTGTTTTCCTGATTGACTCTAGATGACGTTGGAATCAGATAAGTGTTCAATTTGCATTAATTGAGGTTCAGAAATACATAAAATTTAAAGATTATATATTAGGACCACATAAGTGTTTAGTGGGATGGTGGTTTAGCTTTGGTTTAATTTTAAGCATCTGGTGAGTGGTGATTTTCTCTTCTTTTAACTATCTTGATGAAATATTTGGTTTTAATGTAAATCTGTGATGAGTTATTTAGTTACTTACTTTAAAAAATAAATTTTATACTTTTTACAGAACGTACCTATTTGTACAATGTTATATGTTACAATAAATTGCAATGTCTATGAGAAGTCATAAGAAAAAGTTAAATCGTACACTGGATAAAATACCCTATGCTGGATGGGTACCCTATGCTGCAGGATAAGGTATATAAATATAAATATATCTTAGAGATTGCATTAACGGAGCGATATGGTCATCATTTAGACTTGGGGCCCACATTGTCCGCATGCCATAACAACGACATCGACTTTGTTAAACTTTGTTTCCATACCGTACATAACCACAATCTCGCCTCTTAACACACAATCACCAACCATGCCATACAAGCCAAGTGACCTTCCAAGTAATATTCCCTGTAGTAATATTTTCTGTTGGAGTTATGAGTTTAATTATAGTTTAAAATATACACTAGACTATGAACAAATACAAAACATACCCAAAAAATACAATAACATTAATTATAATATAATTAGGTTATATATAGTCCTTAATAAAAAAATTCTCGGAAAATCATCGGTCATGGTGAATATGTTAACGCTGCTTCATCTTTTATCTTAAAATATAGTTACTTACCAATACTTTTTTATATCCCCGCTCATTAGGCCTATTTACTTACTTATATTTATACTTGTTGGTTAATGAGAAACACTTAATTGCTTATATCACGCTTAAAATATTCGAGTCAGTCGCATCGACCACTATACGGACTAAAATAATTTACAAATTCGTAGTATTAAAATTGTTAAGTGAATCACAATTGAATTTTTGAATTTTTGAACCTGCTAACGATTATTTAGTAAAATAAATCAAGCCAAGATCTTAAAAGTGTACACCTTTACCGTCAAATTTACTTTTAATATAAGTATAATAAACTTTACTTTTATTACTAGGAGTAGGTTCACAAAGAGGATCTGTCCAAAAAACTCTAGGAACACTCTTTTAACAAATTTTTTTCATTTCCATTTTTAGTAGCATTGAGGATTTAGAAACAGTTATAACAATTTGTAATCTAAATTAATTGTGATAAAGAAGACTAACATAAAAAACTACATCACCATTATTTTCATGATGGGAGGAGGAGACAGGACAGAAGGTTGTTATTCAAGGCTTAAAGATTCTAAATGTAAAAATTTTAAACAGTACAAATAGTAAATAAATCGTGTAATAATATGTACATACAAAACGTTTGATAGCCCTTTTTACATTTCATTTTCAGCAACACATTGCTAAGCTCGAATAGCTCTTTTTGTAATACCACATTCACCATTTACGTTTCATCAAATGGTGTTGCGATCTATGATGTTATTTCCAATTGTCATATTTTTTGACGTATTTATGCAGTGCATTTAAATTTTGAACACTTAAATTTTGAACATATGTCTGAATAATCAAGACATTCAGCCTGTGATTAATAGTGGTTCATTATCTTAAATTTTCTTTATTTTTTTTATTAAATTTAGGTTTAAGGCTTTCTTTTCGTTTAGGTAATTACTTTAATCGCAAATTAAGCGATTTGTGCAATCCATCACTAAATTTTTTATAATGGGAGATATTGTGAATTTCAGTTACCTCAGCTATATACTTTGTTAAGATGGCTTATAAACCCACTATAGTAAGAACTTCATCTGCTACCATGGAAATAATGTTTGTAACGGGAAGCGATTTTTTTTTAAATCACTCAGAACATTAAATTTTGAGTCGCCTTTAGTGTAAGTGATTTTAAAATTTTTCGTTCGAATTCAAGCTCTATATTCTTCGTTAATAACAAATCGAACAAACAAATGTCGATAATAATGTTCCATTAACATGTAAATTTGTATCGTTCAGTTGAAGAAAAAAATAAGTTTTTTGTAGATAATTACACAAAAAGCTCTCAAAATCAGAGGTCATTTTATAAATACGTCTTTTTTCAGTCTTGTTACGCAGAAGACTTATTTTGAGTACATCAACTGAAGGCCTATGCAGAACAGTTTTTCAAACCTTCTCAACAGCGAGAAAAATTATTTTTTTCCAATGGTGTACGGTTTTCCAGATTTCGCTATAAAGTATAAGATTTTGTAACATGCTAGCAAGCTATCATCGTTACTTTGAGACGTTGAAGTGAATATACTATGTGCGGTGGATCTCTATATATTTTTCCTTCAATGTTTGCAAATATTTTTAAATCTTTACATATTTTATCAGGATGATACTTTCTTAAATGATCTTCAAGCTTAGATGGTTTTATTAAGACATTGTTTAAAACTTTTTTTCAGAAAAGGCATAAGGGCAATGATTTGTCTGCCTCTGATAGATGAAACTAAATTTCAAATAATGAACACTATACTGTCGACTTCTTAGCTATATTTGGCATCAGTTACAGTCAGCTTCAGAAGTCGATGACCATATTTAAAGTTTCAAAATAGCTATACACCATATAATACCAAAATTGCTAAACATGATTTGTTATGCAGTAAGGAATGAACATTTCAAATTACCTAAATATCAAGTTGTCAAATTCATCAAACACATTTGTGTTCCTAACAGATTTTATTGAATTTAACGGATTATGTAGTTTGTCTCCTAGTTCATGGGAAAATTAATATTTCTTTAGTTTAATTTACCTTTTATTTGTTAATCTTAGAATTAAATCCTACATTACATAAATGAAGTCTAAAAAGAATCTTTAGCATTCGTATTTATATTGAAGATCTTATTTTGACATATCCGAAATAAATTTTGCCACAGCCATTCGTTAACACAACAAGGCAGCCTATGAAAATCATGGTCAAACTTTCAAATCTTAGATGTTTACTGAGTGTATAATTGTTTGGACGAAGCCATATATTTTATTATTATTATTTCATTTTCTTATTCTTCGTTTTTGTTTTATATATTTTTTATATTTTATTTTACACCTGCTTGGTCTCTTTATTTTAATATTTAAATTTTTTAAGATATAAAGGCAAAATAACAAAACTGTTTAGAAATAATGCCCAACACTGGTGGTACAGCGGCTATTACAATTTAAAAAAAATTGCACAACTCAATCCTGTCATGAAAATACGTTCCAGTGTATATCTACTTATAAATAAATATTCGGAAGTTAGCTTCGTTAACAACCAAACTTTATTCATTAGCGTGTATTGCCTGGAGAATTGCTTTACTTGTCAGGTCAGTAGCAGAAGAAGTTCGTTTTTTAACCTACTCTTAAAAATTACGTAAAATTTTGTTTATCTTACGTATTCAGACGTATAACTTCACTCATATTTAATAAGTTTTTGAGTTTCTGCTTTCTGACATAATCATGTCTTATATGAATATAAACTTTGCTACACTGAATTCTGAATGTGTTTTGCGACTGCCATCCTAGATAAAAAGGTGTCATCTATTTTTATTATAAAGAGGTTTTCTGAATTATTCACATAACTTGTTTATAGTTTAATAATAAAGTTCAAAAAATATATCAAATGACTGGCTATATATGACAGACAATATTAATATTAATAAGAATAAAAATACAAAAATAGAAACTCACTGAATATTAAGAAGATAAACAATTGTCGTACAAATTAGTGAAAGTTGTTTGTTAAGACTTAGACTGAGAATTTAATGACTAATGAATAATTTATTCATATGTATATCCAATAGTTATTACCAAAATCAGTCTAGATATATATGTAGACTGATTTTTGTAATAACTAGGTAGTTTCAGTATTACCAATTTGAGAGATAAAAAACTCAAAAAAATACTATTAAATTCATCTTACCGTGAACACAAATATTCAATTGAGATTTAGAGGTTATATAATATATGTTAAAATCTTAATGTTATTTTTTCAGAAAGTTAATTTATTTAAAATGTGTTTTTTGCTCTAACATATATATTAATATAGTTTAGTTTAGTTTTTTTATTGACGATTATCTTTTTTTTTGACGTACCTTAATAATACACCTTCTTTTTTATTTTATCTAAGATTATTTAATTATCTGGATGTATAACATATAAAAGTATAAAAATACACTAGATTTCGGTATACAAAAAAAACTTTAAATATGTTTAAGCAAGTTTCGGTTTCAATTTCGATTTCGAACGAAAAACGGTCTCGATGTGGCTATCGAGCACTATAGTATTGAAAAGAATCTAATTTAAAAAAAAAAAACTATGAAGTTTATTTAAAGCGATATGACGTTACAAATGCTTATTGAATTTTTTTTAATTAATTTCATAATATTTTTGTTTAGAACTTTTGTTCATATAATAACTAAAATAAATGAGTCAGACTTAAGCTTTATAAGTATACATGGCGCTAAACTAATAGTCTTTTGAACTTACGACAATGAGTTAAAGAAGCTATAATCAATACCCAATATAATCACTGAGAGCAAGAAAATGTTTTTGTTGGCAAAAAATGTTTTCCAATTAACTAAATTATATAAATATCTTTTATTTTTTTTTGCTCTTACAAGTTGAACTTTCATTTGTATTAATTAAAACCAATTTCCATCTTAAGTTCGTATACCTTGTTCTGTTTTTAGCTGTTATAACTCCACTGAAAAAAGCTTTTCATTATCTAACGCAACACCGTAACGATGCAATCTAAATTATCGCTTAGTTTCAGAGCTAACTAATTAGATTTAGTGCCCGTAACTTCGTCCCCTCTGTCGAGTGTAACGACTCTACTAATTTAATTTTTGTCATGATAGTAACTTCATTAATCAGTGAGTCAATGTCGATAAAAAGTTTTAGAGCTTGTTAACTTATTGTAAACATTACTATTATCTATCGATATCCGGCTGTGCTCATCTTAAATTTATCGAAATTTGCCCGACTAGTTTGGAATAGAGGCCTTTATTCACGAGTTCAAAACATGTTGAAATCTTACCGTCAACAGCAGTTCGAAATCAAATCAAAACTAGTCGCGCAAATTCTGATAAATTTAAACTCTCGATAGATAATAGTATAATTGCTATTATCTATCAAGAGTCTTAACACAAAAAAAATATGGTAAACATATTCACTCCCAAGTTTATCCCTCAAAGCGATTTAAAGCGTTGCTCATCGCTTTATGCAGATAATCCAATTGTATACATTATTCATCGTGATGTGTGACAATATTGCGTATAAATTGATTATTCGTAGAACCATAGTAATGGATATCGGTAATACCAACATTCGCATGCACATTGTGATCCTGTCCTGCTTGTTTCGTTTCCATGTTACTTCTAATGTCAAATAAACACAGTCTTGCCTTTGCGGTTCAAATAATTAAATATTGATATGTTTAATTAAATTTGGCGCTATAAGAATGTATATAGAAAAAAAAAATTGTTTTCAAAATATACATCGTAGTAAGTTGACATATTGCATTGTTTATTCAGAAAAAAGTTTAACTTGGATCTCAAGATAAGTTTACACACCGATTACACATACTCAATAATGTAAAACAACACATGACGCTTATTATTTTATTTTGTAAATTCTGCAAAACCTAAGAATTGTTTAATCTCAAAGTACGACACATAATAAATAAAATACATAAATTGAAGTACTGTAATAGTTTTAGAATACACGATAAAAGAGTAGGAAAGAATAGCTTCTAGGCTCGCTCAATACTCAAAATAGCCATAAAGTATGGCTATTCCATGTTCATATTATTTTGTGTTCGTATCATTTCAGGTTATTTTAATATCATTTTGTATGATATATAAACCTCATATAATATCTTGTCGACATATTCCTAGCGTAGAATATAATTTATATACATGCGCTTGCTTATAGGGACTTGACCTATCTCGTTTAAAATATTTATAAAATAGTTTAATATTTATATATAATAAACTTTATAAATTTATAAATTTTTCAAAAACTTAATACTTAGTTTCCATTTTGGAATTTAATTACCAACAAAAATAATAATTACGTTACTCTTGTCGACCACTTCCGGTTTCATATATTATACAAAAATATTGTCTGATGTACATGTGTCGCAGACAACAAATATAATTTTAAAGTTCGTCAATTGATTACTTAGTAGTAGGGGAAAAACTCTGACGACAGTTTTTTCCTGTAAGTATACTATATGATAAGTCAATGGTCCGTTCAGGAGGCGTCTGGTCACTTTGTTTGTTTGGCAATATTGGTGAATGTTGTAGTTTTATGATTATGTACCAAGTGTAACAGTATCAATGTTGTTTTTTAACAAACTGACAATGTGGGCCCTGTACCATAGAGTTTGGATAAATTAAACATACCGTCATTATCTTCATTATTTTAGTTTGTGTTCATTTTAATGGTTCAATTTTTTTCAAACTTTTAGAAGTGGGTATCTAATGGAAGTAGTTTGTAGGTTGGTAGATGTGCAATGTGTTAGTGACTCTGGCGAAGGTGATCTTAGAAATTTGTGTGTAAAAATAAATAGTGGTGTTTGGCGCTCATCCGTATAATGTTTAGCCATAGGTCACAAATAAGGTATTAATCTACTAACAAAGCTATGAACAATTAGAACAATTAAGAGAGTTTTTCGCATATCCGTTTACAAGGTAAACCACGATCGTGGCTGAAGAAGTGATTCAACGTGGAGTAATTATTAATTGTGCCAATTATATTTCATTTCCAGGCTGTCACAGAACTTGTTGGTGGATGGAGTGGCCCAAAGAAATTGGAGCACAAAATCTTTGGCTAGTAATGTGGTTTCAAGAAATGATATATGGTGACCTACATGAGATAGAAATAAGAGAATTGATATTGCAAATCTCCTAAAATATAGCTAGGGGGATATCCCTTACCCTTGTGTTGTACTTGTAACTGCTTGCAGTGACTGGTTATCTTGAAGCCGAGTTTGAAATAATAATTTTACTTAAATCATTAGGAATTTAATTGGTATTCATATGGGATTGATTGCGATCGTTTAAGTTGTTCGCAATTTTTTTATTAAATGTTGTTACGTTGATGAAATAATGATCACAAATATTTCCCGAGTGAGTTTTTTGTGTGGTTCTTCTCAGACCAAATGGGGGCACCATAGTGCGACAGAAAGATACTTGATTGGGATCTTAACTAAATCCTTCGATCTCTTTACATAAATGGATGCCTGACAAAGGGTACCCCGGTGAGGAACTCGACAACAAGAAATCGACCTGATCGAAACACTGAGTCTGATTTAGTTTTTACCCGTACATGTCAAACTAGACCGGATCAATTTTCTCCTTTATTAAAGTTTATGTATTCGACAGTAGTCAGGAAAATTCCAATAATTCAAAAAATCCAGAATAAGTTAGCGCCTGAGATTGGAAACTCGCACCCTTTAATTGGAAGCCCGCCAGGGTACATTTTTAATTCGTTTAAATATAGTTTTAGACAATTTGAAAGAGATAATAAAACAGATTAGACGACTATTACTACCTCAATCATATTTTGTTGGTAACGTAGTTATTGGCCCATATAGAGTGACCAAAGAACATTCACAGATATTCAAAAGGTATACACAGATATACACTCTTAAAAATTGTCAAATTGGACTGGACGCAAACGATTAATCATCTCGATCTCAAGCGTCTCAAAAAAGTGTAATGTATCTTCTTCATTTTCTTATTCAGTACAGTATGTAAATCTATAAGGCTTAGTCGATGTGTGTTATGAAAAATGTATGTACTGGATAATGACGGAACTTTTTTAATAAACTTCTATAACATTTAATATTTTAAACACAATATATATACATTAAAAAAGATATATAATTATTTATAACTGTAATTAAAAAAGTACTGGTATATTAATACTAAAGTATTTGTTAACGCTAATTAATCTCATATCTTATAAAAGAGGGCCAAGCGTAATAGCTGTAATGGCTTACTATATTAATGTACTATTTCACAAAATTAATTGACTGACACTCGGAGAAACCAAACTGATTTCTCAAGTATTATATAAGCAAAAAAGCGTGTCAATATTTTGAATGATCGTTATCCAAGATCATTCAAAATATTGATTGAGTGAATGAACTTAAATTCATGACCTATTCAATAATTTCTATCATTTACATTTAAGTTACTGTTCTCCAAGGATAAAAATCAGTCTCTAAACCGCGAAAGTCTAAAGTAGTGAAAGATTGTCAAGAATGATTTAAAATAAAAAAATTTAGTCAAGCGCAAAAAGGAAAGGAATAAAAATTCGTAGTTCAAAAAGTAACTGTATTAGCTGTAGAAGTGACTGTGAAATTCTGTCTGAAATTTGCACATTTGCATATATGCAATGCATGCATGTTGTGACCTTACACCTCATAACTTCAAATCAAAGACAGCTAGGACGGCAAAACTTCTAACATATGATCCTACAGATCTACATCAGAGTAATAAACATAATAAGTTTCCTCTCTGAACTATTTGATGTCTATGAGTTATCGTGTACATCGACCGACAGACGAACAGTAAGACTATCTTATAAAGTAGCATTTGTTACTTAATAAAACAGTCAAATCGAATAACTATTTCAATGAAATAAAAATAAACATCATCACAAATCGTTTTTATTATGTCACAACACTTTAAATAATTTGTTAGGATTTTGGGAAATGTAATGGACTACTATATAAACGGATTTTTTTATTTTGAATAAACCTTTATCATATAACGTAGATTGGATTTAATAGTAATAATAATAAAACTGACTACCTGTTATACCGATTTTTTATTATTTTTTTAATTATAGAGATGTCTATTATTAGCGATTTTTTTTTTTTTTTTTTTTTTTTTTTTTTTTTTTTTTTTTTTTTTCCGTTGGAAAAACCCGTTACGGGTACCCCGTCGGCCCAGGGGGTGACGGCCGGGGGGTTATGTGGGACTACCCGGCAGCATAGAGGATGCTGCCATTTTTAAGGCTACCCACTAAAAAACCAACGGTTGCCCTCTTCGCCGTAATGGGACGTCACGGGATTAACACGCGTTAGCACACACCGTGACGCCCCAGCCAGACTCCCCGAATGAGGGTGCCCCGAGCAACGTAGAGCACCCTCTCATCGTAGGCCTATGTTAGGTAAAAGACGTCACCCTCCCCCCTCACCAGGCCTACAACTGGGGAAGGAAGCGACGGGCGTATTCCCGCCTCTTTCTACCCAGTCTCCCCTTCCGGAGCGGGTCAGCGGACGAGGCTGCCTCCCTGTCCCGCTCCGCGGCCTCCTTTGCGGCGATGACTTGCTCACAGAAGGAGGCCATTGCGATCCAGCGCCTCTTGCTGCTGACCATCGCGCTGACAACGCGCTACAGCGAGAGGTCCCTGCCAATCACGCCCACCAGTTCAGTGCGCTGGTGGTCCCAGGCTGCGCACTCCGCCAAGGTGTGACGAGCCGAGTCGAGGGACTCGTCGCAGTGATGGCAGGAGGAGGTCGCCTCCCTTCGTGCTAACTATACTAATAAACCTGGAATAACCCTGGAAGTGTGAGCAAACGTTCCAGTAATTCGTCTGCTAGGTTGGAACCGTCTGGTTTAGCAGGTATTTTTAATTGTAACATCTTCTATACTGCCGGGTATCCCACGTAAAATGAGCACCTTTTCCTTGAGGGAGGAGTGTGGTTATAAAAATGAATCCTGCAATAAATATATAGACAAATTCAAGTTATAATATTTGATATTATAAAATAAATTGAAATAGGTAGCTACAACATCAATTTATATTTATTATCTTATCTTTTATAAATTGTTTACATTAATATTATTTACATCATTTTCTTATAAAAACATTTAGTATCTAAGATTCGTAAATTTTCTTAGATAAGTATTTAATATTTATTACAAATTGATCCTTTACCTTTGGAGTTAATATCAGATATCGGTTCTACACTAATCTGATATTTTGTAGGATTACTATGTTGTTTACGGAGCTCTGTGGGTAATAGTAAAAATAATATCGAATGATATGTTTAGAATTACATTATATCTGAATAATAATCTTTTATGAATTAAGTATTGAAAGCTATCAAACAGATACGAGTATAATTGAAACTTTTCTTTTCTGTACCAATTTATTGTATGATAAAGATAGTTTTTAAGCTTATTTTATATGAAATAGTTTTAATAACAGTATGTATAGTTATAATATAAATACCACTAGTGAAGTTATGTTGTTTTCATACGAAAAAAAATATAATAAAAAATTGAGGGATATTAACGTTTTATGAAAATGAAAGGATTTTGTACAAAGAAAAATAATGTTTACAATGTTATATATTCTAATGCACATCAAAGGCGGGATTCAGTTAACATTAAAGAAGAAAATAAAACAAAAATATTTGTGTATAAGTGTTATCATTTTAAACCACAATTGGAAAATTTTGTGGAATATGCTTATAACTTTGTTTTTTCTATGATTTCCTAAATTATGTCTATATATTATATATATTTTTAATTGGCTAGACTTTGTAAGGTTATATTGAATTATACATAGCATATAAAATTTTATAACCATAAGCAAAATATTCTTTTTTCATCCGACCAGTAGTTTTAGAAATTAACATGTTTAAAGAAAAAACTTTTTGGTTCATAACAGTTATATAACAGTTTGTACAAACAATAATTAATTGGTGCGTACTACTCACTGCAACTAATATCGACACGTATTCAATTCCTATCATAATAAACCATGTGTTCAAATCATGAGTGAATTTTAAATTCATTAATATGTATTAAATTTTCTAAAACGAAAACATCTTAGAAAAAGTAAAAAAATTATGATGAATTTATAGAATTATCAAAATAATATAATGATCGCATAATAACTTTACTTTATTCATCATTACCTTTGTAAGATCAGTTTAAATTAGACACACGAAGTTTTTTTTAATGTGTTTGAAAACCAAACTAAAAAATTATTTATTTTATAAATCGATAGTTCAAAAAAAAAAAGGGGAATTTTAGCAAATTATAGGCTAATTAATAATTTATTTATTTGTTAAGATACTTAATTAATTTTTTAATATTTTATTGTGAACTTGTTGAAAGTCGAAAAATATCAGCATCATATAAGCTATGAAATGTTCTGTCGAATGACTTACTTTTAGGTTCTTTGATAAGAAAGTTGTTTTTTGTTGGTACATTAGGAGAAAACAGGAAATCGTTTGGGGAGTCTTAAATGGCTCTTTGCCAAACGCAATAATATATAATATGCAATCGCAATCTGACTCCAGATTTAGTCTCGCAGTCTAATGTAGGACAATGATTTTAATAGAACTGTAGCAATCATTTTTCAGCAAAATTATATACGAATATATAAATATGTGTCAATTCCTATCATAATCTATTTGTTTTACTTCGGTTTATATATAATTTATAGTATATGATTATTATGATTATTTACTTCTCTAATTAGTTAAATAATTAAAAATACTATTACATTTCTTTTGCTGTATAATATCTAAAATTTTAAACCAAATTCTCAAGATGTAATTACTCATATCAACAGTCGGGCTCAGAGTGTGTTTGTGATCACTTATAATGATTAATTATTGTGGTGTTTCCTGACCTATGAAATAAATATAATGTTAATGAGTGCAAGACAAAATGTCTTTTATTCAACAAGTAATTAAAATTACTTCTTCCATATAATAAAGATAGTCTTCAATAAAAACAAATACCTAATATTTAATCAAAGAGCTTATATAATATATCCTTAAAAAGAGATTTAATCACATTGCACAGTTATTTATAAATAAATATATTTATTTCTAATTACTGGACGACAACTAATGAAGTCACTTATCAAGTGACACTGCATGAGTTTTCCTTAATGTTCTTTGAAGGAACTATCAGAAATCTCACAAACCTATCTACCCACCTACCTACATAGTCACTTATCAAAACCTCACTTCCACGTATAAAATAATTATTTAGCAACAGTAACCTTCAAATGTATTCTAATTAACTTAATTATACCAATACTTGAACTTCTCATTTTATTTTAAACCGATTCCCGTCTTATATTCATATACCTCGTTCTGTATTAATCGTTTATACTGGTAAGCTGTCTTTGAGTTTAAATCCTGAAATCGATAGTAGCGACGGTGAAAAAACATTTCCATTATCCAACGCAATACCGTAACTATGCAATCTACATTATCGCTTAGTATCAGAGCTAACTAATTATAATTAGCATTAGTACCCGTAACATCGTACCCTCCATTAAATGTACTGACTCTAATAATTTAATTTTTGTCATGATCGTTACTTTATTAATCAGATATTCAAGGTCGATAAAAACTTTTAGAGTTTGTTAAACGATGATGATAACTTATGGAAAACAAATTCTCTCCAAAGTTTATCCCTCAAATTGACATAATGCGTTTCCCAGCGCTTATTGCAGTTAATTCAATTTTATACGTTATTCATCGTGATGTATAAAAATATTGAGATGTGAAGCTTATAATATTGATTGGCTAAAATAAGTCAGGTACCATAAGAAAGTAAATTAAAAAAAATGTGAGAAGTTTTCAAAATATGGCTCAAAGTAGGTTGAGAAATTGAATTGTTTTTAAAAAACTAGGTTAAGTTTAATTTCAAGATACACACAAAGGTTACATATTTTTTCAAATGTAAAACAACAAATATTGCTTGTAAACATTTTATATTGCAAATCCTAAGAACTAGTTATATAAAAAATATTTATCAAAAAGAACTTATAGGCATATATATTACCGATAAATTTAACTAAGTAATGTCATGTCGAAGTCAAAGCTGCAGTGCAATCATTTGTTTAAAATTTGTTCAAAAATATTGCATTATAATAACAGTACTTCCTACAGAGCTTTTAACTTATTTTATAAATTTTAAGATTTGCCAAGTACCTTTTTTTCCGTTGGAAAAACCCGTTACGGGTACCCCGTCAGCCCAAGGGGGTGACGGCCGCGGGGTGATGTGGGAGTACCCGGCAGCATACTGGATGCTGCCATTTTTAAGACTACCCACTGAAGAAGCAACGGTTGCCCTCTACCTACGTTCTGCTTTATATTATAAAATATTTACTGATAGAAATAGAAAAATTTAGCTACTGAAACAGATATTTCAATATTTAAATATTAAATTATATTTGCCACAGCTTTACTTTCGACTTTTGAGTCGGTTTAATAGCATATAAATTTAACACTTAACATTTTGATACCTCATATAAATCCTTACGTTATATTTCTTGGACTGAATATAGTTCAGTTAGTTAATAAACATGTAGCCGCTCACAGGGACGGTAGGTATGACGTCTAAAAGTTTTCTAAATTACTTTATATTACATACTTCAAGAAATATATAACATATTATAACATATAACAATTGTTTTCATCTTTTCGTTTTGGAAAAATAAAACAGTTTTCATGACACATAGAGAAGAACACGCATTGCACTACTGAAGTTATTTTGAAGTTATAATAACAACTTATACCAACAACATTTAACATCCATTTAGACAATAAATTTTCCGTTCTAGTTTCCTATATTGCAAATTATAACTGAGAGTGTAAAAAGACTTAGAGAAGACTATAGGGTGTAATATTTTAAGTCATTAGTATAAACTTTCATTCCGGTACCAAAGACAAAAAAATATTTTCAATGTTAGAAATTATTCTCGTTTAAATAATATTGTAACGAATAAGCAAAAGTGCCTCTAATTCAATCCAACATATTTGGCAATATACCCGATTTCAATTTAAGATACCGTTGGTTATACTTGTAATTGTACATGAAATAGAGTCAAGGAAATCTGGCATGAACCACTTGTGTTTGTTCAGAATGCTTTGCCAAAATTCCTTTAATTATGGCCTGTAGTTAAATAAATAATATATTAGTTTATATATTTTGTAAAAAAATATTTATTAAGTTAGTTTAAATTGTCTTGTATTTCGTATTTAGTTATTTATCCACTCTGAATCGATATCGGTGATCCAATATTTATATATTTCTCACTTAGCATTTATTCTCATTTTATTTATTCAGGTTCATGTAAATTGTACATATATATTTAAGTAGTTATAATATTCGTATGACTTTTAAAGAAATCAGTTTTCATCGATGGATTAAAATAAATTGATGAGTTATTAAAAATTAAATATCTTGAAATTTATATTTGTAGTAAAACTTTATTAATAGGCAAATAATATCTATACTTACTTTAGACAATACATATAAAAAAAAGAATCGAGTAGTAAAAAAAATATAACGATCAAAATTATTAACTAGTGTGATATTAAAAATTTAATTATAAGCATACTTGCTTGTTCTGTCATGAAAAACATCTATTATTAATTTAATAACTGTACAAGATTAACAAAATTGTGGATAAAACATGGTTTTAAATATAAAGAACATTAGAAATATAAAACAGATTTATATTATTTAGTTATTTAATCTTTTGATCTTTGAGAATCCTTTAAAAGAATTTGACTTCACAGACAGTATAAAACGGTAAAAAATGTTTACTTTTAGCAACCCCTCTCATCTCTTTAAGGAATTATAGTAGAAATCCTCATCGCATGATTATTTATATACTAAAAAAAAATATTTTATTTAAGTAATTATATAAAAATATTTTTTTTATAAATTAACTTTTTTTTATTATCTGAATATGATATCAATTTACAGATTATTAGATTATAAATGATAAATTGTTATGAATAATAATTATTATTATTCGATTTCATATCAATATCAAACGTCATATCCCGTGCCGTTGATTTACCAAACGATCAAGTTGTGAACAAACCACAATTACTGTAAACAAATCAGCGACTGGGTAATCCAACACAAGCTTTTACTGTTGCATGAGGGACCTGTGTGCTCAGGCACTGATCGCAGCCGCCTCAGACGATTCACTTCGTGGAGTTCAATGCAACAATGATCTCCGCTTGGAACTCTTAGGTTGCTTGTCAATGGTGTGACGCAAAAAGAGCCCATCCTTCTAATGTTGGGCAGAAACCTACCTAAGGTTGCTACGTTGGAAGAAAAACAGGCCTCGAAGCGTTAACTACCGTCCAGAATATAAAGCCTGAATCATTTCACTTCATTTGAGCCTAACCACTATTTTCAACCCTGGACGGAGATGAATTCCCGACTATTGGGCCCCACCGAGGCTGAAGAATATTAAAGCTTCTGTATTAGAAAACGAATATCTGTTCAGACCACATCGTCTCCTAAACCCTTTATGGTCTGACACAAGCGTAGAATAATATAATTCAGACATAAGAAAAAATATTGCCATATTAGTCGTATCTGTAAATCTTAGACTCTAGCAGTTTCCTTTATGGAGATACTCGCTCAAAACTGCTTGCGGCTCTCCATGAGCAGAGTATTTGATACGACAGTTTTAAACTGCAAGGAGTTAGACATTGGTGACATTCATTGATATCACCAGAATGAAGTCCCTGCCCGACGCTGATTCTTTAGTCTCTTGCCACAAAGCTCTCATGGCGTCTATCATCGATCGACTCCCCTCGAAACCGTCTAGGAGATCGGAACCTATCTCGCCGAGGAATTTTATGAGACGGGCGGAGAGGACTGTCTGGAAAATTTCTTACGTCTATCTCAATAAAAGGGTTAAATTATTAAGTGAGAGGGCTGTCGTTGTGATGTCGTCATGATGTATCGCTGGCCGTTCGCAGTCAGTAGGGAAACCAATTGCGAACTCGCTAGTCACGAAAGTCTACCTTGGAAACCGTAAAAAATACAGAGAGCGCGTCATCGCATCGCTGGCTACTGGATGATTAGGCGTAATACACAGTTTGATCGTAGATATATAAATGAATATTGTATTTAAATACTAAATTACAAGCTGTCATGGATACGAGACCCGATCATATTAACTTGTTAGAAAAAATGTTATATACTTTTTTTATTTATTTATTTCTTGTTGTTTTCTTTTTTTGAATATAATACTTTTCGTCATATGATTATCAGATAATTTGATACTTTTATTGTTTTATATTCTATTAAAGAAACAAAAAACCTTCTGGATATATTTATTTATTACTGTGATAACTTTTACCGTCATTAACGATTGGTACCGCGACCACAGCAAACACCTGATTAGTTTAATAAATCGCGTTTAAGCTATTTTCAGCATCTTTAAAAGAACCGCCTGACCAATATTTTAATTATACTTCTAATTAAAAAAGAGGCGTATTGCTAAGAAGCTTCTTCAGCCACCTTAGCTTAGGAATCCGGTTGTTGTATAAAATATGCCACTCCATACCGAGATGACCTAATGAAACTAGGGTTTCTTATCCGCTGGAATTAATTGAAACGCCCGAGGGATATATTTTAAAATGGTATCCTCTATGATGCCGGGAGTCCCACGTAACGTACCACCTACCATTAATGTGTTAAGGATATATTTAAGCCAGTTGTCCAGACCTACCATAAATATTCAAAGAATACAAACCTAACATCTACTAGGATCTACTACGATCTACTAGGATTTGGTAAAAAATCCAGAAACTGAACTCGTTTATTACACATTGATGATTTCTTAAACATATTATAACAATTAAATAACTAAATTCTTAAAAAAAACCAATTAGCCCAAAATCTTTAATAAATTTTACTAAATGGTGTTAAGGACGATATTTAAAAGAAAAAACTAAAATTGTAATATATTTTGCAGGAATCCAATTATTATTCACAAGCATTCATGATTTAGTAAAAAATACATAGTTTAATTGAAAATCACACCAAGTACAAAAAATATACGCATGTGAATATGTAGCGTGATTTGTACCAGTGTTGTCTTTTAAAGTAACGAATTTGGGATGAAGGCAATCCAATAACCGAGACTCATAGCGAATATTAAACCGAGCCTATAAAAGGGGAACTTACATGTTGACAACACTGGAACAGGAAGGGTGGCTCTTAATGGGTTAGATTGATGTGTATCTTCAATAAATTGAGGAGGAACGACAAGTAAAAGATCTACAAAAAGGGTCACACTTTGTAATATTAACTCTTCTTCAACTTTAAAGCTTCAAAATAGAATTTGATTAAAGATTAAACAAAAGAAGTTGCGGAATAGCAATTTATTTTAAATTGGTGAATGTTTTATCATTACACTAAATGCTTTTCAGGGGGTGCCCTAGCGTAAGTAAAAGCAGCATTTTATACTCAAAAACATTTAATTTATGAATACATTCATAAAAAAAGATTCACTCTTCAATTATATATGTACATTAAAATAATATGAAAGGTCATTGACTGACATTTAAAAGAAACATGATATTAAAAATATTAGAAAAGATAAATACCTAACATTTTTGGGGGCTTAAGGGAATTAGTTTAAAAAAACTAAATCGGTCAAACGACATAGGAAAACATTTATTAAAAATATGCATACGCATTTGTATACTATATGAAATTTGTTAGTATAGAATAACTGTATAAAGTTTTTTAATATTAACTACACTTTAAAATACCTTATATTAATTAATCATGTTTTGACATAATTTAAATCGGCGTAAAATTAAACATCAAACAAGAATGAATTTATTAATTTAATTATTTCAATGATTATTGTTCTATTTATAATTTGTCATGTTTACTACATGGTTTATTATTTCAAAATAATATTTTGTGTTGACTTTTATTGGGTTTGTATTTTGTAATTATTGCTTTTCAGTTTTGTTTTCAAATTGTTATGTTTTATAACTATATTAGAAGATAAAAATTATTATCAATCGGATATATACGAATATATAGAGGACTAAAACAGTTAATCTAAGAGAATAATTTAATATTCAGGGCGGTATTTGTTTCCCAGATAGCTACATTTTGTAGTTATCTGGTCAACAAATGAACCGAACTACTGAACCGAAGTATACTCGCTAATACTCCTAAGTCGTGTTACCTCTTCCGTGAAACAGTATAGATTTTCGAAACTATAAAAAGTGTGTAAAGTCATATTTCGTTGTTATTATGGATTAAGATAAGTAATAAGAACAAAAAAGCGATGAATAAGGTCACCAGATTTTTTAATCGATTACGGGTAAAACACTTTCAAGACGTTTATATATGTATATTACAATTATTTTAAAAATATCTTTATAATATACATACATTTAAATGTAGCTCCAATCACCTTATTTGAGAAATAAGATGTTTGGAGTTTTATTAACATTAAATAAGATAAAAACTATTTAATTAAAAAATGTTATTTGTGACCAATAAATATGATATAAAATTAAAACATTATACAAGGTTGCACAAACGTATATTTTTTATATTTCTTAATAACAACCTTAATATGATTTTGTATAAACGAAATTCAAGCTAAAAGTCATTCATTCTAGTAAATGTAAATATAATTTTGCTCTTTTGAATTACTTAATCATTTAAAACAAAAGGTAGATTATGTTTGTTAATATTTTAAAAATGCATAATTTTTACATTTGTAATATTAAAATGTGGTTTGGTTGAAATATATTTGTACTTTCGTAATAAATCGGAGACTATTCAATAAATCCAAAGATTTAAAAATACGACATCGATATTGCTTCATTTGTCTTAACGCGACGAGCGATATTGGTATGATAAACGTCAGTTCTAAAGTAAGAGCGAAACGACAACCGCGAAGCGGATTCACTGTATATTTCACATCTGGGATATTCAAGGTAAGCCATAAAAATCTTGTCACTTGTTTATATTTTAATATTATTTTATTTTCATAAAACTGATTATAAATAGCAAAGATATATTAAATATATAAAACACTAGCAATAATCATTGTATTGTAATTTACCTTAAGAAATTAGATCCCCTTTTCCATCGCTGCATCTGCTTTATTTTCGCTCTTCGTAAACATGGCCATGTTTAGAAGTGATATATCTGTGACAGAAAACCTTCAAGACTTGTTTTAATAGTGTTCGAACCATTTTATTAAATTATTTAAAACCTACATTTAAACTAGTAGGTCATTCAGTTCTGGGTTATGTTTTTAATCTAAATAATGTATTTAAGTCAGTTTGTGAGTCACGATGCAATGAAATGAGTAAAACCGTGGCACCAATATTGGAATTTGTTGGACAAGTTGGACAAATGGTAATCAGAAGTATAGAGTGTGAGTCTATTATGATATGTCCGGAAGTGTACGCAAGCGTTCCCGTAATCCGTCGACAAGGCGGCCGGTATAGAACAGTGTGACTTAATGGGTATAATCATAATTGGGGCGTCATCTATGCCGCCGGAGTCCCACATAACACGAATCTTTCCCCTGAATTAGGGCGTATTCAGAAGTATAGAGTTTTTAAATATTTATATTCAAATTAAAACTACAAAATGTTATTCTGACGTTATAAAATGTTTATAGATTAGATTGCAAGGAGATGAAAATCCATAATAAAATTTTCCTTTATATTATCGAATCTCTTATAAATTAGGTTCTTTATTTTAATTGACGAAGTTTTAATTTTAATTAAAAAAAATGTAAATGTGTCAGAATTTGTCTGTTTTTATAACTTATTTTAGGTTATTTTGTCAGAAAGTATTTCACATTTATTACAAATTGTTCCCTTACCTCTAGAGTTAATATATTGGCACCAGATAACGGTTCTGCATTATCTAATCTGATGTGTTATGGGATTGCTATGTTGTTTACGTTGCTCTGCTGAATATAGTTAAAATTCTTTTGATTGTGTATTTTAAATGATATTATTTTTAGAATTAGTAAATTAAAAAACTTGGGGTGAACTTATTTCATTTTAAGGGGAAAACGCAAAAAAGTTTGATAATACTACAAAAGACAAGTTAATTAACTATATCGTTGGGTAAGAAAATCTATGTTACATAATATATGTATATGAACTAAGTTCAAGCTTACATGAATTAACCAATTAATGTAGTTAATTCTTTTAAAACATTTTATTGTTTACTAGTGAAAAATATAAAAATTCAGCATTATATAAACTATCAAATATTCTGTGAAATAACTCAGTTTTAAGTTATTTGATAAGAAAGTTGTTTCTTAAATGAGGACATTAGGAAAAAACAGGGAATCGTTTGGGGTGTCTTAAATGGCTCTTTGCCAAACTCAATAATATATAATATGCAATCCCAATCTGACTCTAGATTTAGTCTCGCAGTCTAATGAAGGACAATGATTAATTTTAATAACATTTAAAAAATATTATTGCTCGTCAGATAATATATATAAATATGTTTTAATATCCATCATAGGATATAGTAGGTATATAATAAACAAGTCATTATACATGTTTATAAGTCTTAGACAAATGACATCGTATCTTCTTATTTAAATAAATAATTAAACTATTCATATGCAATGACATTCTCTTTGCTACATAATATCTAAAATCTCGACGTAAATTCCATAGCCAGATGTAATTGCTCATGGATACAGTCCAGGCTCAGAGTGAGGCGATTGCGTTTTCTATTTAGATGCACTGTGGCTCGGATGACATGGCTCAAATTTATGTGCCCTGTACTTTGATTAAACTTCGCCTATTCACTAACGTAATTAATTATACTTTGATCGATTAGGTTTCATTTTATTGTCTTATACATAGGAACATTGTATTGAAAGAAAAAATTATATTTTAATAACAACAAAAAAGAAAATTTCAAATGTCGATTATATTATAATCATTAAGAGTAGTAAGGTAGTAGTAAAGTAGTAGTTATAATCATTAACAGTTACTTACACAAATATATTGACCTATAAATATGTATTAAATCTAGAACTAAATTGTGATTATGACAATATTTAGAAAAGAAAAATATATAATATCTAAAAGACGCTTATTAATTATTTTTAAAATTTAAAATAGAACTTTAGTTTCAAATAAAACTATTTTTTACGGATTAAAACTCGCGTATAATTTGGTTACTTTTTTATTTTAACTTACAAACATTATTACAGTATAGACATTACATCATTATCCTCGTTTTCAACTCGTACAACATGAGATTCATATGTTAAAATTAAGAATGGTGTTTAGGATAGGGGTTCGTTGGATATATATTTTTTTACTCAATGTTAAAGTGACCGTTATTACATGCATTGGCTGCTTACGTACAGGATTTATTTACTAAAACGGAGGAGTAGCAGTAGTTTCCTTTTCACATTGTTTAAGCTACAGTTTTACTTGATTACGATTACAATTAACCTCCCGAGGCCCAAAAAAAAAATGGCTTTCAAAATGTCTCTTTTTTTGTCTATGTTATTTATATAAGACAAGTTTATTAAAAAAAATGCCCATCTAGCTACAATGAACGAAGACTTGCACGAGATCTCCGAAGGAGACACTATATGCTCCCCCCGCCCGTACCTCTTACATAAATATATATTATTTATATATGTATTTTATTAGACGACCAAATATACATACCAAGTACACATACCGTCTTATCTTTAAGTTGTCTACACAAATTAGCCGAATAATACTAGCTATTAAATTTGAAAATTAATTCCATTTTTTTATATAAATAACTACTTATTTAGTGTTTTTAAATTTTTGACGTTGTCTGTATATCCTGATGCTAATTTTCAAGTTTCTAAATTCGTGGAAGTACCTGGAAGTGTCTTAAAATTTTGATAGAGTAATCAGTGAGTAAATATGCAATGTATTTTTAATTATCAAAAACTTAACAATAATAAAACTTAGACAACATTTTGACAACTTATAAACATAAAGAATCGTAAATATAAAGGGCTTCCCAAATTTAAAGACAAGTAATTTAATAGTTTTAATGATATCTATAATATTTAAATACATCAAATGTATGGGTGGAGTGGTTCGTGAAAATATTTTTCCAAATGTTAGGATCAAATTATAATAACTGTCGTAAGCAAAGATTCATTTAAACAGGATTCTTCTCTGTATTTACTTTAAGATAAAAGATAAATAGTTTAATGAATGAGTAAACAATACATAAAATATACCTTTTCTACCTTGAAAATACAATAAATAACGTTATACCAAATATCATCATACCTATTTAAATACTTTCTTTGGACCGCCAAAAAAACTATTTTGCAGATTTAACTCATGTACATTATTAGATTTCTAATTATTTAGGATTTAGGATTCTGCCAGTCAGTTGTTTAAGTTGTCATCTAGTTTCAACTTTCCCTAACTTTGACGGCCAACAGTTCAAAATTCGCACAAATCGCCTTTCATTGAATGTATTTCTCACAGAAATTTTTTTCTTCTCTTCGCTTTTTTAAGAAAATTTTGCACGATTGTTGCATTTTTTTAATTATTTTAATTTTTGTATTACCATAAGTTATGTTCTAGGGTGGGGCAATAGTTGTGCATTTTGAATAACTCAACGTAATGGAAGGTTTATTTTGTTACAGAAAACCGGGTGTTGTCAATGGCTTGAAAACTTCAAGTTTGTTATCTATGAAATACAGAAGATTAATTTATAATATCTTTACCTTCTACGAATTTAAGAGTGAGTGTAAAGAAGGAGGAAAAAGAACTAAAGCTATGTTCTGAATTATATCGCTTTTAATAAAGTTTGCAAAAACAAATCTTCTAAATTTATTTAATAGTTTCTATGACATCTCAAGCGCTGCATTAAAGAAAAGGTTCTGAATCTTTACATAATATTTGCCAAAAGCTATATATTTACGTCCATTGTTAATTGTGTCCACGGAAAAAGGGACAAATTTCTATTCAAAAACTTTATTTGAAAAATAAAAGAATTCTATGTTTGAAAAGGATTTTAACTCTAATCGTATATTTACATATAAATATAAAATAGTTTAATCTTAAAATAGCATTCAGTATGCGATTGAAAAATAAATATGGTACTATTCAAAATATGTTTAGGGGTTGCTACTTTCGTATTTCTCCTTAATCTACATTGATTGTTTGATATTTAAGAATAATTTTGAAACAATTGTATAATATTGTTAATCAGGGCAAAATACATAATTAATAGCAAAATGACAATAATTATAGACTTGCTCGTAAAGATCCCTAATATAATCCTTAGAATTTGGGTTTAATCAACAATTTAAGCATAAAACAATACCAAACGAAAGAATCTTTTTTAAAGTGATACTAAATATAAGCATCATACTGGTTCATTATAACGATAACTTTTACTTCTGCTTAGAGAATTATTTTACCTCAAGTCTAGAGAAAGCTAGATTGGAGTGACGTATTGCCCCTGCCTACTTGTCAAAACGGAAAGTAATTAAAGTTACTACTCAACTATTATCTGTCTACTCCTTTGAGTCATAAGCTTCGTCTTCACTTGCGAAACTTTCCATGTTGAAATAATCCTAACTTTAATCCAACAATCTCACTATAACATTTTTAGCCAACTTAAGAAATTTTAGTTATCATAAAATGAAAAATGCGGATGATATCAAGAATTTGTAAGAATCTGTCTGTCTGTTTTGTACTCATTTATACAATTTATAATTATCAAACGTAATTAAAATCTTATTTTGTATCATAATTTCAAGTGTCATAATACAAGTTCCACCATCGGTTAACAAGCACGCAGCTCACCGCAAATCTTGTACCAAAGCGTATTAAGTTAGACGTCACTAAACTTGTCGACCCATGTCATATACCTTGTAGTCGACACATCTAGGCTTCTCTCTACTATAGTTACACGATAGTTATAAACATAGGTAAATAATAATTGCGATGAGAATTTTATCTTGGCACATTGATTCTTATAATGTGATAGTAGAAGAATAGTAGTAGAAAAAACCACTTCTTTTTTCGTCAACTTTAGAAAGAAGTAGTGATATACTATCCCAATCTGTCTATTAAGTTTGATAGTTTAGTTGCCTGTGCATATCCGTGAAACCTTATTCTATATTTATTTTTAAAGTTTTATAAGCTTAACCTAATTGAACATATTTATTCAAACTGCTAAGTTAAAAACATTGTTCAGGATTTTCAAAATAGTTCAATAGATGTCGGAATTTCAATAAAACTATATTTCGGATATAACTCGCGTTTATTATTACATTTTTATATTTAACCCGAAGTTTCGGATGCTTTGCAGCAAACGTGTTCACGGTAAGACGAGATGATGGTGTCGGCATCTTCTCGATAAATGCTATCATATATACACTACTGGCTTCATTGAGGCCGGTAAATTTATTAATTTTTTAGAGGTCTGATCCGAGCCTTGCCTTTTTAACATATAAAATTATTCAATATTTCGAAGATAAAACTGCACAACCGTTCATTGTTTTCAAATAAGTTTATTTATTGCAATACTGATCAAAGAAAATAATCATTAATTAGAAAATAATCATTAATAAGAAATTAATCATTATAATACAAAATTTTACAATACTAAACCATACAACGCATAATAAACAGTTTTTGTTTTAAAGAACATGAGAGATCAAGTCAATACAATATTGCTTCGATAAAACCTTTTTCTTTTTAAAGCAATAAATAAAAATGTTTAAAACACGTTAAAATACATAAAAATGAAAGAACATATATATATATATATATATATATATATATATATATATATATATATATAAAATAAATGACAACACAAGTAACAGTTTTGATAGTCCAATTGATTTAATACTATTTTAATGTTAAATTATGTCATTGGCTTATTTTGTTTCTTATTTCGTATATAATATATGATAGAAAAGCATTATGGTTTATGTTATAACAGTTATCATCTAAAAAAAAGTGACAGTTGACGAGTACAGATTCTGGTTTTAATCCTGCATTTTTACGTACACTCAGGTACTACTACGTTCATTTATTGCTGATACAAAACTAAATAACAATCTTCTATACTTTGTACTAAAGTTACTTTATTTTATAATAAAATTACGACTCGTGCCCGAGCCCCTTCACGTCAGGAGGAGAACAAACTAATTGGCTCTACACGTTTTAAAACTGAAGGAAGACTTGTGTGTCCCACCATACTACGTATGAGATGCAAATGAAAAAGATCTATTTCTGGTTTTAAAGTTAAAGTCTATATAAGCTGCTTGTAAAATATAATGATGTCGAAGAGGCGAGGTACGACAACTAGTAGTAGGCTACAGCTAGTACAGTAGTAAGGCTTAATGAGTGTAGTATTGGGTATGGACAATACCCCCAACGATGACGTACCAATATCTCGGAAGTGAAGTGAAGAAATTTGTATACGAGATATTAACCAGATTATTTAAATATACATACAGATTATTTAAATATACTTCAGAATTATTGAAATATACATACAGATACCCGTCACAGACTTTATTAGGAAATATTACTATAAAATGTGAAATTACACAAACTATGTTAAATGAGCATCAATTCAAAATGGTTTAATTAATCACAATATAATATTGAGTGTCCAAGTGACTAATAATGTTTGTTTGTCTAAATGTGGTAAAGAATCTTAACCTTAATAAATTTTAAGGACTTTTAAAAAAATAAATTCTTCAAATCTGTATTCATTTCTAAACCAGTATTTGTTACTGGCAGTTCGATTTTAGTGAATATTTAATAACTTTCACAGAATGACCAATAATTTAGATTTATTTTGTTTCAGGAAGCCATGAAACTTTTCTTAATAGGAGCCAGTTCAAGTTATAAAAAATAATTTACATTTACAAGTATTAAGAACTCAGTAAATAAGTCGAAGGTATTTAACATTTATTGCAAGAAAAGCAAAACTACGGTACTATTAACTTGTGTCGGTGTTTCCGGAGAATAACGATCTAGCGGTCTTCAAATCCAGAGTAAATAGATAAACATCTTAGACTAAAAAATATTTTAAATCAGATAGCATAACTGTTTTGGATAAAAAAAAGATTTAATTTGAAATACTTTGGGATGTTGTAAATTGTTATAACAATTTAAAATTCAAAGATTCATTAAATATATATATATATTTTGTGTAATATGTTGTAAATATTTTAAAAAGATTGCTTATCTATTCTTAACAAATAAATTATATTAAACTGTTTTAAAAATGAAAGTATCCTAAAGTTAACAAGTAAGTGAGGAAGCACCTGGTAAATAATAATACTTGCACTAGAAAATTTATTACGAACATCACCAACAATGCTTTTATATAAGCTAAGTGTTTTAAACAGAGCGGTATTTATTATAAATACTGTTATGATATGATATAAATTTAGCTGATATATAAAAATGAAACATTTTATAAAATTCATTTGCATAATGTTCATGGATTACATATGAATTTTAAAATCAGCGGTGCAAGGAGAAAGGATCTCTAGATAAAATTATTGGAGATTTATCCGATATTCTCCGTTCTCATATGTAAAATACAGTCCAATCTATGCGCCTGTCTTGATATAAAATGCAAGAAAGGCTCAAGAGAAAATGAGAAAATTTCGAATATAGAAATACAGTAAAATCTTAATAATATAATTCAATGTTTTTATTTGCTTAAAATGCATATTTAATGCAAATAAAGCAATTTCATTTCCCAAAAATATTGTCTGCAGTACAAAATACAATTGTACAATACGGCTGACAGGAATTTCAGCCTCAAAGTATTTTCATGTAACCGTGAGAAGGTAATTTTTCTGCATCACCAGTGCTTGGATGTCCCTGGGGGATTCCAATATTCGGCGCAATAGCCTTCGGGGCTACATGAAAACTGCTTTGTACTTCAATTTGACCACAATCTATTACTTGTTTTGCTGAAAAGATAAACAACGTTTATAGTATAATAATATTATAAATATGGTATTAAATAAATATACCATAGTTTGTTAGGGCCACATTTTAAATTCCAATCAAAATAAAACTTTTCCATCCACCCTTTTCTACCTCTTATCTATGGAATATCTTTTTCACGCCTTTTTACAAGATGTCAGTTGCGTCATCTTCTTTTGACAGAACAATAGGTTCCAGAGCGCCGTATCTGAGTGGATTGCACGTCTGTGCCGCCGATGCTGCCGTCCTTAATCATTTCAAGTCACGCAAACTGTTTTATTTTACGATACCTAATAACTTTTAACTTAAGCATGTACGTGGAATCATTGACTTACGGGAGTAATACGCATAGGTATATGTTTGTTGACTTTGCTTGTTTGTTTTAATGTACCATTTATTGATAATATTACGCTATTAAAATTTTCTAATTTGAACATTAAGTCTAATATGTCAGAGAGAATAAAGTTATATTTCAACTCTAAGTATTTATTAGGGTCTATTATAGTGAGTATTACATATTTCATAAAATCGTTAACTCCCTGGTTAAAGAAGTTTTTGTAATCACTCCAAATTTCGATATCGAATGTTTTATTATATCTTTAGGTTTTAAAGAATCCTGGAAAATTGTAGACATTCTTAAAAACATGTATGTGTTTTTTGTGGCTCGATGCATATTTATGTAGTTTAGAGCTATTAAGTTGTCCAGTAAATTCAACCAAGCTGTTTTAAAGTTTTTTGAAAAAACTGAAAAGAGCGTATACGCATTGTTAACAAAACCAACTTCTCGATCAGTATTCTTGTGATAACAATGGAAGTGATTTGGGTAGTTCTAATTAAAATAGGTACATGTTAATGACAGAAAAAAATGAACTTATTTGTAAAAAAAATATAGTGCTTTTTGCTTTTTAAAAAATTTAAAAAGAAACAGTATTAAATTTATTGTTAAATATAAAAGTAAAATAATTTGTATCTGTAGCAATTTTTTAAAGACTTTAGCGAAAGTTTAGATGGAATGGATTTTATAAATATATATATATATATATGTATAATAATATGAAAATTTTCTTATCCAGAAAGTTAATATTATGGGGTTTGCATCCACGACTGTTTATATAATTTTTATATGAAATAAGACGCCAGGTTGCATGTGATCGAAGAAAACTAGATCTGTTATTTTGTTCTGCATTTGCATACAAATTATCACGAACTGGTACGTTAATCGATTGGTGTGAAGTTTATATAAAGATTTTTTAATTACCAATTATAAGTAGTAATTAAACAATTATTATATTTAATCACCGATTTTTATACTACTTCTATGAGAAAGTGCAAATTTCTCTAAAAATACCATCTTTTTATGAGTCTTTATTAGATGAGCAGAAATCTGAAAGAAAAATAATAAGTTTTAAGAATAACTGCTAATATTGATAAAACAAAAAGTAATTTTTTTAGATGCTTAAAGATAAAAACAATGACCAATTAAGTTTTAATGGTATTTTAAAACCCATTTTCAGTCCCGATAAAGACGATCGTAGTCCAAATTTTTCGAATCGTGTAGTGATACAGTATTTTATTTGGTAGACCGTCGGTTTGCTAGATGGAGTGGGTTCGAATCCTGATCGATAAATATAGAACCATAATTTTTTGTTCTATATTTATTGATAGCTAAATAAAGTTGTAATGTTTTTCTCATGTACATTTATTTATGACTTTGACATAATTGGTACAAAAGGCACGGCATTCATAGTATATTATGCCAGTAATATCAATAAAAACGCAATGCATCTGGTCATTACGAAAAAATGAGAGATAAACCATATTAATTCTTATGATTAAATAGTAACTTTAACAAAACTATAATAATTATTTAAACGGATTTGGAAGTCACATTTCTTAAATAATCTCTTACATAGAAACTTAGGGTGTTTATATTGCATAAAAGACAAGAATGAATAACTTTCGATTCGATATGGGTAATTATGGATAATACAATTTGTCTTAAATTATTTGCGTTATTTAATGTTTAATAAAACATAAATCTGGCTGGCTACTGATAGTACCACTAATACTATATTATTAAATATATATATATATAAGACATATATTCTAGATTTCAATTCTATTGTGTCAGTGTTTATAAATAAAAAAAAGTCATGTTCAAATATAGTCTGTGTTCCAAACATAAATAATAAATAAGATTATGTTTTAAAATGAATAAAAGATATAAAAGGAATTTTTGTGGCTTGGATAGTAAAGTATTAAAATATAAAAGTTTAAAATGAATGGTTTAAAATGTTAATTTGAAGTTTTTATTTTAAACTACCTACCTATATTTGTAGTATGTTCATTTTAAATGTATCATCTTTACAGTCATTATATCTCATTAGCGGCCACGATAGCTGTTTGTCTTTGGCACTCTCGATCTATAAAAGATTTAATTATTTATTTATTAAACTTATATATCCGTATTGTTACTATAAATTTTAAGTAAATAGCAAACAAATCAACAGCTTACGTAAGTTTGTCTATAATCGGTTTTAAAATGAAGTAAATTTAAATCAAAAGCTAAGCCGATTTTTTCTCGATGTCAGATACAAGTCTTATTTTCCACCCACGTTGTACCCAGAGTGGTCAGCTCGACCGCTATAAAAGTTGTACTTTGAACTGTCATTCGCATAGCAATGAAACTCGTGTTCGGGGCACGACGCACGAAATTATGTTCAAGCTGAGTTTTAATTGTATGATTTATATAGATATTAAATCAAAGTCAACTATTTATATTTTAATTTATGTTAGTATTATTTACATCAAATTATATTTTACTATATATATTATTCACAAATAATGCTAATTTTACTCAAACGATTGTTACACTAATAACAAACAATTCTATTAAAATATTGCATTAGTCATTAAATAAAAATTTTGGGTTCTGATTTAATTGACTTAAAAATAAGGGGTATAAAGCGAATAAAAAAAAATTTACTCTTATTGATTAAAGTCCGGTTATATTTCCCTTGAACTATATTTATTACAACTCTAATAAAAACGACTGTATGAAATGTTTGTAAGTTGGTAAATTGCTTTATGAAAACCAATTGTGACTAATACGCTTATTGATAACGTTTTATTATTAGATCTTAACATAGAAAACAAAACTCAAACTCTAATGCTATTTTTGGTAAAAATTTAAATGAACTGTAACCAGGACTATTTTTAAGTCGCTTTTTATAGTATTATTTGTAAAAACTCTATCTATATACATTTTTATATAGTTATTATAAATTAAATTTAAAAATCTGCTAATACCTATTCATAAGTCTGGTAAAATTTTATGTACAAAATATACAACATCAATATTTTACAGCTGTCGAGATGAAATTTATTTGAAATAACACATAGTAATGTGAATTAAATGGATAAGTTTAAGTCTCTTTAAGACATAATTTGTATATCTTACCAAACAAAATAAGATGTATTTCGCTTTTTCTATTTAAGTTGCATAGACAATAAATAAATAGAAAAATAGGAGTAATACAACGTAATGGCCCAGAATTTACGAAGCATGACAACAACACAAATTTCCTCGTACAACTGTAAATTGAGAAAGTAAAATACCATTCGACCGAGCCGCAATCGCGCCCTCGGATTTGCGTTCTAATAAAATGGATACTTTACCAACCGGAAAAATGCTCTGAGTAAGTCGATGTAATAAAAGCTATATTTGTAGTCGATATAATTTAGAAGTGTTTATAGTTAGTATGTCCTATAAATTCTATTCCTACTAATATTAAAAACACGTAGATTTGTAAGGATATATTATGTTTATGTATTTGTTTTTCTTTCACGCAAAACCTACTGAAAGGTTTTTGATTAAACTATACAGTAATTTAGCTTATAAGGCATGGTGATGTATACATCATAATAGCACATGGGCTACACACGATAAAAATTTCATGTAATTTGGCCATTATATCCAAAATAGTGATCCATAAATACAAATAAAATTCGATACTCTTTAAAAGAATATTTTAGAATATTTAATGAGTATTTTTACACAATTAATACATTTATAATTTTTAGTATTTCATGTAAAAACTTTGTCTTTTACATTAAGCAGTTTAGATAAATCATTTAAAACTTATTATAATACAATGAAAAACTGAATAGATTTCCATTATGAGTCTACTGTGAGTAGGCGCTGGGTGAATCGGAGGCAAAGGAGCCAGGCGGTGCAACTGGCTATTAGGAATATTGCAACATACACCATGCGGGCTAAGCCGAGGGCAGGAGCTAGTATTATATAATTATGTTTATTTTGTAAACTTACAAAAAAAACTAAATCAATTCATATTATTCATTTGGATCGAAGGATTTTTTTTATTTCAATAAACAGAAACGCGAATGCAAAACTTAATCTTATAAGAATATGAAAACCATTTTTTTAGCTTGCATGCTTCAAATAGAGCACGATATATTTTAGAATATTTGCTGATTTCTATTATATTTATTGTGAATATATTAAAAAGTTACCTATAGCTATATAAAGAATTTATTAAATGCATTGGTAATACGGAAATACAACTGAACTTTTTAAGAAACAAATTGTACAGAGTATGATTAATAGTCATCTGCCTTAAGGTCACGGTTGTACTTGTATCGTGTCATTAATTATAGGAATTTGTATAATTTTATAAATTTATTTATTAATAATATATTTTAAAATGTCTCGGATTGGCTAACAGAGACAGAAATTGTCAGTATATAATTAAAATATATATATAGAAGTGAAATGTCTTTATAACAGTTGTGTTTAAAAATTCTATGAAACGTAAATGACAGCGATAAATAGATATAAATACTGCCTAGACTACTTATAATAAATTCGAACTAAAGGTTTCTTTGGAACGAGTTAGATAGTCAGATATGAAATTTATAAACAACTCATACATTTTCAGTCTTACCGTCGTAATATCTCCTTTTTTTTAATATATTGTATATTTAACAATGTCAATTAGGGTCAATCGGTGGTATTATAATATGTTTGTATTAAATCCTAATATTATAATTATATAAAAAAAATACACTTGAGATGTCCCAGTACAAGATTTGTATCAACTTTCAGCATTACTTTCAATAGAACTTTTAAACGTATGAGAAATGTCGCTGTTTTGGAACATTTAGTAACTTAAAATTTGATAAAGACAATCTAGCTCATAAAGCAGAGAATTTTCGAAATCTTAACTAGAGAAATTCAACACAATTATTAGCTATTCAGACGGCTTTACAAAAAACATGCCAACAATTTTATGAAAAATTGTGTTTGAATTATTAAAAATCATTTCTTAGTAAGGAAATTTGTATATATTTATAAAGTAAATAACAGTAAATTTTATAGAAAAATATCACAACCAGATAAGAAAAATAAAATATCTTATACGAATGTAAGGTCCCAAGAATAGGTTTCTTAAGTGGCTACTAAACTTTATTATAACGTTTACGATCTTGGTACTACAAAAAAACTTGTGGTTTATTTAACTTTGCTTTCTTTACAGCATCCCTTAGCACATTACGGTTCAGCCATAGTTAAAGAGGATTGATAGACGATTTAGCCATTAAAGCTTTGGTAATCAAATGTCAATTTATCAATATTCACTACTTTTACATAAAAAAACTTTCTGGCCATTAATAATGCTACAATATAAAAACTACAGTTTTTTTTTCCACAGAATTAAATATTTGGAACGATTTCCCGCTATTTTACATATTTATTGGATTTGAGATATCACTTACCATCAACCTTTTGGCTGCTACAAACGACGTGGAAAGTAAATAAATAAATAATTCAACCCTAACAGATTGACATTCAGAGAAAGGACTTGTCGAAATAGTCTCTCACTTAATTGATTTATTAACGTAATTACAACCTCAAAAGAGGTTAAACGCAAATTTAATCAGTGCCAAAGTATGCATAAATTATCAGCATAATTTAAAAGGGATTAGTCTTTGTTAGAATAATATCAATTTAAACATTGAGCTTGGACATACTTAGCATTTTTTTATATTTATGAATAATTCTAATTGCCATTTAAAATATTATATTTATAATTTAAAATACATAAATTCTAAATTGTTTATTATAGAACCAATTATATAATAATATATCATTCATGTATAAGTTCATTGACCATCTTTTTAAGTGACAACTTCATTATGGATGCATTCCAACTAGAATAAGTAAAACGCAAAATAATGATAACTTTATAAAGTAAAAATTGTATAAAACGACATGTAAACACAATACTTAACAATAACTAATGATAGGTAACCTACAAGTAAAACTCCGTGTTTAGAACAATTACGGTTTAAATAATAGTAAAAAAATACTAAGATAATTGTAAGTTTAATTTAATATGTGTAATGTCATATTACAAATATACATATAAATCAAATATATATATATATATATATATATATATATATAAATATTACAGTTTAAATATATTATATTACATATTATTCAGTATCCATGTTTTTACTTTTAGCGATACGTATTATTAGAGGCTTATGGTAATTAAAATACGATACAAAATAAAATAAACTACACGCAAATGACTGTGACAAGAGTTCTAGAAGTTAAAAAAGCTATTCATTTATGTGTGTAAAGTTAAAAACTATAAAACTTAATTTGATTATTCGTCACTGATTGGGGTTAAAAAATTGAAAATATTAGAAGTTTTGCGATTTTTAAATAAAACTTTTAAATTAAAAATCGCCACCAGACGCCACAGTAGCCATATTTTAAGATCACTATTAAGGTAAAAATTGAAATTATACAGGTCGTTTAAAGGTTTTCTAAGTAACCCTTAGACACGAATTCGTCACTAGATTGTGTTGACCATTGTATCGATTGTAATCAGAAAAAATAGCTGAAAGCAGCGCTAGGAAGTGTCGGGACCTCACAGCCAAGAGGTTGAAACGCATTTCTAACGCTACTTGTAGGTCCAATGTAAGGGCTATTGCCAAAGCCTAAAAGCCTAAACAAATGAAAAGTGCCTTGCTAGTCATCCCACTGGGAGTCTTGCCTTCTGGTTTCTTAGCTAGGTAACTTTGGTGAAACCAATCTTTCCACTCTTCGGAAGTTTGATGACAGTTTGACCCATGAGATGAGTGTTTGCTATACGCAACGAGCGGCTAGGCGTGAACTCAAGCTTCTTGACGTCCAAGTCATTAAAGTTTTCATCGACGGCTCATCCTCGGTTCATGTATAATTTATAGTAACCGACATTATTACCCACAGCCTTTGGCTCATTAAGCACCGCTACAATCCACTAACACTAGAATAATCGACTAATCCGTACTGTACAATTCAATGGATCGATTCAAACGCCTTCGGTACTGCTAAGTATAGAGTTCAAGGGGAGAGAAGTATTCTGTTGAATTAACAGTAACAGACAGACAATAGTAAAAAAGTAACAAAATACGACTTCAATCGTGTTCTAACAGATCTTTCAATACCCTACTTCAAATATAACGTAGGGTATATTTATAATATTCATTATTACTTAATGATAATTAAGAAAAATTAGAATTGTAAAATAATTGGAATTATTTATAACAACCAACTTACAAACGATAGTATAAACATTTTTTTTTTCTTTATACACAATAGCGAAGAAATTATATCAAACATTTTTTTGTGTGATCTTGTCAAAATGAAATAAAGTTATAAACATGAGATGAGTTTTGAAATCAATTCAATGCTTAAAAGAATCTCGCCTTTATAAGCTTTGACGGAAAATGATCAATCTGGTTCGAATCAATTATATTTTCTTCTAAAGAAATATTTTCGTGCATTTACAGTTTCGAAATGATTATTTTGATAGACGTTTTAGTAAATTCAAAATAAATTCAATAATATCAAAGTCATGGATAAATACATAATTGATAAATAATAGATGGAAAATAGTGCCTTTACTAAAATTTCAAGAGATTAATTTATATATATATATATATATAAATTTTTTTTTTTTTTTTTGAAACAGGGACAAAAACTTGAATATTTTATCGCCTTTTGAATAATTTTGTAATTTATTTAGTTTTGATATCTATCTATCTATACATTTAGTTTATAATGTCTACTTTTAAAGTATTTACTTTACTTTCAATTATTATAAATTAATAATAATAAGAGTTTGATCCACGACAATTAGAGCACTGTCGCCACACCAATATTTGAATTTTAATGTCGTTTTAATCTACTAAATGGGAATAAGTATTGTATTTATGTGATTATTAACAATCATTATGTTTAGTATAGTATTTCTTTTATCTGAATTTCAGGTCCATATTTTTAAATACTATATAAAATAAAATAGAACACAAAATAAAATAAATAATATATCAGATCGATATATGAATTTACGATACTAGAAGTAAAATCTTTTTCCTGCTTTCACAAACAAATTGCAGGTGCTGATAGGTAACACTTGATAATAATATTAGTAGACAGTTTAATTACCACTAGTAAAGAACCGGTATAAATACTGGGCTAGGGTATTTTTGTTTTTAGAATTTAATATTCTAATATGAAAATTGTGTTGCGATTAGAGACTGAATAAACGTATGAAAAATATTTCTAAAATTAATGAGAACAGCTGCCTTGAGAGTAGCTTATATTTTTATATTTGCGTTTTATTTTTGTTTTTTAAATTAATACTAGTGCACAAAAATAAACTCTAATGTTTAGGTTACTGTTTCGTTTATACGATAATATATTCAGCAATAAATAATATCCAAAATGTAAACGAAATAAATAGTCGTCGTTGAAGTGCTTGGAAATATTAAATAGTTGGTAATACGGTTAGTGATTAAAAAATAATTAATTTCCAACTAATAAATAATAAGAAGAAAGATATTACAAACCAAGAAAAGACAAGATTGGCATTACCTCATATGGTTAGTGATTAAAAAAGAATTAATTTCCAACTAATAAATAATAAAAAGAAAGATATTACAAACCAAGAAAAGACAAGATTGGCATTACCTCATTCGGAGACGGCCTAAAGTTTGTAGCATAAACGCTGCACCATGACCTCTCTTTCAGTCTGTACTCGTTAATATGCAGAAAGAACGAATGCCTTAGGCACTTTGGCATTAATTTTTAATTCCTCCGAGGAACACACATTAAGATATGTGTACTAGAAAGTCGTAGTTGACCTATTTTACGAAACCCGTTCTGTCGGGTACTGAGGAGATCGTTACAATCTAGGTTGTATATAGTTGCTAGTATAAGTGCATTTCTAGTCCATACTTGAAGATTATTACAAGAAGGTGCGTTTTCAATACATTCTTCATAATCCTGCAGAGCACGGAGGTGATTGAAACTGGTCTGTTATAGTCATGGTCGGCAAAATTGCTTTTATTGGCACAGATTGCTCGTTAGCAAGCTTATTGGGTTTCGTAAGTATTCTACTCTTTAAAGAGAATCTACAATAGACTAATCGGCTACGCATGTTTTTATAACTACCACTAATATACTGTTGGACCCATTGACCATATTCACTATCCATCTAGACTACACAAAACTCACCATACTTCTTCATTAGTGATGCGGATTTCTGACATAGAAATACCGCAATGTGGAAAGCGTGCTGGGGTGTTTTTGACAGATTTGGTTTCTCTTTTCCTGTAAACGCCGGAGATCAGTTTTCAGATCAGGTAGCTTAGGAAGAAGTGCTGGTTGGCAGAAGTTCGATTCGTTCACTTTCCAGAGGGACCAAAAAGCTCGACTTTCAGATGGTAAGACAAAAAGCTTTTGGTCAAACCGAGCGATTCGATCGAGAGTAGCTATCCGTAATGCTTTTGTAAAGAACTTGGCAGCTTGGTTAAAAGCTTTCTCTTTGGATTTTACATCCGGAACTTTGCGGTTTTGAGCATCAACCCAATTAACGTAAATCGCATGTTTTTGTTTTTCACCATAAATATATTCAGCATTCAGCTTAGTCAAGCTTTGCCACCAATGGGTGCGTCGACAATAGGAATGAAATATTGCATCACCTGATGCACCATATCAGAAATAGCTTTCCCGCAACTTCACGGATCATCAGAAGAGAAGCAGACCTGTAAGATAATATGCATAAATTTGCCGCATCTCATCCCAGTCTGCTTACTTGTATTTCCATAAAAAACTAACACCATGTGGATGAAAATCTGGGTGGGAATAAGGCAACAAAAATTTCACAAGATAATGATCGGAAGAGTACCGATGAATAGCAAATATAAGCATTTTTAAAGATATCATTATTTATTTGAATTTCAGTAATATTCTGCATACACGCAGGCAACGCATAGCCAATACATGCAAAAAAGATCATGCGGTGATAGGCTAGTACCCAGTGTAGTGTAGTAGTGCCAAATACGCCACTCTTATATATATTATAAACAAAAATCATTTCAAAAATACCAATGCAGATTTTATTAAAAAAAGAATAATCAGAATCGGTACACTTTTTGAGACAATGGCTAAAATCTGAAATAAAATGCCAGAATTAAATCATTGTCTCCTATTAACAACAATAATTTAGTATCTAAGAGTATTTGCTGATTATATTATAGACAAAAACTACCCTAAAACCGTAAATTAAATAAACGAAAGAGTAATCAAAATCAAGGTTTATCAAGGTTAAGCAGTTTTAAAGATAAAACAGGGGAGCCTAGTTTTTGAAGACAGTAGATTAAACACGTGTTAGGGCAACCACAATTTAAAATGAAACCTAATGTTTTTAGGTAAATTAAATGAGAAACTCTGTTCGTGTTCCAAAATTAAGAAATCGTTTCATAGCAAAGAGACCCTGTAAAATGTAATGTGACATGTGTTTCATAAAATAAATATTATGATAATGTTATACAATAAGTTTTCTATCGATTTCGTTTCAATAAATGGATGTTAGTAACTATATAATAAAGAATAAGAATATTTTGTAACATACTTTCAAACAGGCCTTAGTGCAAATTTAATCTTATTTAATTCAAAATAAACAATTCAATAACAATGACAATTCAAAGCTAAAAAAAGATATTGACTATAATAACTTTAACATTATAAAGAATAATAAAAGCATTATAGGATGTAATTATATAAATGGAATTAAAAAAAGGTAACAATTGTAATATTTGTATATTACCTGAATCTATCCTTAAACAACTCCAATGTAAATTGGATCGATATTCTTTAGTAAAGTACCGGGCTTGGGCGGAGCTGTGATGAAGGCCGCGCAGTCAGCGGAATGGAGTAAGCCATTTCAAGCTAGAATGAATTGCACGCCGTGGACTGCAGGTTTGCTGGAAAGCTGCCCACAGACAACAGATACACACGAACAGAGAGTGTCTTCATCTATATTCCATACTATTTTGTGCATAGCATATTATTCTCCTTAATCTCAATTTAAGTGACAGGATTATTTTACTATTTTATGTAACATATAGTAAGCAATTAACGTTTGTGATATAAAGGATTATTTTATTGTTGTCATGATTAAATTAATCAATAGAAGTTTAATGTAAAGTAACTACTAACTAAACTATATTATGTATGGTTAAGTTATATAAAACATCCATAACAATACGTATAACATCCATAATAAACATAAATATCGTTTTATCCTTTGTCTTTAAAGACTGTGTGTATTAAACGAGAAAGACGAGTCTCCGTGGTTACAAGTACGTATGTTACTGCTGCTTGTAACAAAAAGAGTATAGGTATGACCCTAAAAATTTCTTCGTTTAAGGGATATTATTTTTTAATATTAATGTGTTAAACTACCATCCTACAAAATATCTTATGTAGATAAAATAAAACATAACAAATAGAATGAGGAAATTTTGTTTAAAATCGATAACGAATCTATGCCGCTAAACTAAAGTCAGGGTTTAGATGCCCTTCGGAGCATCTTTCCTTCCATACACGATATTATACAGATATATGATGTCAGTATATATTTTTAAATTATATTTAGTGTTGTATATTGTTACACCGTTGAAGACACTTTGTTATTTTATAGAAAAGTAAACATAATAGTTGCTATTTAAGTCTACAGACACTTCATGTAAAAAAAAAATCTGCCTGATACATGTTAGCGTATAAAGAAATAAACAAATAAAGATAGAAGAGCAGTAAGATATTTGGTTGGGAGTTCCACCCACAAAACGTGCGAAAAACGAATGATAATAGAAAAATACGGTACGTAGTATGAAAGTGCGAGAGAAATGCCTTGCGAGAATTAATATTAAAGAGTAGATTCGATATATTAAGACACCAATTCTGTTAGAAGTGTTATACCAATTCCAATAATGAATATGGATCACGAATGTTTGAAAGGAGTTAGTATCCTGTTGAGATTTTGATATATTTATTTTGTACTGATGAAGCAGAATCATGCTACGAAAATACTAAAGAAAGGAAGGATCGTGAGCTCTTGTTTTATAATTTGAACGAATTATAAAATCCCATTAGGCTTTGGTCGGATTTGCTCTAGTCACTTATTATAAATCAAATGAAGGCTAAAAAAAACTCCAAAGCACCTGAGATAAAGTAATAAGGATAATTAAAAAAAACTGTTAATCATTACTTTTATAAAATAATACTATACTTATATTTAACAAAATTTACGCTAACAAAAAAAAAAACTTTTTTCCAGGATTCAAAACCACCGCAAAACCACTATTCATCGCCAGTTCACTGCCTCTATTTATTTATATTATTAGTTTTAGCGGTGGATCGCTCGTATTCAAATAAGAATATTAATAATTGCAATAATCTAATATTAGTTTCTCAGAAATTATACTTCTACAATCTTAAACCTTAAAATGTTTTTATATAATCAGAAATCATTATTCCCAAAGTAAGAAATATCTATGCTTATTGTAGTTCTTTTCCTGCTTGTCTATATAAAGTAACAAAGAATCACAAACCTAATTAGAGAAGGAAATCTTAACATGTTAAACGCCATGGGTGTCAGCATGTGCCACACTTATTTAATGAAACTAGCCAGCCAGGTTAAAAATCGTTGTTCACATACTTTTGAATATACGTTTTTATTAATTAAAAGGCAAGAGAATGTAATAAATCACATGACATACTAAAGAAAGAAATTAATTCCTTTATTTCGTCATAATACTATTGTCACTCATAAGTTGTCCCGCATGGCCTCAACTATACAATTGTATGTCGACTACATGGTGCCCCCCACGACCCAAACGTTAAAACTTAAAAATGAAGGCGGCATTTAAGTATCCCTGTAGCAATTGTGTATATTATGCAGATGCAGTTTAATTGTTTAAATGTAATTGGTGTCCTTCGTCATTTTAGACACATTTTAACATACATGTTTTTGTCTGAATTTCCTCGAGATCTGATTATCAATTTACGTCCTCTTGGTAGCAATCGATGCGTATTCACATAAATTAGAACTGATTAGTTTTCCAGCTAAACGGATCGAGGCAATTTATATATATATTTTTTAATTCAATAAGTAGCATTCACTATAAATAAAAAACACGATCCATGAAAAATTTCAAAAAAAGCGACACCTGACCCAATTACAAAAATTCTAATGACATTTGACACTTAAACTGCTATTAAACAAAATCAAAGTCTGAATTTATGATAAATGTTTTAATAGTATTTAAGATTATGAAAAAATATTATACTCTGACATACGTATTCTTAAATATAAAAACATTGTACTCTTACATACGCATGTAAGATAGTAATTTTAATTAACGTTAGCACCTATTTCCTTACCTAAAAACTTTTGCAAATGCTATTACACCTGTAATTAGTGAGTAAATAAAGTCAAGTAAGTGAGACATT
Organism: Mechanitis messenoides; assembly: GCA_959347415.1. Lineage (NCBI taxonomy): Eukaryota > Metazoa > Arthropoda > Insecta > Lepidoptera > Nymphalidae > Mechanitis > Mechanitis messenoides. The sequence continues at coordinate 10,587,474 of OY365771.1, forward strand.
AAAAAATGGTTTCAGTTTAATATTATTTTAATTTTCACTTTTTAAACAGTTTTGAATACTTTTATATGTTACAAATACTTTAATATATTAAAAAATCTTATATTCATGCTTTTGGTAATAACTTGACTTTTTAAAATATAAATAAAAATATTACATAAATATAATGATAATTACAAATATATTTGAAAAATTGTTCAAAATCTTGCGAAAATAGTGGATGTAGAAAGAAATTTTAAAAAAATGTGCAAATGAATGCTATCATGAAAATATGCTGTAGTCTATCCACTTATAAATGAATATCCGAAAGTTAGCTTCGTTAACAACCAAACTTTATTCATTAGGGTGCATTGTTTGGTGAATTGCATTACTTGTCAAGCGAGGAGACATTTCGTGTTTTTAGCCTAAATATTTACGTAGAATTTTGTTTATCTTACGTATTCAGACGTCTAACTTCACTTTTATTTAATAAGTTTCACCTCTCCGGTATAATCTAGTGTAATATGAATATAATAACAACTTTGGAATATTGAAGTTACTTTACAAAGATATCAATTATTTTTGTTGTAAGGATTTTATTATTGTTGATGAAATTATGTCTTAATGAATTATAATGTTATGTTACACTATGGTGTTCGACGCCCGCGCACCACGTTTATGACGAATCGTCGTGAATCCGAGTATCAAACAAATCGAGTTGATTTTGTGCCACTATAAATTAATTTCCTGATTTGAACGGTGTGCATATTTAATAACTTTTATTAAAAGAAGAACTTTTAAATTCTTTTTTCGACGCCCTCCTACCCACATCTTTTAAAAGATGACTTCTGGTGAAGGCCATCCTGCCTCTTCAAATATATATCTGACTAGATATTACAAAAATACCTGGTCTAATATATTTTTTATTTCACACATATGACAGACGGAATTCAATATATGGAAAAACATTCTGCCTATCTTTCTGTCTGTTTCATTTAAACCGTTATTATATTGGCCATGTAATTGAATAATAAATTTATTATGAGTCATGAAAATAAAATTTTTTTTCTTCAACTGAATTTAGTATTGATTAAAAATGCTTAAGATACATCTTAGGCATTTTTACCTACAGGTTAAGATTGAAACTCATTTCCAATATAAAATATTCATCAATTTTAGAAAGTGATCGATTTTATTTTATGAATAAATTAATTGTTTTTCGAATAGCTAAAGATATAAAAAAACTTAGCTAAAGAATAGCTAAGTTTTTTTAGAATAACATTTAACGATTTTATTTCTATAATGAAAAAAAAATCCTTCGTTATAATTATATACTTTGTATATAAAATTCATAGCGTGAAAAACATTTTGGTTTAAATAAGTCTTAATTTATCCTCGCCTCGCCGTCCCTTACCTCAGCAATGATAACGGATCTTGCTTCTAAAATTTACATTTAAATTGAGTGCCTATTTTAAAGAGAATATATATTATCACTGGAAAAATATTAAAGAACTTTCAATGTGTTGCTTTTAATAAACATAATAATTAAAATATATTGATATAATATTTAAAGAGACAAATGAAAACATAAACTTATTTTCTTACTAGTATTAAAATGCTAAGGATATTAATTGCCTATACTATAAAAGAAATTAGACTTTACTATAAATAAGAATCACATAATCACTTAAAAACTATATAGATCACGCTACCAACACATATTTGCAATTATATACAATTTTGAGGCTTAAATATAGCTAAAAATAGGAAGAGTTTAGTGTTTTGGCATTGTCGCTTTCTTAATCACTGTACGAATTCTAGCTTTAATAACTTCTATGTGCTGGTCTTCTGTTTGCTGTACTATAAGTGTCGATCTAGCCCATTTGAGCTGCAGTCAAGAGACTACTGTTAAGCTCTACCATCTAAAATATGTATTTTAACTGTAAAATTTAATTTCTAAATAAAAACATAATTAAATTCGAAATCTTAGAGAAGCTAGTAAATAGACGATACTGAGGCCCTCCTGATACGATGCATTGCGTCATCCTTTCAAAGTTCTATAAAGGCACGTCCTTCGTAAGAGAAACGCTTGACTGTAGATCAAACTTCACCTTCATTAAAATAGAAATAGAACAACTGTCATACGAATACAAGACTGTCTCTATCCCCTCATATGCAAGCGAGGTAAAATGTCATCTAGAAATAAGTGAACTATTTACACAATTTGTATACTTTCTGTCACGTCCTATGGGAGTGTCGCCTTTGCTCTTGCTCATCTGACACCTTTTCAGGTACTTCAGAATCAGTTCTTACGTACTGCCCCGGGGTACTAACAAAATTCAGATCTCTATAGAAGCGTATGCAGTCCCACTATAAATCAATATTTTGAAATAGCTCACACTTCACAAACTCACAAACACCGCCTTTGACGGTGAAGGCCAAATTCTAATACAGTATCGATGTGTCTATCGCCTTAGTATTCTAAGCAGCTAGCATATTTGCATGACAAGATTATAATATAAAGTAAACTTTGAAGAACAATACCACGGTATCAAAAAAATTTACTAAAGATAGAAGAAATCTCAGTCCTGAGAAGAGTGGGCGACAGAAACTTTTTTAAAACCAACCTATAGACTATCTATGATCTTGAAATATCCTGACAGCGAAGGCTTCTTTCCTAGGAATCGCTATGAACTAAATATTCGGACATATAAAAATATCCGTTCTTTATTGTTTTTTATATTGTTATATTTTAATAAGTTCATTTTTTTGAGAGCTTGATGTTAAAATGTATACATTGACCCATAAAAGAGGTACCTACTGTTTAAATCGAATAAACTGCAAAATAAGTTAATATTTGTAATTAAGTTGATGTTTTGTAAAAAACATGTCTATCACTTTTAATCACGTTTAATTGTTTTATCGATATTTTTATAAACATATTTTAGGTTTCACTAGCGATGAGTACATTAATCTGTTTAAACCTAGGACTCAGAAAATATTTTGTGCCAAGACGATAATTGTCGCGGATGGCTCTTTTCTGTAAGATAAAAAATAATTATATTTTCATATTCTTTATTCATTAATGAGTTAATTAACGTAGCTTAAATGCTAAAATATAATCCCACTTCTTGTTTTTATTTTTTACAGTTTATAGTTTTACCCAAAGAATTTTTATTCAGGTAGAAAGGAAGATTCTGGAAACGGTTAAACTTAAATTAAGCCACTGCGATGAAAATATAGAAGAAGGAAACTTTTTATATAAGTGTATGAAGAAGTTTGTTGTAGATTAAAAATAAATTATCTCTATAAATAGATTTAAACAAAGATGGTCTTTCTTTGAAATAAACACTTAGAGAAAGATACTACTGCAATCAAATTTAATACATCTTCAGTTGCGTTTTTCCAGCGATTATTACTTATTTTACATATTATATAAATTAGATATGATAAAAATTTATAATAAGCTTTTGAAATATAAAATTTTCTTCAACTGGACTTATCTATAGTACTTTTTGTTTGGTTATACCAAAATAATGATGTCAAAAAACATTGAAATGCAAAAGTGTAACTTTAATTTTTTTTGTAAAAGTTAGAAGGTCACTTCCAAGGCTTTGTTTATAACAATGTAAGTAATGTAATTACTTATTATTTATTTTTCTATTCATCTATAAACCTCTGTCGCTCTGTTATTTACGAAACATGTCATTGGCCATATAGGAATATAAGACTTGGAAGTCAATTGAAATTAAATTGATTAAAATTTCCTCAAATAATTTTGATCGTAAACTAAAATATTAAAAAAAAGTAAGAGCTTTTAGCGGTGCTTTTTTTTGATATATCGAAACCTAAAAAAGGTTAGGTAAAATATAATTTATTAAGGAAGACTTTCTGGTAAACGTAAATTTATACACATAAAAATTCTGAATGAATGACCGGTCAAATCATATTTACATTCATTGACAGCTGCTGTACAGTTCTTCGGTAAAAAGATATGCAATATTTTTTTACTATTCAAAAGTATCAGAACCAAATTAGAATATATAAACTCATTAAACGATTTTTGACTAGCTACAAAAAAATATTACTTTAATCTTTTAGGACTAATTTAATTTACACAAATCCTTTATAATTGTTTTTAAATGGATCTATTTGCAACAGTAGAATAAAATAGAAATATTATTCACATCATTTAATTCACGTGTTCCAAATCGGATTCACGAGCCGTGGTCCAAGTGGCATTGCATTCAACGGTTGGGTAACAGTTAGTTAATAAATAACATTTCAATTTAATAATAATAATTTAATTTATTTACAAAAATATAATATATTTTTAGTTCGGTTTTTGAAATTTTTGCTTTAATTTACCACTTCATTGTACTAGAGTAAGGTACGCATAAAAATAATTAAGTCACCCTGCTGGCCAAAGGCTTTCTTTCCAATTAATATAATAAACTTTTCATTTGTTTGTCTCAGAAGACAAAGATAAAAAGACTCATGCTTCAAACACAAATGCTGCCTATTAATATTTAATATTTATTTTATTAAACAAGGGTTCTGTCAGTCTCTAATTACTTACTAGAGTGACAGACTATCTTGATAGTACTACTGTAATGTTTAAAATATCGTACCTATTCATTATTCAATTTGTGTGATAATTATTGTAGTAACATAATAAATAGTACAGTATAATTGTATTTTTGTATTTTATATAGAATAACAAAGTTATCTAGGAAATTATTAATTTAAAATAATCTTCACTTCCTACTACTATTAGTATCGTTTATAAAACCTGATTGGCGATTTTCATATCGAGTATAAATCTATGCTCGCTGGTCTACAATATCAAACGTTGCGAGATCTTACTGTTACTATAGAACATAACTATATGTATCATTCCTCAAATGCCAATTTGTGATAAAGTATTACAAACAGAATCAAAATTAATTAAATTCAAGAAATATTATGCTACAAATAAATACAAACAAAATTATTTAAATTGAATCTCTGTTTAGCATCGCATAACTATTTCTATGAATTTCAGAACGCAGTATCACAAATCGTTTTGTTACGCCAGGGTGAACCACAACATTTTGTTGGTAATTTGCCAGGATTGTGGGAAATGTAATGAAGTGATTTTTATAAACAGGTTTACTATTTTAAATAAAATAATAGATATAGTAAGATATTTATTTTTTTTTTTTTTATATTTGAAACTATATTATTTACTACATCTAAATATATATTTTTTTGTAATTAAAAATAATGGATAGCATCTTTTTGTTCTTTTTATTTGTTAAACTCTTAATTGGTATATTAATTTAAATAATATCAGACAGATGAAGTCGCTGTTATAACAACCGCAACGATAACTAAAGTAAGAAGATTAATAATATTGCGAGAAAAGTGGAACCGTGTACGACCGGGAAGAAAAATATGGGACAGCAAATAGTAAGAGTAAGAAGAAAATAGAATTAAAAAAATTATAGTTCGTTAAAAAATTTTTAGAAACAGAAGAAGAAGAAGTCGAAAGTGAAGTGTTTTCGATCAGTTCCGTGATTAGTGACTGTGCGAACTGGAATTGCGTACGTACTCTGTTAATGACTGTTAAGTACTCTAGTCAATATCGAGAGGATATCTTTCGTGTGCCAGGATCACTTAATTATTCTGATCTTCTTGAGTGATCTAACAGAGAAGGAGATGCAGACGCGCCGGAGATAACCACCGCGGCCGAGAAGCTCTCTTGATTCACTTTTTTGACAATAATTATAACAATAATAAAAATACATTATTGTACTCCCGAAGAAACCGGCAAAATTAAAGAATAGTTTACATGTACAATACGTATATAATAGTAATCTTTACTAATATACGGATTCCAGAATAAAATTTGATCAAATATAACTTCAAGGTTTAAACTTTAGTGCTGAACAGAATAACTATCTTTTTAAAGGTGACAGGAGAGGTTTTAATGTTTTCAAGGTCAAAGGGCTTTTACTAAGGTAATGTATATACCATCTGGCGTGAATATAAATTCAAACTTACCAATACCGTAATATATTAAAGTGTGCATATTAAACGTATTACTAAAGAGAAGCAATATCAATATCGTAACCTGATCGTTTTTCATTCCTGATCTGATGACCTCGGTACTTGATTCCTAAATTTTTGATTACTTGATAATTTTACAAAATAATTATGGTTAAGAAAAAATCATAATGGAAAATATACTAGTTGTTCGAGAATCTGTAAAAGAATAGAAAATGTAAGGTATCTATTTAGGTCTGTGGTATAATAATGTATGTATATAATATTATCCTGTACGTAATTGTAACTATACCTGTTTCAATTTTCTTCTTTTGGGATTTTATTAAAAAAACGTAAATATATTAAACATTCGCACATGAACATTTACGTTGATTTGCACGAGTGCTAACTTTTCCTGTAACGAATTCGGGATGATACCAAACCAATAAACGAGACTCGTAGTCAAACATTAAACCAGTTCTATAAAATGGGGAACTTTTATATTGACAATACTAGATCAGGAAGGGTGCTCTTAACGGGCTAGATTTATTTGTATCTTCAATAAATTGAGACTCACTGTAAGTAACATGTATTAAACAAGTAAAAGTTTCAGTCCTTATAACATTAACACGTCTTCTCTTCAACATTAAGACTGATAAAATTAAAGATTGAAAGATAGGCAATTGATATATTGAGAGTAATTTAAAAAAAAAAATTACATAACAATATTATATATTATTATTTAATTTGCTTGTATATATACATTTATAACAAAAAATACTAGTTACATATAAGTAACATTTTTTTTACACATCAAACTCAGCTGGGTATTTTTTATTGTGATGACTGTTTCACAAACGTTATATTATTTAATATTTTCGAACAACTACAGCCATCGCCATGAATTCAATATAAAGGTCTGATGATTTTAGTAAAGTTAATTTTGCAAACTCGCCTTTCAAGACAACCAGTCACCGCAAGCAGCACCCGTTCATGAGTATAACGCAAGGCTCAGCCATCGTACGAACGAAATAATTTAATATAGAACGTAATAATTATTAAATAATAAAAATGAGTTGATTGTAATCCTTAGAAAATGGTTGGTGGCGGGGGCTAGTAAAGGCATAGGAAGGATCGCTTTTTGGGTGTATAGCTATTTAATTCATCATACGAGACATAAGCATAACAACAACCTTGCCCTGAACTTGTATGAAAAAGTGTTACTTACTCGGTCGAGAAAATACAAAGGAGGGGCTACTAAATCACTTTAACTAGATTCTGTATAGTATATATTTTTTTGTCATTGTATGTATATATTTTTATAATATAAAAGGTTAAGTCGGTATTTTATTTAAATTATTAAAGTAAACAAGTAAATAATTCGAATGCTGGCGAAACTATCGCCAATTTGCAGAATCAGTTCTAAAAATTTGGAACTTTTTGAAAACGTCACTGCAAGTTCTTCTCACTCAGTTAATTTCCTTAACAACCTTTTTGTAAAGTGTATTGTCGGTCATATGTGCTAAAAAAATACTTCATCAAAATAAAGAAGTAATTATTTTCTATTAACTTATTTTTAAATAAAAATATTTTGCTTGTTTTTATTTCAAGAAAGAAAACAACATACTAAATATTCATTTATTTTCCATGCAATATTTGAAACTAGTCTTTTATTTATTTTTTTCAATAAAAAAACGTACTAAAATAAGTCATTTCTCCAGATACTTGATGTAGATACTTTATGGAAAGGAAAGCAAATAAAAGTAAATCGAGCGTCTAGGCGAAGGCTCCAAAGGGTTTAATCAGAACACGTTTCTACCCGGGATGTTGTAAATGGTCTCTACAAGATTCCTTGCCTCGCTTGGGTTTTTGGCTTCAATTCATAACAAAACTGAACAGTAGATGAAATTCGGAATTAGGAGAAAAGAAAAGTAATTTAATAAGCTTTCCGAATATTTTACTATAGTTTTATAGTATCTAAATACTAAAATCTTTGTACGGCATATTCTTTAAAAATAAAAAGGTTAAAATAAATAGAATAGCAAGTCTTATATAAATATAACTTTAATATGTATTTTTAAGAGATTGTTGCGATATAAGGTCTAACAAGCGATGTGTACGGTCGTCGAAAACGTTCACCGATTGGAGGAGACTTTGACGTATAATACTTTAGAAACTCCGATCCAATTTAGGCACGATCCGATGATTGTCCCGCGGGAGACCCAGTTTTATTTATGAAACGAATTTTAACGGCAGAAAAGGAATTCGATTTTCCCGAAATACATTATTTATGTATGTAATACTGTGATGGTAAATGTGATCGCTGCTGCTGAGTGACAGCTGCAAAATAAATAAAATATAAGAGACACCTTGTCAGAACGCTATGATAAGAAATAACGAAATATGTTTGTTCAAGCAATTTAAACGCAAAAAGATCCGAACTTTGGCCAGAACGCAAAATAAGCGAAAAATAATAGTCAAAGCTGACCCTTTCTACAAGCCTTTCGAAATAATGAGGTTGTTTATATGACTGTAATAAAGAGGGTCTATTTTGGAGAACATGCTTTATATTTGAATAAAACTATTTTACGGATTTAACTCCTATTTATTATGTGTTACAGCAAGCGTGTTTTTGCGGTAAATCGAGATGTAGGTCTCAGGTGATGAGATGACGTATCGTCTTACCGCGAAAACGTTTTGCTGCAAAACGTTCGAAACGTCTGCTTAAAATTACAAGTATAAGAATAAATATGTGCGAAGTCCATAAAATAGTTCAAATGTGTAGTACTCGTGAAAATCTTAAAAAACATTACATGCTTTAAATTAAAAAAATATATATTATTTACAAAAAAACTATTTTTGAGATAATGTTAATTGATAATTTGTTATTCATATCATCAATTATTACACATAAATTAAAATAAAGATTAATTAATTCACAAATACAAATAGTTTTATATTTTAATCCAGTTGAAATGACAAGCGTTTTAGTTTGTTTTATATGGCATCTAAAATATGATTATATAAATTTTGATACCAAAACTACTTAAACAAGAGACAGGGATCAATAATTCGATAATTTAAATTAGACATTATATATCTTGTACAAATTATCGAAAAAGAATGTTGAAAAAGAAAAATAGGTTTTGTCAAGTACCTATTGTCACCGGTTGAGGTAAAGCTGCTCCGAAAGTTTCTTGTCAGTTGTTCTGGACTTTCCCAGTATTTTAAAAGTTTGTATCATATAAAAAAATTCGATAAAGACTGTTCTGTTCGGAGTGGTAATTAATAAAAAGGCAGGAGGGTTCTATAATTGATATTTTATTAAAATAACCAATTATAATACAAACCAACCTATCACTATACATGAAACTCCAATTTGATTATTACTTTTAGAGCATATTTCAAAAATTTTGAACAAATTTGGGCACAAAGTCATGGTTTTCCTTTCTAAAACTAACCACATACTATAGCTCCAATGTTATACTATTATTCAAATTAGCTCCAAAAAACAATAAACACCTATTTCCACTAGAAGACTATGCACGTTATTTTTTAAAGGAGATAAATTTAAAAAAATTATGTTTGCAAAAGTTCAAAATGTAAACAATTTTAAAGTACAAAAAACCCTGAAAAAAGTCCCTGCAATTACAAAAGCTACAAATCTAGTAACTACAAAATACAAGAGTGTGTGTCTAGGCATAAAGATGACAATTGATGAGTCCCATACTGTAGCAACATACTTAATTAAAAACGTAAAGATGGTTAATTCTCTTTAACCACTAGAAATTACAAAGACCTTTTTTAACTATTTTGATGTAAAAATAAAGTCATCAATCAATTGTTTAAAAAAAAAATACATATTATGTGTAGATGCCCTTACGTTGTTTCCATTCCTAATGTAAGTCAAAGCATTGCAATCCTTAACGCAAGTTATAAGAGTCACAAAACATATTTTCATAATAATTTTAAAAAAAACAAAGCAAATACCATACCTCTTACGATATCATATCATTAGAAGCTTTAGTTGTGTAAAAGAGAAAACAATAGGTTTTTTATTTGCATTGAGATGTAATAGCGTCCGAAAAGATTAGTAATAATAAGTAACTTTCAAGTAGGGATTAACCACAGTCAACAGGTTTTATTTTATTAATACTTTTTATTATTTTTATTAATAAACTATTAATTCTTCAAAAACTGGTAACGGGAACCGTTATTTTATTTCTAAAAATCGTTTATAAATCGTAAATACGATACTATCGTATCAGTAGTTATCGATGATGAAAATCAGAAATGGACAGCAGTGCAGTGCAACATTGAAAAAACATTAGATTATTAATATATAATATAATTTAATAAATGTTGTAATAGTCATAACTGGACTATTAATTCAATGTTGTTTTGTTTACTAAAAATGATTAAATTAATCAAAACAAACAAAATAATGATTCCATCAGTAATAACAAAATAATTAATAAATAAACTAAGCAACGAGTATAGAGTACTGCTTCTATTAATATGACTTTAGTTCTAAAAATCGATTATGAGCTATAAATACGATACTCTCGTATCGATTAGAATTGTGAAGTTCGCGAACGAACTAGTTAGGAAGAGCACTCCCACAGGTGACGCGAACGACATTTGACGCTTTTTAGTTCGTCTGTTCGCATCTGATCGCATGAAGGTGGCTCCAACATAATGATACTGAAGTCTTCTATTTTATTTAGTTAAGTTTTATTAAAATTTATATAATAAATCTAAAATAAATTAAGTCTAACATTTACGCGTTTTTAGTCGTCAGACAATGAAATATTTATATTTTTTGGTACCTTTAAATTTTATAATTGTAAGTAACAGTATGGTGATATTATAATATAGGTCGTATAATTGATCACTATTGATTGGAAATGTTACGAGACCTGTAACATTAGTAGAATATAGTTTTAATATTGAACATTTGTGAAAACATATAAAAAATTTACTATTTTTATCTATTTTTTTTTATCGACAATATTTAAGTTATCGTTAATATTTAAAACTAAATAAAAATATAAAGGCAGAAAAATATAAACAATATTGTATTCCCTATTTAAACAATAACCCTTTTTATTTGAAATAGAAAAATACAGTCTATGAATATAAATTAATAATTTATAAGTTTATCTTGTTTTTAGAGTTTTGATTAATGATAAATGTAAAATAATAACGAAATAAGAGAGCGAACTAGTGTGAAAGATCTCATTTACGAGCTATTAGGTCCAAGATTAACATCGGCGATGAAAATCAGTTATGTTATATTTAAAAAAAAAAGATTAATAATAGTATAATTTAATAGATATTAAGGTATAAAAAGTAATACCTGGACGAATACAATATTATTATGCTTACTTATTAATTAAACGCAATCAAAACTAACAAAATATTTATTCCACCAGTAAAAAAAAAAAAATTAATTAAGTACGCGATGAGTACAAAATAAATTATGGTTTATTCTACTTCACTATTTTACCTATTTGCAACAAGGTAAATCATCGATTTTCAAACTAATTTGTGCCATAGAAACTATTGTGTTAACAAATGAACTGTGACCTGAGCTCCCAAAGTGACTTAAAAACTCATATCTTTAATTGTTTTCCTATTTAAAACAAAATAAAAAATAATATAAGCTTGTTAATTGTGTAAAATTGATATAATTTTCTAAACAAAAATTGTAACAGTAAATAAACATACAAATATTTACTGAGTGTTCTTAATAGAAATACAAATTTTATGAAATTGATTATATAATTATTTTCATTATTTAAGAGACGGCAATGATCTAATAAAATTAAAGATACATTAATTGTTTTATTGAATTCGACCTAGATATTATTGTTTGTAATTCAAGTTCATGTATAATACTGTAAATCGAACAATATTATGGAATCTAACGACAAAAATTATTAACTTGAAAGATAAAACAGACAAGTCCAACAATCTTAACATACTTAGTGATATTATTTTAAATGATGTGACAGAAAAGGGATGAAGATTGTTTCTATCTACGTATTAAGGGGAAAGCTACAAGAAGTTTTGTTTAGCAAAGTTTAGTTAATTCGATATTTATGGAGTACAAGAATCAATTATTCCATTTTTACAATCAATGGATAAACCTGCAGATCCTTTGAATTTTGGGTATCTTTAACTTAGTTTGAATAGTCTATTTCTGTGTTAATATTTTTAGCATGAGTTTCGTTTTAGTTATTTATTTATTTATTTAAAACTTTTTTAAAATCCTATAAACTAGAATACAAAAGGGTGAACTTAATGCCTGTTGGCATTTTCCACCAGTCAATCCTTGATAACGTAGAAAAGTTGCGGTAGGTACTTAAAATTGAAAATTAAGAATAATATACATATTTATATAACAATATAAATACAAAATATGTACATACATATAAATAATATATGTAATTACATACAAACTAATAGGTACATATAATAAATAAATAAAAAACATAAATTACTATTATTATTATAAAATTATTCAAACAAATAATGCTGACGCACTTGCTTTTTGCATGACCAGAGAGTCGGTGCCCATCGAATGGATTCAGGTAAGGATTCCAAAGTAATATTGCCTGAATAGTGAAAGCACAATTAAAGAAACCAGATATATGTGGTGGAATAGATGCTATTAATAAATTAGATGAGGAGCGAAGTACCCTGTCATGAGTATCACAGCTGTACTGAAAGTTTTTCTTTAGATAAGGTGAAAAAGAAGAATTATTTAAAATAGAATAGATAATATAGAGCATTTGGGAGTAATGTCTTTTGTGAATGGAGGGCCATTTTAGTTCGCGCTGGTATTCAGACACGATAAAATTTACGCAGATCGAAAATGTACCGGACACAATTATTATTCAGATTCTGTAACTTATTAAGAAATTCCTTCTTAAGGTCAGGATAACACATCAGCATAATCAATAATGGGGAATACTACAGATTAAACAAGCACGTATTTGATCTTAAAAGGAATATTTTTTTTCAGTCTATAAAGCGAAAGCAAGGTAGCATTCACTTTCTTATTATCACTTAAAATTTGTTCTTGCCAGGTAAGCGTACTATCTAAAAATAAAACAAAATTTTAAAGACATTGGCTTAATGCATTTGAAAAGTTAACAAGCACTAACACTATCACCTTTCTATTATCCATACTTCTTCTTAATCATCAGTGACCTTAATTAGGGCAGTTGTGGTTTTGTTGTGACCTGACCTGAACCCAGACTGAAATACGCTCAGCAGGTTATTATTTGTGAGAAAGTAGAAATTTGCTTAAGTACACAAGCTTCCAATACTTTAGAAAGGAATATCAGAAACATTTTTACCTGGCTGCAGGAATTATTTGCATAACTTAAAAGCACTAAATAATAGATATTTGTTTATGAGTGATATATATATATATATATATCTACTATTCTATAGTTCGTTCGTTCGTTCGTTAAAACAAAACGTTTATAAACAAATACTACATGCGTTAATTTATTCACTAAAAGTTCATAATCTACCTAATCTAACTAAGATTCTTACTAAGTTTAAATCTTAACATTTGCTAATCATTTATTATATAAGATAATAACTACGTTTCAAAATATCCGTTTCGCTAACCGTTATACATAATATAAATAATGACAGACGTTCCGGTTTCTAATAGGAAGGGGTCGGAAATCATAAAGGGCGATATAAACAACAAAGTAGTGCGTGGAAAAGGCCTACGGTTTTTAATGGAAAAACAATAAAGAAAGCACAAAATAACGATATGTTAATTGAAATTGAATTGAAAATAATGTTATCTAATTACAAAATAAAACCGTCAAAATGTTTTGTTTTGTTGCTAAAATTGCAGATTCTAAGTAGTCAATAAATAGATCTTGTCTAAAAGGTCTTTGTTTAAAGAAAACCTATCTCTTGGAGTGTTTGTACCGAATAAATAAAATATGTTTAAATTCATTTGTTTAATTATTAATTATCATGCGTTTAATTATTAATGATCATTAACTAAAATTTTTAATTTTGCAATTATGACTAAAGTTTGTTAATATTCGAAAGTAAATATAATAAATCGGATAAAAAGGCTTTTCGTATCCTTGAATTGTCAAAGTAAAATAGAAAGAAACTTTTTTCCCGAGCTAATATTATTTCATATCCTATTATTAAACTTATTTCAACTCTTCATTTTTACCAAAAGTCCTTTTCTAGACTAGAAAAGTGTCTTACTTTTTCATAAAACTTCAGACAAATTAATTGAACTTTTGTGGTATGATTGAACATTGGAGCAACTTTAAAAAACAAAAATTCAAAGTATTTATATAATATTTTTACAGTAGTAGTAGACAATGTATATATATTAATGGTATTTAATTAACGGTACAAGAATGAAATATATCACTAAAATCAGAAAAATAATTAATTGTTTATGAATATTCACATATTTATTAAGGATATTAATGATTTTTTTATGAAAAAGGAAGTATTGTGAACATATTATGAAACTAAAACAGCATAAAGCATGTTTTGAATTCTTCTCAAGTTGCAAACACATTTAACAGTTTAAAACAAAAACAATAAATTAGGAGCAGATTTAATTAAACTTACATGATAGATTGTTGCATCGAGTTTGATAAACTATAGTAGTATGAGGTGTACATATTATATCAGTAGCTAAAATTGATGCCTCGTTTGAAAACCCTTTTTCACATTAATTGAGTATTAAATAAATAAACTTAGAAATATATTTATGGATTCCAAATTTTAAAAACACCAAAATATAGTTTAAAGCTGATAGAATTCTATGAAGTATAAATAAGAGAGACAAAACTTCTTAGTTGTCTTAGAATTCACTGTGCGGGCACCGGGCCTATCTCGTTACAGGGACAGAAGTGTAAATAATGTCTGAGACCCAGATATAGGTTTAAGGGGATTCCTTTAATTTGCACATATACGCTCTATTTCACTGTTTAACACCTCGCCATACCTACCCAAATTTGAAACATAGGTTCGTTTCAATGCCGCTTTTGATGAAATGAAATGATTTTAGTTTTAGAGAGGCCAAACTTTAAGTAGGTTATAGAGAGATTTTTCACTTGTATCTTTCGTTCTCACTTCTACTACCTACAAATTAACTATAAACCTATTCAAGAGTAACCTATGCAATACCCTTTATTTGAAATGTGTATCGTATGTAAATATTTTTAAGACCAATAATTGATTATTTATAACGTAAGTCTGGCATTCAATTGGACAATTTTGCTAATAATTTCAATAAAACTAATAAAGGGGTTTTAGGTGTGACATTTTGGTTAAATGACTTTTAATTTAAAACGCTGTTTTATTATTATAAGACATAAAGAACATTTGAAAATACAGCAGTTACGCTATACGTCATTTTGTTTTGTAGATCCAGAGAAAAGTAAAATACACTAACATGGAAGTGCTAACGTAATATTTTAAAGAGGGCTCAAGTACTAAAACAATAGTTCTTTTAAAACGAACACACTCCTTACAAAAGCAATAAAGTCATGTAGCGCGGACCATTTATTTTATTTCGAGTAACGTTTTGTTGTTTTATAAAAACAATAAGAAGTATGGGAAAAAGGTTTTCGTTTGAAAATTGTATTCTCAAAAGGTTTTTCTAAGTATTTTAGTTCAGCTATATTGCAATCCGGATGTAATCCCTGTTTCTCTATCTCGTTTATTTCCTTCATACTGGAACTGCAATTAGTATTAAATGGTACTTACTTCATAACTCTCACAATAAACTTTTCAACTTACAAAACAGCGTTCTATAATTGGAAATTAATTGATGTTTTGTAAATTGATCTTCTTAAAAAGTGGATTCAAACTTATTATATTTTTACAGCACGTATTACTGTTTTTTTTAAATACTGGTTAAGAATAAACATAAGTATTAGATGATAAAATAAAAATAAGTATATCAGGAGAATTTTGCCGTTTGAGTCCGTATGTAAATGAATATGAATGACAAATTTGCTTGGCTTTCTGATAGACATGATTACTCGGAAACTTAATTGCTAGAATATTTTATGAACTAAATTATAACAACAATAGGAATATAAAATCATAAAATCAGGAATACGACTACATTTCCTTGAATTGTTACATTGAAGCGGCTAATCAATGCTTCCGATAAAATTTAATTGAGAATTAATGAGCTTAGAAATAATTATAATCTAACTCGAGCACTATTAGATTGATCAAACCATTTATGTAATTCGATTAGTTAAACTTGTTTTTTTTTTTTTTAAGAATTTCCTTTTATTTATAGTATCTATTAATTTAAGTTATTGGAAGTTTAATAATTTTTTTTTTTTTTTTTTTGTATAATACTATACATTATTTTATTGAGACGGAATTCTGAAGTGTGTAAATTGATAATTATGTAATAATAAGTCGATACAAATGTATATATGTTTAAAATCGTCAAAACGTTAAGCTTTAATATAGGCTAAAATATAATCATTATTAATATTTACTATCTGTTTCTTTTAGAAATATCGTAGTATATTTTTATGAGTTATAACCCTACTATTAATTTCAATGAAACACATCAATTATCATTTCGAGGTAGTTCCAGATGGTACTGTTTAAATTAGTATAACCAAACAAAATAAAAAAATAACAAATAAAATATCGGTTCCGTTAGGCACAAAATATATATTTAATGAAATCGTCAGAAGCACAATGAATCATAAATAATAGTAGCTTCTATTTAATGCCTCTCTACAATTGTTGACTGTCACCCGCATGTGCTACGTGATTGACGCATGACGGCTGATGAACGCACCAATATCGTATGAAATTTATGAAATGAACCGATTTATGTCGAACATATATAACATGCTTGATTTATTATGGATGGCAAAAAAATATTAAAGTTGTAGTAAATAAAAAGTTAAAAGTTTAATTGAATAAAGAAATCAAGCTTCTGCATTCGTGAAATAAGTAACACATGTTTCGTATGGGAAAAAAAATATTATAAAAATAATAATAAAGGTGAATAACTTGTTACACATAGCCTACCAGGGTAAATCGTCAGCATGCTTATACATTGGTACATTGCACACGGCACCTACGACCTACAAATTCTACAAGCTCAGCAGTGTTGCAAGCAGCCATTGACGTCAATCGAAGTTTTCTTTCGCAATCAAATTGAAGATATTGTTACTCTCGGTACAAGCATCGACCGATTGTCACTAATTTAATTGTAGCAAGTAATTTCTTTAACTTTGTAATAAATTAATAAATTAATTTTAAGTAAGAAATTTGCATTTCTTGGATCCCCCGGTTGCACCCATCGTAATTGGCGCAGTCGGTAGGATAGTCGGTAGGATAGTACGGGTGTGCGGCTGAGAAGGAATATCAGAAAATGGATATACAGAGAAATGCAGATTTGGTAAGTACCTAGATCTCACTAGAGTTGCTCGCTTTCCTATACCATTAATTATCCTTAATTTTCCTTGTTTGTGAATTTTAAATTTATTTTGTGTGTATTTCCTAGTATTAATTTCCTTAAAAGGTTTTATTAATCTTTAAAAAATTTTCACCCACGTAAGTCACGGACCTCTGGGTCAAACATTTCTAATAGAAGCTCGCAAATCTTTGCGAATAGGAATTTAGAATATAATTTAAAAGATAGTGATTGTGTAGAATTTACTAGTTTCAAATTTAAGTGTAGTTTAATTACAAAAATGAGCACGGATTTAGTCGATCAAGTATATAAGACCTTACGCCTTTTACCCGAATTCGACGGGAACCCGAATGTGCTCACCCGTTGTGTGCGATCCTTAATGTAGATAGTAGGTACTTTTATGAAATAATTAAATTAGGTTATTTCTATTTAGGCAAACAAATAGTATTAGTGATAAAGGTTGCAATTATCACTTCTGCCACTTATGATTTCTATAAGCTTTCCCTAGTTCCCAACAGAAACCATGAAATTCTTATTCCACCTTCTCCTTTCGTAGCAATCTCTAGCTCAGATTCTAAGTACATAGAGACAGAATGTCCGAAGATAAACTCTCTGTATCTCTGTGAGTCGACACATAGTCTCCAGACCCAGAGCCAACAAGATTGTATCCAACATCTCATAGCTCACCAAGAATATCGGCCCAATTGTAAGACGACAGTCATAGCTCTCACTACAGAAGCCCTGGAAGCCCTGGACGACAAGCACTACACTCTGAGTTTTCCTGTACCAACTAAAGTGAAGATATCCTGTGGTCAGGAACTATACCAAACCTTACAAGGCAGCTACTTGGCAGTAATTCCACTAAACTGCAACTTAAGAACTCCCACCTTCACCATCTCAAACTCCAATGACCACATTAGAGGACATGTTATAAAAATCATAGAGATGCCTCTATACAACGAGTCAAGATATCAAAGTCATCCGAAACTCGTCTTGACCTCTTCGAGTCTATAAAAACTTCATGCCTTGAGCAGCGAGATAGCGACGCAACCGCCCATACATCTAGATGACGTTACCGATCCAGTTATATATCACACGACTATACCCATGTACCTCACACTCTTTGGTACATGCGCGCTCATTACTACCGTAATCTACCGCCGTGTACGTACAAGTAATGTAAGCAAAAAATTACAGCAGCAGCCCTGAAATCATCCATGCAGTTCCAGCTCCACGCAACATCCACCCCAGCGAAATAAGGGTTGATCCTGATGCCTAGCAGCGACTATCTCGAGCAAGCCCATCGATACTCGCTGTTCTTCGGGGGAAGGTGTTACACATAGCCTACCAGCGTAAATCGTCCCGTCAGCATGCTTATACATTGGTACATTGCACACGGCACCTACGACCTACAAATTCTACAAGCTCAGCAGTGTTGCAAGCAGCCATTGACGTCAATCGAAGTTTTCTTTCGCAATCAAATTGAAGATATTGTTACTCTCGGTACAAGCATCGACCGATTGTCACTAATTTAATTGTAGCAAGTAATTTCTTTAACTTTGTAATAAATTAATAAATTAATTTTAAGTAAGAAATTTGCATTTCTTGGATCCCCCGGTTGCACCCATCGTAATTAACTTACTGCTTTATTTATTTATAATTTCGTTACTTAAGTTATCAAATATAATTTATATTTAAGACTGTTGCGAACAAAATTAAAGATCTAACTTTATTCCCAATGTGTAACAAAATATGTGAAGAGCTGAAGCTTCTTAGCATTCCATGGATCACAGTGTTGGTGTCGGGCCCATCGTGTTGCAGGTAGAGAAGTACAAAAAGTGCCTGGGACTTGCTTGCTTGCTTTTTTTAAGTTTAAGGGCCCCTTTAAAATGCACATAGTCCTTGGTATAGCGTGTAAAAATTAAATATAAACCTATTCTTGGTAAGTTTCGTTCGTCAAACCGTTACACTTTTTTATTTTAAATGTATAATCTTGGGGTTTATTTAAACCCAGGGAAAGCTAACAGTAAGCTTCAAAAATAATTACACGAAACAATTTTCTAGACGACAGGAATATGTCCAGTTTATATGATGAAACACCAATACCATCAGGATTTTTATATTGTTGTGAAGTTAGTAATTTAATAATATCAGATTTTAATCTTAATAGATATTTTTCTAGTGATAGGGATATTAAGCGTTCTCATTTGTAAACACATTAGTGTTATTCACAGAAAAAAAAGAAAAATAGACTGTCACTCATTACAACAACAAGCGCATTTTATATGGTTTTTAATCATACTATTTTATTCTTTTAATTTAATATCTATCATTAATATATTAAACAAAAAAAAAGTGTTTTAATGTCATTTGTTTACAATGTATTTATATGATGATATGATTTATATTACAGATCTCTTATGAGATTATTGTTTATATTCACTTGGACGACTTAAAGAACAATAATTATTAAACTATAATTTAATAAATAAAGATTATTTTTGTAATATTGATTAAATTATATATATTGATAGCTATATGCAAACTTACTGGTGCCACTCGAAATGGTACAGAAAAGCACATACTCGGGCAATTGTCTCAAACATTTACCACGGTGGCAAGTGTAGCAAATTAAACGTTGTAAAGTTTAATTATACCTGTCAGTAAGTCAGACAGTCATATCTCGTTTTACGTTTAGCGTGAACACGGTTGTTGCAAACTATTCAAAATGTCGGGCTTAAATTAAATTCTGTTTTTCTTGGTTTCTATAGAGTATAATATAATTGAAGCGACCGCACCGAAAGGTGCACACTGCACTTTTCCTTTAATTAAAACGTTAATTTCAGTTTTCAATATGTTCAATGGATTTTAAGATCTTCAAAACTAAGGTTTAATAAAAAAATTACAAATTTAATTTCAATTTTAATACCGTATCTACATATAAACCAATCTTTTTTCTTAATGTCTTGAAGCTTTTATGCTACACGTCTCATGGACAAAAAAGAGCCAGCTATAAGAGTTTCCTAGCAACATACAAAATGTTGCCATTTTTAAGATTACCTACTATTTTAGACGATTGCCCCTAATGGGACACCACGGCATTGTTTTTGCATTCAGGTGCGGCTACCCAACGGAAACACCACGAGAAGGTACCTCGCAACGCAGACTTCCTCCATAATCCTCGTAGGCTTATTTTCACGCAAGGTACTCTCGTACCCCTTACCCAAGCCTGATAGAGGCTGAAGCCCTCCTAGACAGATTTAATCTGTAGAACGGAAATCCACAAAATCGAGCCGGCTTGTTTTACCAGCCCGTATACCAGTATGCCCGGGATCTGTACCTGGGATTAGCTATTTAAGCGGGATCTCATCGAAAGGTGACAAACGTTTAAACTCCCAAGTTAGGATGAGATGCTCAATCCACGAATCCGGCAGATGAAGTTGGCTTATTACCGTGACGGTAGTGACGGTAATAAGTCGATTTAAACAAAATGCAAGTGCCGCTGACGTTTCACTTACATCTTGTCTATCCATATATGCGTGACATGACATGCACATCTCGTCTACCCGTGAATACCCGATTCGATCTCGTCTACCCGGTTGCTTCATAGAACTCGAAACGTTGGGTTAAAATTAAAATGTAAACAAAATTATACGCGAGATAAAACATTTATAAAATAGTTTTATTCCAAATGTGTACTCGTGAAACTCTAAGAAAATACTATAAAAAAAAAATACTTTAAAAATTTTTGGTGTAGGTACATAATTTCAATGTGAAGTGTTTTGCCGACGGCTTTTAGATTTCGCGAATGTTTTTTGGAGGATATGCGTGAAAGTGTGAATTATTTTATTTAGCGATTTGAAGTAAAAATAAAAAAGAGACCATTTTTTCCATAAAATACTTATGTATTTGTACTTTACGTTATTGTATAAAACAAGAAAATAGCATAAATTCTAGTTCCATTTTTAGATGATAAGCCTCAAAACACAAAAATTATTCTTGATTCTTCTGATACAGCGGATACGAACCCGTTGTGTTAGCAAGTGCATAAGTTAGTGAGGACTAAGGCATGCTGCGGCGACTTTCTCCAAAGTTATTTTTATTTTAAATTTATTTTGTACTCGTCATTTAGTTTTTATTATTTTATTTTATTTTTTTGTTATTACTGGTGGAATCGTTATTTTGTTGGTTTTGATTAAATTAAGCATCTTTAGTAAACAAAACAATATTGAATTAATAGTCCAGTTATGACTTTTTATAACTTTTATTAAATTATATTAGATATTAATAATCTAATGTTTTTCAATGTAGCACTGCTGTCCATTTCTTATTTTTATCATCGATAACTACTGATACGATAGTATCATAATTACGACTCAAAACTATTTTTAGAAATAAAACAACAGTAACAGTTACCAGCTTTCAAAGACTACTAATTCATTTATATAAATAATAAAATAGTGATAATAAAATAAAAATTGTTTACGGTAGTCATTCCTTACTCGAAAAGTACTCAATATTACTAATCTTTTCGGACGCCATTACAACAAATCGCAACAGAAAGAATAAAATATTGTTATCTCTTTTACACAACCTAAGTTTCTATTGAAGTGATCGCGTAAGAGGTAAGATATTTGCTTCATTTTGAATAATTATAATTAAGATACGTTTTGCGAATCTTCGACTTTCTATTAAGGATTAAAATGCTTTAACTTTCATTGAGAATTGAAAGAACATGATTAGCAAAGGTAAGTAAGGGTCTAAACACAATAATATTGTGGGTCGATTTTGGAAATATGTTCGAAAAAATAAGCTAATGGAAGTTTTTATTATTCTACTGGGTTGGTTTATATGTTTACATTATATATAGGATCTCGTCACGAGTCAGTGGGTACACTAAGAAGTGCATTCGCTTATTTGATAGATCAGGAAGTAATTAAACTAACTTCTCAACTTTTATCTGTCTACTTCTTCGAGTCACGAACTTCATCTTAACGAACTTTAACTTTAATTCAACAATCTTGGTAAAATGTTATTGAAAATTGAAGAAACATTTGCAGTCATGATAATATGTAACCTGCGGGGCATGCAGAGAAATTATTAGATACTTCAATACGGCTATGTTCAAAGACTTATCCTAGACGTATCATGTTAGAAATTGTAAGCGTATTAAAATTTTGTAACATAATTTTAAACATAATGGTACACGTGCTACAATCGTTTAGCCAGCACACAGGTTACCGCAAGTCTTGTACCAGACCGCAACTACTCGTAGTTAGATGTTGCTAAACTTGTCAACCCATGTCATGTACTTCGTAGCTGCCTCTTACAGACTTTTCTATACTATAACCACAAGATTAAGTAATAATCAATTAATTGGTAATTTTGTTGTTTTAAGTTTAATGTCTTACTTTTATTTATGTCCATAACACTTACTTTTATTAATAGCGTTTTATTTATTGGAATAGTTAAATTAATATTCTATAACCAAAAAAAACCACTACAATGTTATGTATGAATTATTAAACATTGCTTCTATCGACGAGTATATTTTGTTTTGTAAACGTTTTTAAAATGGTAAAGCGAAACAGCTAACAAGTACTCACGTAATGAGTTTAATTGCATACAAAATTTTATTATAATGTATAACTTCAATAAATATCTAAACAACAGAAACTACACAGGAACAGAAATGAATTAAAATTCATTTTGTTTCAGAAAGCCATTAAACTTCTCTTAACAGCTGCCAGCTTCAACTTGTGAAAACTAATAAATATCTTACATCTGTCAAGCGTTAAGAATAGCAAGAGCCGAGGGATTTATTTTAAAACTCTTCTGAGATGTGGTAACCATTTTATGTTTACACTTTTTTGCACCTTTCGGTATTTTATATACCGAAAAAAAAAATGTTTAGTATTTTAATAAACTTACTTTGTGCAAGGAAGTTGAGTGAAGCCAATTTTGTACATTCAATAGATTTTAATAAAAAATTAATCTATCAATCTTATGTTTGATATATCATGTTTTCCTTTTCGTTCTAGGAAAAAACATTAAAATTCTTTAATGAAAATATGCATTTTGAACAATCTTTTCTTATTAGTTGTAATGAATTAGCCCATTACAGACATCTATATAACAATTCAATTTAAGCCATTTACTGCTTCTCAAATTGGTGGTTTTAATCTATTGCCCATCTAAAGAAAAAACAATGTTACATATTTAAGTATTAGATATGTCATTCAAATATTTAAGTATTATGTACCTACTTGATTCCTAAACCTATTTAATTTGAAGTTTAGAAATATGTTATCGATTTCGTAAACATTAATTTTTATGACAGTAACGTGTAATAATATTTGTAATGTACTAATTGCGATTATGAATAAAATAAATATAGATATAATAAGATACATCTTTTTGTGACATATTATACAATTTAGAACATCACTTTTAGAACAGCACTTTTTCTAATACTATTATCTAAACAAAATACGAAAAACAAGTATACCATATATTTTTAATAGCACTTTTATTAGGATTTATATTAGAAAGTTTATAATCCAATATTATACTGTTACAAAATCTAAGTAGATAATCAAAGAGTACGTAAGTCTTTGCTGAACCTTTATATAAGGTTAAACTCATAGTTAAATATAAGTCAAAGTCTCCATAAAAGCAGTAATAAATGTTATTGAAAAAAAAAAACATTGAAGCTGCAAGAAGCTTCATCTCTGAATCATATGAGTGTATTATGTATTATTTTATATATTTAGAACATTTTAACAGAAAATTTCTCTAGCATATATTATAAAGTAGTAATAAGAAATTTTTAAAAAGGTCATCTCATCATCTCGTGGAGTCAAATTTACTCCTCTAGAAAGATTTACCATTTAATACTTGGGAACTTTATAGTAAAAAAAAATTACATTTAATTTTTTGTATTTTGTTATGTAGTTAACATACTATTTTTTAAAAGGAAAAGCTTTATCTAATAGGTACGTGATGTCTGATACGTTAAGGTAACAGTTAAGTTAAATTTCCTTCAAAATATGAGGATTTTCGTAAAAAATACGTATAATTTTTTTAAAGAATTCTACTTTAAAATTTAAATAGAACTTTTGAATTTTATCATATATACAATTTTATTGAAACGTAATTTTATTGTTTACTTATCTATATTATGATTGATTATTATTTATATTAGTATTTTTATTATTTACTCTTATTTCTATTTAATCTGGTATGCTAAAGCTATAATGAACTAGCAGTAAGTTTTCAAGAAAACTAATCATCATATATTGTACTTTAAATAATTATGAAAAACTTATTCTTATTTATTATTCGATCACTAATACTTATCGAATGAACTAATCCTTAAATGGCTTAATGCTTATGTATTCGTTATAATAATTTGTGTACTTTAAATAAGCTATACCTAACCAATCTCAAGTAACAATAAAACTAACCTTTATAAAAAAACTACCAATCCATTTTTTTTTCGAGTATGTATAGAACAATAAATTCGATAGCTACGTTGTACGGAATAATATTTTTTTGAAGCACGTGAAGCACGTTATTAAATAGAAGTAGCTATATTATTTGTATGGAGAATATGGGCAATTCTGTACACTCACCAATATGTATCCACTGAAAAACTGGGAAATGTTTGTCTGTTGTTAAGGCCATTAAGTTTGGTATCAATTTTTTCAGGGCCTCCAATAAGCTACTTTGTACACCCTACAATTGAATCCAAAGATGACATTGATTCATTCATTGATTAGCGGACCCGTCTAATATGTGAATGCAGTACTGAACATACACACGGATTTGTGCGTTGTATAATTAAAGTTGTCTCGATGTGAAGCACTATCGGATCTTAACAAGAACGCAAAGTTTTTTTTTGCTTATCATCTTACTTTAGAATTTCGATGTTCGAGGAAATCTTTTACGCTAACAACTGAAACCGCCACTTTATTTCAAAGATGTATTTTCGAGGCGTTGAATTTAGTAAGAGTAGATTCCGCCATACATGTTCGCCACATGTTCGTCACATATTCGCCAGCGTGACTTTCAGTAACCGAGAGTCTTTTTGATCATTATAAAATTTGAATTATTTTTATTATTATTGGTATCCAGTCCAATGATATATATTTAAAACAGTATTGGAAATAGCTTTGGAACTAACTGCACACAGACATACAAAAAGTTATCATTCTTCATCCCATGAGGAAACTGTCGACCTGAGAGCCTTACAAACGAGCATTTAGCTCATACCAGACCATATGCAATGCCTTCTAGATGTTTAGAGAGATAGATACCGCTTCTTCTCGATATTCTTGTCTTAAATATATGTAATACATACACTAAAACATTTCAAGATGATTGGTTTGTTATGGTTATACCACAAAGCATGCTCTTGGTGCACACTCCATAATCTTGCAGAGTATGAAGGTACTTGAAGTCGGCCTATAATTGGCAAGATCAGAACGGCTACCTCTTTCGAGCAAAAGTTTCTTAAATTTTGGTCCTATTCTAGCCTTGTAAGAGAGGCGAAACAGACGTGTCAGTATTACAGCAATTCAGCTACTCAGCCTTTAAGTACAATGGTTTGTTTACTATCAGGACCACTAGCTTTATTCACACCTAGACCCACAAAGCTTTGAAAACTTTTTTCGTCATAATGCGGATTTCTGGTATAAAGAAGATGGTGAAGAAGTAGTGTTGTCAGACTTTGCGTTGATTTTAATTATTGTGGGTAAATCATATTGTATTGCAAAATGTTTACATTTTTACTTCAAACAACAAAAACAAAACAAATATAACATTAATATTTGACTACAAATTATTAAAACTGTTGTACAAATTAAATTTAAGATTACGCCAAAATAAAATTAAACTTAAATTTAGACAATATTTTTAAAAGGTTAATTGTTTTATTTAAATCAGAAATAGTGACTATATATAAACTGAAGCTTATAGTTGCCCAAACGAAATGTGGTCGCTACCCTGACTCCATCAAGCTTGGTTTTACGACCAATAGAATTTGCGTACCAATAAAATTGACCATTCTATTTGTACTTTAGCTCCCGGATCACCGAAAATAGAGTGACAGAGATTTAAGCATCACCACTACCATATTAGTGAGCAATATAAAATTTGAATGCTTCTGATAAAAGACCTAGAATTAAAGTGTCTTTATTGTGGAAATATTTTTTTTTCTTGCGCTCTGATATTATTTTATAAACACATATTATAAAAAAATAAACAGAATAAATAATATCAAATTAATGTCTACCCAATAATTATGTCTACCCAATTATACAACTGATAGAAAAAACGTTAAAAATCTCTTTGGCCTTTACTTTTTACGAAAACGAATTTAATTTTATAATTTTAACATTTCTATTATGGACTTACTTATTATAATATTAAAAAAACTATATACAGTTTTAAAATAGTTCCAAATCTACAAATATGTGTCATAAATAAAATAAAAAATTGTGAATTTGGAAAAACGTAGTTAATTATTTATATTTTTAAATATTTACAGCTTTGAAATGAATTAATTATATGCAATAAAGTCCTTAGATAATTGCATATATTAAACAATAGATTAAATAAAAAATCATACCCATAGATATGTCTATTGAAACTTGCTATGGTCTAATATAATATTAATCCGCAAAATCCTTTGATAAAAATAAAAACCTGAAAAAAGTATGCACGAACGTAACAACATAAATGAATAAATAGAACAATGAGAAACACTTATATAATTATATGGAATTCAAAACATGGTAGTACAAACTCTTTTTTATGAATATTTAGATCTTTTGTAATTTTATATTATTCAGTAAATATTTATTTATTTATTTAAAACTTTATTGCACTCCTACAAACTAGGGTACAAAGGGCGAACTTAATACCTATTGGCATTTTCCACCAGTCAACCCTTGATGACGTATAGAAGTTGCAGTAGGTAATTAAATTTAAAAATTTTGAATAATATACATATTTATATAACTATATAAAACATAATATGATTGAGTGGAAAAAACAAGAGTATTTATCGTAGCTTTATTCAAGAGCAAAGGTACACCAGTCTACAATTAAGATTAGTACTATCCCAGTAGCCAGAAGTAGTGGTTAAAACCTTTTTATATCATATTCAGAATCAGTAAGCAAAAACAGTCATATTTTAATATATTTTGTTTTGTAACATTTGGTACTTTTATTGATTTTCATCAATATTATACACTTGATTTATATTATCTTAATTTTAAATTATAATTTTTATGATGCAATCGGAACAACTTTCAACTATTGTCTTGTGAAACCTGCAAGGACGAATTCGTTGCCATTAACTAGTATAATAATAATTTATTTGTATATATGTTTATATCAGATTGAAATCTTTTGTTTTAATATAGATCTTATACAACAAAAACATCACAAATTGTAAATTAAGTTAAAATCGCATTTGTATTAAAATTGAATACATATCACTTAAAACAATTAATTTTGAATGTTTATTTAAATTGAAGATTATTCGCGTAAACATTCATTTAACGCAAATTTCATCACCATGGCTCTGAAGCGGGTAACTTTAACACTTCAACTCTCATTAAGCCGTCATCTTTGTGGAACATGTTGAAGGAATTAGTTGAAATAGATTAAAATGTTAAGTTTAAGTATTGATATATTGGATTTTCAATATATTCGATTAGTAATAAAAAATAAATATAAATGTTTAATATAGTATCCAGAACATATTTTCTATAGTTATTCTTGCGCCACAGGGCATTTATTTGATATATTAACAGTGAAATCATTAATCATATCATCGATAAAATGCGACATTAAAGAAAAGATTTTCACTTACCTCCGTATATAAAAGATGAAGGTTTAAGAAAATCCGGGCCGCCGAAATTAGCATATTTATTAGAATCACTTCAGCCAAGTCTCCTGCCGCCAGGAAGCTATTATTAATAATGAACCTGATATTATGATCTTATATTATCATTTCAAAGATAAGTCAATAATAAACAAGGTTGGATTATAGATTGGAATATTTTTAGACAAAAAATCAAACACTAAAGTGTTATTGGGACACCGACAAAATCTTGTAAATTTATTCACATAACATTATACTTTAGATTTACATAATAATAATAGAATTAAACATTTTATTAACATAAAATTACTTAAATGTTTAATAAGTCTATTTATTAAATTAAAAATATATATAAATAATACCCTTTCTATCGTCTTTAAAATGATTTGATACAAGACATAATTATGTTTTGTGGTTTTTAAGTCACACAAATCCTATTAGTTTAAATCTTTAGTTGGGCTTATATGTTTTATTTTTAAGGTATCTCAGAAATAACACACCAAATATTCCTTTAACTTATTTATTCTTCCTCTTTGTTATAAACTTTATTCTATCAAAGATCAGTGCATTTTTTTAAAACTGTCCTATCGCTATCCGCTCTTCACCCAATGCCTCGTTCCGAATAGTTCAGATCACCCCACCACTCTCTCAGTGTGGCCAGTCCCACGTTCCAAAACTACCTTAATAAATTATGCGCACCACTAGCGCCAATGTTGCTAGTCTGCGAGTTTTGCAGTATTTATTTATTTAAATTTACAAGAAAATTTATAAAACCTTACACATTTATAACCTTAAGCAAATAAAATAGCACGGGCGGGCGCGTATTAGCATTGCTTTGCGCGGAAATTACTGAGTAAGTTTTATACGCTCTGAAAATTTGCCACTACAGGTTTTAAGTTACTATTATAAATAACTTTATAATTATCTGTTTTTATTTACATGTTTTTAAACAGTAACAATTATAGCGACATAATCTTTAAAAAAATAGTTCAGTAAGATTAAACTTAATTGGCAACTTTTACATTATTCGTTACCTCAATTAAGGTCCATTTCAACTCACTTTTCTTACTACGCTTACTAATAAATTATTGTAACTATATAGCACAAGATTGAATAAATCAATATTCAAAATATTAACTAGAACTAGATTAATATCTAATATTGTGCAAATGATCCATCACGCTGACTATATACTTTTAAAATGAGGTCTCTGCACTTGTTGAAACAATAAACAGCATTATATTTTAAATCCAAATGCATACAATAAATAGAAATAAAAAAATAAAATTGTAAGCTAACTAGTCTGGTAACACAATGCTGTCAAACGACGAAACCACTGAGCAACGGCTGTCCCAAACACGCCTCGATGTTTGCCTTGAATATATGTATCTGACCTCTTTCAATATCTCTTTTCCAAGCCAACAATTTCATCTTTTTTGTTATATCCACCCAGTGAACCTTAACTCCTTGAATGGATTTGTTGGTACGAACCCTATATTAGAAAGCATTATGAATAAATTATATCGACGGTAAGCCAAAAAAATATAACCGCTGCTTTAAAAGTGAATGATTTAAAGTTAAAAATAAACAATGAAATATATAAAAAGTCTATAGTAACTTCTAAAAACCTTGAAATTAGGCGTATAGATAAAAAGGGTTTCTTAAAAAATAGCTTTATTACAAAATTGTAAAGGGCACTTCATAATATTTATTGACGCTTAGACCCAAATGATCGGAATTAATTAGAAACATGAAGAACTTCTTTTATTAATAATGTTTTCTAAGATTTACTATATATTTCCATAAACTATTGATATTGACACCAACATCTCGACTGAATACGAACACGTTTGCTTAAAAGCACTCGAAATGTCGCGTTTTATATAAAAATGTAATGATAAAATAGTTTTATTTTTTAATGAATATACTTCAACTCTAACTACATTTTCGCTTTCATTTAAATTAAAATTATATAACATACATTTTTTGGAAGTAGGTGCGATAAGGTACTAAAAAGTGGTCATCAACAAAAAATAAAATGTAAATTTAAGTTACCAATTTTTAATAAAAATATTGAGTTCTTAAATAAAAAAATGAGAAAAGAGATTTTCAAAAAAGGTATACCTTTTTCTTATTGGATCCATTTTCAAAAAGAACAAGATGTAATTCGAAAAACGTGTTGTTAAAAAAGTCTATATTCGGGTTGAAATAAAAGTTCTTCAGTTTCAGAATAATTGTATTTCAATATTAAATAAATCATAAATAAATAAATAATATATTTTGGGAGTAAATAAATTAATATACAAGATTAACATCGCAACGTTAAAGTTGAAGCAGTCTAAAATTTATATTTAGTAAGAAAAAAAAAACTATATATTCGACCCGGGACAGGAATTTATTGTACTGGAATGACTTGCTTAGACCCGTAGCTTGCCTTACTTATTGAAATGCACTGAATGTTATCTATAGTTCAATAAATTTGCTATTTTAAGTGAACAAAAGTAACAACTGTTTATATTTGTATCGCCTTAAGTTGATGAACAAACAAACCGATAAGAAATCTTTCTCACAGGAACTATTACACGTCCTACTAAACCGGAAAATGAACAAAAAGCAACCAAAATGGATTACTTTTGTTTCTGTATTTCTATATTTAAGTTATTTATTATTATTTTTTTAATTAAATAATTAATTTATAAATCACTTCCTGCCTCAACAGATCTTTTTACAAAAACCCAAATACGTTATCAACGCCTTAAATATTTGTATTATGAACACTCGCATTGTCTCAGATTACAAATAAATATTTTTTTTCAAACACCAAAATAAAAGATGACAATTTACATATTGCCTGCGAGACAAGAAGGTTGTCTTAGAGCCCTGATTTTTGCAAAATATGGTCCTTATCCTTTTTTGCCTATTAGGCTTCGATATATATTTTTATTTGAATTATATTTTTTGTTGAAAAGGATTTTGTACACATAACAAACATTAGCGATTCATTCCATATATAATTTAAGTTTAGGTGAATATTATATGTTTTTTTAACTAGACAAGAACTAAAATGGAATTGAATATCTACATGTAAAATGAAAAATAGTTTTAAGAGTACCTATTATTTGTAATATTAGTACATAACTACACTAATAGTGGAAAACGGAAAAGTTTATTTATTTCAAGAAAATAATTTTCGAAATTAATTTGAAACAAGAAAATAATTTGAATAAATATTTCTTATTGTGTTAGATAGGTTTGTGAGGCAGTCTGTAGGCTATAAATACTTTTTCTTATCTTGCCAGCAAATAAAATCATACGTCCGAGGGTGAATGCGTCGATAACATACATTATTATATATATCTGTAACTTGTAAACAAAATATGTTATTAATATTTTTAGAAAAAATACCAAAATGTCTTTTAAATTGCTAATTGATATAAAATTCAAAATATTAATATGACATCCAAAGAGACTAAGCAAATTTTTACATAATTTTGTAATCAAGAAGTACAATTTCCATATTATTCAGAAAAGAAAATGTTTCAATGGTAGACATCTAATAAGCTCCAACAAGACGAGCTCCTAAAGAGGTTGTCTTTGAATACAAAATAATACCTGCTATTCTTTGATAGACCGAAGCAGTCTTTGACAATACTGCTTTCAGTAAAATCAATTCTTTCTGTTACAAGTTGAAGCGATAAGAACGCCCTATTCAAAGCTGAATCTAGTTTCATATAAGAACCCCTAAGGGGAATTCACTACACATTTACAATATAAAATTCGATTTTCGTTGACATTTACATGTCCTTAAAAAAGAAAGCTTAAAAAATAGACTGTTTGTCATTCGTTCATATAAAATGTTGTTGAATACTATGGTTTGAAAAATTATTTTATTTAAAATATGGGCTTTTTTTACCATAATAAGATATCTTAATCCGGATGGTTTAAAGGAAACATTTCCAGTATTGCACTTTGCTTAATATTAAATTAACAGGTTTTATAATTGAATGTATCCCGAATCTGATAAAGCAATTAAAGGACTTAGTGGCCTGATAAAGGTAATGTGGCAGAATCTGATGAACGTGTTAGTAATCTTTACTTTTGTTTATTTAAATATATTATTATGTATACCATATAGATGTTATGTATAAAAATTAATATAATAGTAAAGAACCAAATAAAATCATAGATCGCATTGTTTCTTATCATCTAAATTTTAATATATATAATAATAAAAATTGCCTTACTAAAAACATTGGTAATATGCATAACAGTTAACACATTTTTTCCAAGAAATTTAATAAAATCTAACTTGGACTATGGTTTTGCTTTAAACGCATCTTTGTGAACTCGAAAACTTATAACAGAGCGGAATCTCATCATTCATTTTTTTTTAGTTTTATTTTAATGGAAATTTTATCAGATTTGGATATGTCAGCCCGATCAACATTTTTAGAAGAAATTATTTACCCCTCGATTTTAAATTGAATACATAACAGTGAATATGTTAAATTTTCAATACCTGAAGCAGTGTCCTTCTTTTCCAAACAACATTCCAGATGTGTATTGATATGTTCGTAAAAAAGCGTTATTAAAATAAATTATAGGAGTGCAATTAATAATTGAATCAAGAGTTAAGTTAAACAATTTTTATTTAAAACTTTAACCTTTAAACCAATGCAGTTTATCTCACATTTTTTATGAGGAATTCGATTCATTAATATTCAAACAAAATTTTCGAATCTCATCTGGTTTTCTGGCTTTCTGCATTAAAATATTCGAATCATCAATCTTTCTCTCCAATAGGTTCAGGTTAGCTGGAGTGAGATTTTTTCTAAAAGTTTTAAGTATTAATTTACGTTCCACAACAATGTAGACAAAGAGGGTCTCCAATATCCCTGAGGTTTAAATTTATTTGTAGGATGGGAACGTTATATTATTTGAAGAATCTACTTATCAGCTTGAATTTTTATAATGTCAAGAAAATAATCGTAATAATATCATATAATTATTATTGCATATCCTATCTTATCTTTGATGACCAGTCATTAAAATTATTAAAATATTTAAATGTATTAGACAAGTCTATTTCATAAGACTTCAAATCTGTCTTTTAAAATTCGATTTCATAGAATAGCTAAGTTTTCTTGAGAATTTAATTAAATTTATATAAAAAGACGGTTACTTCCTAAATTTCATTAAAATTTTGTTAACCAACGTTTATTGGTATACCTGACCTCGAAATTCATATATTTAATTCATATTTATTCTAGTATTTATGTATAATTTTTGGCCTTGCATAAGATTAATTTCTTTAATTATCTTTGTTCTTCTTTTTGACACTGCTGTAAATGCATCCCAATTGCTGTATCCAGGATCTTCAGTATCTCTTAGCAACTTTTTTCTGTACAGATTAATTATGTACAATATTTCATAAATTTCTATCAACTGCATTAATGTCGTTTAATATTCTAAATTTTATTACTATGTATAATGCACAACGTCGTCTTTCATCTTAACTAAAAAGATAGTGAAATGAGGGTACTTGACTAATACACTAAAGAAATTAACGCATGGATTACTGATACTAACACTTTCGCGCGTTAAAGCAATTCACGCGCGACTTGTTCGCTACAATGAAATCTGTTTTTTATTCTAAAGCGATGTTGAAGAGTCGGCATTCAATACTATTTATAATTTATTATAAGCTATTATTATAGAAATATTTAAAAATTTATTGCTCTTACTCAGGGGCCATAATTTAAAGAATAAAATGGAAGTTGCCCTGTAATTATAATAAATTGGCTTATAAAAAAATTAAATTACATATAGCATTGATGAGAATTTTAATATTTAATAAACATATATTGTGATGAAGTAATTATAGGTGTAATAATATACAATTTTTATGTTAACATTACTTCGGAGCAAACATACTATATATATATATATATATATATATATATATATATCTATTACTAGGAAATCTATTTAATAAAATCATAATAAATATTTCTGTTTGTAACAATACAATACATTTCTATAGAACGACAATCTGTAGATCTATAGTACATATTTATGTAGGAAAAATATGCAGTTTAAGTATTTTGTTTTAATAATGATAATGATGATTAGGAATGATTGAAGTGTATAAGAATAGTAGTGTTAAGATTTTTCGGTAATTTAAAATGTTGGTATATCCGCAAAGACAATAAGTGACATAATATGGTGAAGCTTGATATGAACTCTGTCTTGTTAGGTTCTTTGTAGCCCTATTTAATAACTTAAAGTTTATATTGACATAAAGGTAAAGATTTTGTAGACTGTTAGCACTCACCAAAAAGATATTAAATAAACGCTTATCAAATACAATAACTGTTTGAAGCATAAAATTAAATTTATCAACCTATAATATGAAATTATTAAGAGTTTATTCTCACTAACACTTGGGTAGATTATGGCAACTAAGACAATCAAAACAAAACCAGATCGATATAGTATTTTATTGTTTACATATTATTATTTAGTACATTATATATATAAGTATTCAGTAGTTGATTATCTGTTAATTTGACGCAATGCAACGTCTTTTAATACATACTTGCATATTTATCTGAATATCTGTGTGAGTACCTAATTGAGAATATCGTCAATTACCACGCCAATATCGATACTCTTAGGCAATGTAAACAAATGTGATAAATGAACCAATAAAACAAATCAATAACCACAGTAAGCTGGAATTCTGCCATCTGCTATTAAAAGCTACTTTAGTTCATTCGCTTCCGTGTTTTGTAATGTTCTAAAAAGGGCTTACCCTTTTTTGAACATATTTTTATTTATTGTATTGAACTACTTATAGTTCAATACAATAAATAAAAATATGTTCATTGTTAATGCCTCAGTCATTAAGATATTAAATTTAATGGGAAATGTAACAAAAACATGAAATAATAATAATAATAATAAAGGTAAAATTTAAGCTGTCTTGCTCTATAATTTAATTTCTGGCTCCAATTATGTAAATAAACAATATTTATTAGCTTGGTTATTAATTTGTTCAAAACGTTTTATGGTATTGTTGTCATGATGGAAGCTGGCTGAATAATATTTTTTCATATCATTTTCTTTCGGGTGGATTTATAGCAGCGTTGTGGGAAATGGCTTGGATATATGCCAAATATGCCACCGAGATAAGCTATAAGATATTTACTTCTATTACTGGGATCCTATTAGCGATTCCTTATACTATGTTAAGAAATCCCTTAATTTATACGTTTAACAGAATTCGTAAAACATAATAAAATAATGTATATATTATATTGTTTAGTTGTATATTATACTGTATATTTGTATGTATCAGCGTAAATTATATGGAAATCATCTTTAGTAGAAATTGACTTTACAAAGTGTAATTTCTTTTTCTAAAAATCTTTTTTGTAAGGTTAAGCAGGCAACATCGCCATGCAAGTAAAGTATGTAAAGAAATGATACGACTTTAAAAAGAATAGGTAATTAACCTATTAATAAAGCTACAATACATTTTATAAATAATCCCTAATCTGAGAGAAGTAAAAAATTCACTTTATACGATTAAAAATGTAAGTCTTCAGTGAGTTTTTGAGATATCGACTTTATTTTCCTTAAGAAATTCGAACGTAATAGAAAACAATATCTGTAATGTATGTACAAGTATGTTTATTTCTATGGCATGCCCTAGCTGAATGGCTTGAGGAATCGTGATTCGTTGAATCATTTTATACCCACAATTTATTATCATCTATAAAACATGTACTTGTATGCTGCCTTTATTTTTGTGATTCCTCTGGTATTTCAATAAACTGTGTTCAGAAGTATGTATCCATTTCTTGTTTGTATGCTCGTTTGCACTCCGTTTGTCTGAAATTATTAAAAATACAAAATGGAAATGTAAATATTTACATTGGTGCAAAAATAGTTTTTATTTTATAATATTTTAATATTATAAAATAAAACCTTCTCGGCTCGGCTTTCCTCACTCATAGTACGCGCTTAATGAGTCTCCAGTCGGTTCAATCTTGATCTTGATAATTTTGAAATGATTTGTCTAAATTACTTAGTGTAAAATATAAAGTTTATTTACACAAAATACTAAAAACGCAAGATGTATATTTTTATATTGAACTATTTAAAATAAAATAATGCTACAGTACTTTATCTTCGTGTAAATTCACCAGTTTAGACATCCCACGATAAGATATAACTCTTAGGCTAGGGAGGATCTTTTCCAATTCGATACTTATTGAAATATTATGGGCAAATTTCACAAAATCTTTATAAATTGTGGCCTATGTGTTAAACTATATATGTATAAGCTATATTAAAATAAAATATAGCTGTAAAAAGGAAAGTTTTTGCATGAAAGAGTAACAAACATACATACATCCTCACAAACTCTCGCATTTAAAGTATTAGTAAGAATCGTTAGAAATACCACAAACTGTTAGGATTTTTTAAACGTAGTATGTTTAAAAATAGATTTGGTTTATTTCATTAAAAAATACAAGGCTGTGACAAGACGGGATAATTTCTAACAAATCTTTATATACCTATAACATTTTTAAAAATGTATCTAAAATCGATATTATAATATGCACTACTATTTAAAGTATATATTCTGTCAGTAACAAAATACAATGATCACACCCGGGGGACCTAAAAAATGTATGTTTAGTATTTATAATGACCCTACTTTACTATAATATTAGTATTTTCTTAGATTTTCACGAGTACACATTTGAAATAAAACTATATTTACGAATTAAACTGGAGCATAATTTGGTTATTTGCAGCAATCGTGTTCACGGCTAGACGAGATGTAAGTGTCTGTCAGTAAGTTAGTTAAGTAATCATCTGCCTCCAACGATTCCTTCATTTGCGAGTATAGAGTTTGTTATAGTATTTTTAATTACGTTATACTGAGAATAAGCACTTGGTAAAGACCAGTGTGTAACATTAATTCTTTCTTAAAAAGCGTCGCTACTGGAACTACTGGAGCTAATACTAAAGGATCATCTGGCTCTTTACATACGATTCGACTAAGCGTCTATATTAACAAGGGAAAAGTTTGTAATACCACAATATTATTAGTAATGTCATAAGAATCAAAGTCATATATTAACTAAAACCGTTCAATCTCTATTCAATTGTCTAATTAAATCTGACGACTACCTATAAAGTCAGCTAATTGATAGAACTGCATGAAATGGACCGGAATGAATTGCCCTAGTACAAAGCGCTACTTGCTAAATTCATTTGCATACGTTGTTTTCATATAACTAAATAAATTGCGTTCAAATATCAATTCATATCATAATATGTAATATTGTGTCATATCATAAAATTACGTTCAAATTTATATTATAACATATCATATCAATCGTAGTCATTTACTTCGTAAACATATTGATTATAATATTTCCACAACATTTTTTTCTTTAGAACAAATAATTTTATTTTTGTAAAATTGAAAATAAATAAAAGGAAAATATATTACTTTAAATTACTAAAAAATGTTGGTAAAGTTTGAAATATGAAATACAAATACATGGAATAAAATAAACTATATGAATTTCAAAATTACCTCTTCTATCGCAAAAAATAATTTTCGAAGCTCGCTGAATAATTAAACTATCGGATATAAAGGTGTATCTGATATTCAAATATACAGCTTTTGTATTTTTAACTACTAAAAATAAATAAGTAATTTACTGGAATCATTTTGCTTTATACTAATATCTAGTGGGAAAACACCTGGACTGAGTATTTTTTAATAGCAGAAAAACAGAAAGTGTGTGTGCAATTCACAAGCGGAAGATTATATAGAGTAAAATTGAGTAGGAGTTTTAACATAATTATAATGTTTAATATTTTTATATTTTGAACAAATTAAAAAATATATTGTACATATTTCAAATTCTATAAGAAATACCGCAGTACTAAACATCGAAGTCTTATAGTTAGTCATAATTTTTTGAAAATTATAAAATAAATGAAACAAAACATATAAAACAAATAAAATTAAATTATGCGACCACATTAATACTCACGTTTGAAAGTTATTTCATCATCAAAGCAATGTTATAATGATAATTTTAGCTGTTAATGGTGTATATTTTGAAATTATGCGTTAGGAGAAAATGTAAAGTATAAATTATTAAATATTGTTATTTATTGATGCTTTGAAGCTTCCCATATTGGAAAACGCGTGGGTACTCGACAACAAGCACCTCGCCGAAACTAGGCACCTACACCTGGTTGCTTATGAAGTTTAATCGAAAGAAACACTTTATCATTACGTTTTCTTTCGTCCTATTTAAATAAAATAGCAATCCTTTTATTACTACTCAAAAATTTTCGTGTGATTTATTATTATGCAAGATTTTGAGTAAAATTGCGATGCACCACTTGTTTAAAAATATAACAAGTCTATTACGAATCATTTGGTTTTTTTTTTTTATAAAATACGAATAAAATAATAATTATATTACATATCTATCTATTCTATAAATATCGTCATACCTTATTTTTTTTTAAATTTATATGAGTAAATCACACTATAATACTAGCGCAAAATATATTAATAAAAAACCTATATATTTTTAAGGCTAAGAGTCGTATTAATGGTAAGAGGAAAATAAAACCCCTTTTTAATATGATTAATATTAGCCCCAAAATCGTTGGGTCGTAAAACGAATCTGACTCAAATTTCTTCAGAAACACATAATTGTTCCTTTCTTTATGTACATTTATACTTTTTATTGGTTTATAATAAAGAATATATAATTATAATATTAATAATTTGGAATACAACAAACCAATGAAAAAAAATGTATGAAAAAATTGGACGACAGTGGGTCTGCCAATGCTGTCCGCTTTCGCTTGTCCAACTTCGCTTGTCCAATTTCGCTTAAAAACACTTGCACGAAACACTGAAACCGCATTATCTCTATTCAATTAATACCGTGACTGCCTATGCGCTTGTAAACAAGGCTTGTTGGTGTTCTAGGCATCGGCAACATCAACAACATCCATATCTAAAATTAAACTATTTTTTAAAGATTAAACTTGCGTGTAATTAAAATCGATCAAATGATTATTAAGTATTAGGGCAAATTTAGTGACATTAGTATATTTTTAATGGCGGCACTTGGACAAGGAAATTTTCTGAGCTATTTACTAGTGGAAACATTAATCATCAATATGTGAATGAGAAGGCTGGCTCATTTTATCTTTCTTATTCTTTACCACCACAACAGGCAAAAAAAAAACGTAAAATAGGCAAAAAAATTGACAAACAGTCTAAAACAATTCACTCAATGATTAATTTTTCGTAGTTGTCGTAGTTTAATTTATGTATCAATTATTTTTTTTGTTTCATAATTTTATTTCCGATTAAATATTTTATTTATTTTTTAATTAATTTCGTTATTATTAGTAAACAAAAAAATATGCATTTGATAGATCTTTATACCTATTAAAATATCATATCCATTATTAATATTTGTAAACTGTACAGCACTAAAGGTCATTGTTGATTTTCATTGATATTTACCAAAACGATAATATCCTAATAATGCTCATAGAGACTTCTTAAAATACAATAGTATTAATAGATACAGCTTTAATAATATAAAAAATTAAGTATTAATTAAATGAAATTGTCGATGAGATGAGGCCTACGATGAGAGGGTGCTCTACGTTGCTCGGGGCACCCTCATTCGGGGGGTCTCGCCGGGGCGTCACGGTGTGTGCTAACGCGATCCCGTGGCGTCCCACTAAGGCGAAGAGGGCAACCGTTGGTTTTTTAGTGGGTAGCCTTAAAAATGGCAGCATCCTCTATGCTGCCGGGTAGTCCCACATAACCCCTCGGCCGTCACCCCGCTGGGCCGACGGGGTACCCGTAACGGGTTTTTCCAACGGAAAAAAAAAAAAAAACAAAAAAATGTGATTAATTTAACAAAGGAACTAGATGACAAGATGAAGATGATTTGTATTCAACTTGTTACTTTACCTTCTGCATAGTAAATAGAACTATGTTAAATAAAGTCACTTGAACCTTGAAAATAGCATATTTAACGTTTACTGGAATTTAATATGTCATAAAATGTAATTTATAGGCCATTTGCTCTTTTTGATGGCACGGATTTTAGAACGGGACGCTAGGACCATGTGTCTAAAGAATAAGAAAGCTTTTTCTTAGATTCTATTATAGTAACCTGATATCTCTAATGGTTCACACCATGGTGTACTCATATATATTTTTAGCCGTAATTCATTATATTTCTCACATCAACGAGTACACACATTAACACAATTCCTTTTCATCTAAATTTATATTTACTATTCATATATATTTTTATTTTAAATTAAAATGTCTGCATTTTTGTTACTGGTGAATAAACATTTTCAATGGATTCCTTTGGCTAGAATCCTCTTACACCTAATCTAGCTCTATAGACGTCATTGCTTTTATTTTCTAAAATACCACTTTATATCTATAACATTTCTATCTTTTGGCCTTTTAACAATTTGCAAAGTATAATTATTATTTCAGCTATTTTTTTAATTTCAGTGCTACGTGCCCTAGTTTATTATCATGGGATTTTCTTTGTCAGGATTCTTTTTTTACTCAACTCCCATACGTTTTAATCCGAAAAGTCTATACCCTATTGATGTATAAAGTCATAAATACTCTTATTTAAATATTCCTGGTCATTGTTACAGTATGGTTTCTTAATCCTTAATTAATTTTTGTATGTAAGCTTTTATGATTCGTGATTACCATTGTATAAATTTATCTTGCTGTACTCACGTAATTACTATCGGAATATTCCCGTATAATTTCGAACCCCTTCATACTATTCACGCCGGTTCCCTTTTCACGGTTCCCTACACAGGGAAAGTAGGGATACTGTGAAAATAGCTTAAAAAATATTGTGAGGGTTGTATGTGACGGTACATGGTGAAAAAAACAATTTTCATCGTATAGAAGACGTGCAGGTAGATGAAGATATTTCGGTTCGACGACGGAGTCAGCCTGTGACAGGATGATCCAATTTGGTACTACAATATTCAAACTTGCACACATCTATAATTTTGTCTCGTATACAACTTAAAAACACTTATCGCCTTATAAGAAAAAGAAGATACAATTAATTGAGTCTTTTTTCGTGTTTTCTCTGTTGTTCTCTGTTTATTGATTTAGCGTGCAATAAAGTATTTTAATAATATTATTATTATTATTGATTTAAATATTTTCGTTTACTGAAACGTTTTCATAAAATGTAGCTTATTTTTTGTAAAAAAAGTGAATGACTTTTAATTTATATTTCAGCAGTACTACAATGTTTTAATTTTGCTTTATTATTTTTTCAATAATAAAATTAAAATATAATCGAATTATTTCGAATGAACTCAAAAGGTCTCGATGCCCGAGCTGTAAAATAGCTCATTAAAAAAAATATATTTTAAGAACTTAAATATTAATTTCTGACATTCAGTTTTTATGTCACTTAGTTGTTGAAAATATTTCTTTCATTTTCATTACCGTGTTTTTTAAATTAAGTAAAGTTATACAATGTATAAGTACGATAATATAATTATATAGTTTAAAAGTTATAATATTTGAACTCTTTTATTAAGTCTTAAAATACTTGAATTATAATAGTTTTTTGATTCTATGGTTGATTTACTTACTTTTAACATTTAATAGATACATTGATGTATGATTTGTTATAAATATAATAATAAGGTGTTTTCATAGTTTTGAGTACTTTATAATGAATGAATGATAATAGAGAAACCGAATAATGTAAACTATATAACATCGAAGTCGCATTGCTTTCTGCTATAATTAAGCTTAGAAATGAAAGAAAAACAGAAATGTATTTATGTTAATATTGTGGGTTAAAAATCATTTCAATGTACCATCTAGCTCAAAATGCACTTGGATCGGAAAGTGAAAACCTTTTAAGCAAATGAAATACGTATATTACCTACACTACAGACTCGTTATTCAGTGCTATAAGCCGCTTAAAATGGTCTTACACAATAAAGCACTGGTAGTATTATAAAATTCATAGTGTTAAACGCAAGTGTTTGTTTGTTTAATTATTTTACTCAAAATTATTGCCGCTGTTAAAATTTTGTCTATTATTTTTATAATTATGCAATACTTTTTTGAATAATTAGGATAACGAGGTATAAGCGTATATATTTTTTTGATTCATCGAAGTAGCGAAACGGCAAGTCAATTATTAGATCGAGGAGTTAGTTTTTCAGAGGTCGCAAGTTTGATTCCTGCCGGTATCGATGGCATCTGCATTATATAATAGTTTAATAATTTTTATGTTAATTGTAAATATGTTATTTATCTTTACTTTATCTTTTACATTAGGTGCTTTTCAAAGCCAACCAGATAGCTTGAAAAGGTAAAAATTACAAGTACAAGACAGCATAGAGGACGCTGCCATTTTTAAGGCTACCTACTAATGAACCAAAGGCTGCCCTCATCGCCATAATTTGACACCACGCAGTCACTTGCGCATTTACCATGACGCGAGTCCCGACGGAATTAATTCATAATCTGGATCAACGTTTGAATTAGAAAAAAAAAATCTTATGTTCTCAATAAAAAATATTTTTTATTCGGCTGTAATAATAATACTTGGATTAAAAAATTATACATAAAAAAAGTAAAGAAGACGAAGTTATTTGCAACATCTACTTAAAAAAATATATTTATTCTATTATAAAATTTAAAAATTGTTACATTATGTAACTACTATCAATTGTATTAAGTGTATATGTATAGAATATTAAAAATTGTCCTATCTACCTTAATATATTATTCACACGTCTAAAAATTATAAAATAAATATTTGCATATTTTAAATACTTTAATCTATTTTCCTAATCGGTATCGTAGTATGCAGCCTTAGCATAAATAAAAAACAGAAAAAACGCAAATATTTTAAACTTACAATTTTATAAATGTATTGTAAATATCTCAAGAGCCAAAAAATGTTTTAATCTATTGATTAAAAAACTCGTAATTGTGTCTAAGTTTCTGGATCAAAACTTTTTTTATTTTGAAAATATAATATGTAAGTAACAAACATTGTGGGATTTTATTTATAGTATTAATGTTTTAACGCAGGCCTGCAATTACTTTTATATTTTTACGCCTTGTTAGAAATCATAAGCCAGATTAATTAACATTTATAAACAAAAATCCATTACCATTACCATTATGCAAATTTAAGTTCCTTTTAGCTGGAAGTTCTATAACTTTTATTATATTATCCTATCCTTATATTTATATTAGTCAGATATTTTAATAATATGTATCAATTCAATAATCTAAATTTTAAAATCATATTTCCAATATTAGCTTGTTATGTTATAGTAGTTAAGGTATACTACAACTTTAACCGCGAGAGAACAGCAGATCATGTCTATATAAACAAGTTGTTAGTAAAATTATTTAATAACGCGTCGCAAAAATACGAAAGCCTAAAGTAGCGAATGATGATTTTGACTGATAAAATCGCGTTAAGCGTAAAAGCAATAATAATCCGGAGTTCATAAACTAACAGCAATAGGT
The DNA here is from genome assembly GCA_959347415.1 of Mechanitis messenoides. NCBI lineage: Eukaryota > Metazoa > Arthropoda > Insecta > Lepidoptera > Nymphalidae > Mechanitis > Mechanitis messenoides. The sequence continues at coordinate 10,631,481 of OY365771.1, forward strand.
ATAGAATTAATTGTGAAAGTCTATCTAAAATTTGAACATTTATTATGTTCTGACTTTTCACCGCCTAACTTCCAATCAAAGGCAGATAGGTGATGAAAATTTCTAACTTATAATCCGCTACGCTAGAGTCTTAAACATAGTAAGTTTCAGTCTTAAACTATAACCCATCTTGGAGTTATTATGAACAAAGGCGGACTAACGGACAGACTTTCTTTATTAAGTAGGTTTCGCTACTTAATAAAGACAATTGTACAATTGTAAAATCTACACATACTGTTTGTTACAAATGTGTTGCCCCCTTGAGAGGAATTCGAATGCATGATAATATAGTTTTATATATTATCCTGTAAAAACATAAATAAATCATACCAAATTTTTCTGTAAAAACATAGAAACAAACCATAACCCACAGTCTGGAATCTGATGTTTTACTAAAGAAAGGCGTTTATTTTGTTTTAAAAAGTCAAGTGTACCTTCAGATTTAACATGGTTACCATTGTATAAAAAATAAAAATATATTTTTTGTGGCATGTTATTCAAAGATAATATTTATTTCCAACCAGATATCAGTGAGTTGCTGAATTCGAGAATAATCAATTACCAGCTCACCCCTATTTGCTGCCACAAATTACGAAGTAAATATATAGACAAATACTTGAACCCTAAATGATTGACATTTAGCGAAAGGACTTGTCGAAATAGCCCCCAACTTAATTGTATAAGTGATTTGTTAACGAAATTACGCCCGCCGAATAATAAATTAACTGCAAAATTAAATCAGTTCCTAAGTACGCATAAATAAACATCATAATTAAAAAATATTGTTGTCATTAAAATAAAAAGGAAAAATATTTCTTTTTTATTTTGATCCGATTTTTATTAATAACTCATTATTAAAGAAGCATTTTCTACTACATAAAGATTTTCTAGTTAAAACATATTATTGCATAAATTTTACTTATAAGAATTGAAATTATCAAATACAAAATATAATGTTTAACTTGAACTTCACATATTTTAAAATAGATCAAAAATCATAATTAAAAAATAAGTTTTCAGTGGATGTTTTGCCGTGACGAAACAAATACTAATGGTAGAGATTGTAAACTTTGTTAGGTTTTAATGTGAACTAGATACTCATAGCTATTGTGCAGCGCGAGTGCAGCTGAGCGAAGCATTGTTACTGAATGAGTTTCGCAAACTTGTAAAATTAGCAAAGTAAGTAGTGGCTATAACCTTAAGCCTAATAAGAACTCGCGCGTGTGATTTTAAAACATTCCACATGTTGACTTTATGGGACACACCTTTTAAAAAAAAAATTCACTCACAAGTGTCACCAAAAAGGATCAACAGGATCTATAAGTGACAGCAAGCGACAACTCTGCCAATTTTCGAGACCCTATCATTGTTTGTAAGTAGTAGTAAGAACTTTGCTTCGCTCAGCTCAATAAGTTAGTTATTTTCCATTAGTTCAAGTGCTTGGTGCAACTAAAGTAATATTGCGACTTTAGATTCCTTGTAAATAAATAAAACTATTTTTAAGAATCAGGTGAAATTATAATAAAAAAACAACAATTTAGTTTTATTACAATATTCAAAGTCACACCGTCAATCATTAATCACACTTGCTGAGCTTCCGCATTCAAACAGGGCTTAACCATTAAGCGACCAACTAAAACAAGCAGGGCTTCCTCTTATGATGTAACGTCTTAAAGAATTAAATCACGGCTTCCAGCTACTTTAAGTTAATGTTTTATTGCACAATATTTTTGTGACGAAGTGTATTATTTGGACAGAAAAGTCAAACTCTTTAAGTACAATACATTTTAATCGAATTGGTGCTTATAGACTTTTAAGCTTCATGACTTCCAGCACTCAGCATGGCAGACGTATACAAGAGTTACATCAGCATACACAGGGACACAGATAAATTAAACTGTGAAATTACTATATAAATTGTGATCTTCATTAATGCAAAAGATTTGATTTGAGCTTAAGAGGATTCCTTAAGTTTTTAAAGAAATTGCAAAAGAAAAGATTAGAGAAATTATTAAATTTTAAATTTTATAGTAAAAGTTTGTATGTTTGTATTAAATTTTAAATTATATAGTTGTAGAATGATGACAATGTCAATGAAATCGACATCTAGCTTTTAAAATAATTTTTTAAACGTTAAAAAAAAACAACAATAATTAAACAAGGCATAAGAATTTGTGATATTATTGATACAAACCATTTCATTAAATTCTTACTACTAATTATCCCAGTAAATTATAAATATTTTGTAGTAGCCACCATATCTTTGTCTGAACTGGTTGGTGTCTGTTATACATTGTTACTATAGATAATGCTTTCCAATACATTATGCTAATCCGATTGAACGTATGATGGCAGCAATAGCATAATGAAACGATACCTATAAGTTGTTTTATTGTGATTAATAAGAATAAGTGTTAGAATTTAATTTTTATTAAACTGCGAGCGACAAAAATTTAGTAATGTAGAAACTTGATACCCTCATCAAATATGAAATCGCAAAAAAAAATTCTTAATAACTATTATTTGTAAATATACATTAAGAAAATAATGAATAGTTTTAGAATTAAAGATATTGTAAACATAAATACAACAAAAAAAAAATGATTTTAATAAAAACTTAATCAAGATGAAAAAAAAAATAGAAAAATTGAATCAAATATTATAATAAATTCTTTTTAAAAGATGATAATCCTCGAGTGTTAGTAATAATATTATACTAAAATAACGGTAGGAAATCTCTATATTCGAGTTGTGCAGTCAACAATAAATTACAAATCAATCAAGCGAATATATTATTTTGTAAACTTATTTCCTAAAGGTGTTATCGTAACATTTTTATTTTAATGTTTTTTATAAATAGTTTTATGCGTTATTTGTAAAAGTCACTTTAAAATGATACTGTTGTAAGATGTACATTAAAATAAATAAAACTTTTAATTAATAAAAATTTGTTTAATAATTATCGTTTTTGTTTAGAAGTTAATAATTAGATTCATTAGAAATATTATGTGTAATATATACAGAGTGTATTATTTTTAAAATCATCTGAAATGTAAAATGTTACATAACTATATTACTATTATTTAAAACTATAAGTAAGAAAAAAATTGATACATAATTGTATGGAAATACATGGAAAATATCAATAAGTGTTTGAACCGAATTTTATTTCACAATGGATTCCTGTAGGTTCCTGTAGGTTCGTATAGTCACGCTGCCGCGCGTTATCAGCGCGATGGTCAGCAGCGAGAGGTGCTGGGTTGCAATGGCCTCCTTCTGCGAGCAAGTCATCGCCGCAAAGGAGGCCTCGGAGCGGGACACGGAGTTTGCCTCGTCCGGTGACCCGCTCCGTAGGGGGAGACTGGGTAGAAGGAGGCGGGAATACGCCCGTCGCTTCCTTCCCCAGTTGTAGGCCTGGTGAGGGGGGAGGATGACCCCCCTTACCTAACATAGGCCTACGATGAGAGGGTGCTTTACGTTGCTCGGGGCACCTTCATTTGGGGGGTCTCGCCGGGGCGTCACGGTGTGTGCTAACGCGATCCCGTGACGTCCCATTACGGCGCAGAGGGCAACCGTTGGTTTTTTTAGTGGGTAGCCTTAAAAATGGCAGCATCCTCTATGCTGACGGGTAGTCCAACCGTCACCCACCCGCCCGGCCGTCACCCCCATGGGCCGATGGGGTATCCGTAACGGGTTTTTCCAAATTTTACAAATCTCGATCAGTAGTTAGTGATAGAGTAGCAAACATATAATATAATGTGTATCCTCACAAACGTTGTCATTATTAATATGAGAAGGATATCTACCATTTATCTAATACGTTGTTTCTTATTTTGTTAAAATATGTGTGTCGATTATATATATGTACTAAAATTTTTGTAATTTATTCATTACAAAATTAATTCTCCAAACGAATAATAATTTTCTAACAAAATATTTTGTACCTCCATGAGATGTTGAAGACGAAAAGGTGCAGTATGGGTATGTTCATTGTAATTATTACGTACAAAATATTATATTACATTTAAATATATAGGAGTCATAATCACATTTAGTTGATAACGTGAAACAAAGTCACATGATGCTGATTTCTTAAAGCTGAACCCCTTATGATTTATTTATGTTGTTTGATTTTGTTTCATATAAATGCAATTATCGGAATTTTTATATTTCTTGCTGCTCACCTCAATGTTCCTTAGTAAGTTTTTTTTTTTTCATTTATTTAAAAATTTTAAAAATATACATTTTAGAAAAAATACAGGATAAATGCCCGAAAACCTCTCTGGGTTTATCTGGACAAGTTGTCACTCACGAACATTGTGCCAATAATTACAAACTGAAACAGAAAAAAAAAACAAATAGAAAGAACACATTGAATGCGTGTATATATATTAATAAATATATATACACGCATTCAACAAATACACACACATGTGCACATGGGATTATATGGGCGCATATGTATACACACACACAAACACACATGCACATATACATTCATATATATTTCTATAATGCAAATTACAAATAACAGTTAACTAAAATTTTTATAAGTAAATATGTATTGTAATTTATACTTAACTTTAAGCTGAATATTTCTTCCGCATTCATAATTTCAACGCCGTCGTGAACATAACCATAAGTCACCCCTAAGTTTTAGGCATGTGGCCAGAATGTTCCTGTCTAGATTCCTATTCTACTATATTAACTTATTTTTCTTTACAATTTGACAACATTCTAATTGATTATTTTTTTTTTGTTAAATTATTAATTATTGTTAATGTTTATTAAATAATTGTAACTGTATTGTAATAATTGTACAATTCGTTATGAAATTTGAAGAATTTTTTAAATACGAAAAGAATCCAAGTGAAAGTCAAACGTTTGTAAACAGTTATTTTGGAATATTGGAAAAGATACTTCATTTCATTACGTATCCAAATTTATTTGTTTCAAAACATTCTTTTCTGAAAAATCACCCTATTTTCGTAAAAAAAAAATAAAATAGTCATAAATTTAATGCAAAAATATTTATTTGTGATTACAAAACTGAACAACGGCATTTTGCATATGCTATAATTATATTTTCCGTGAAGTACAGTTGTTAAAAAATATGCACTACATTAAACAACAATGGACCACAAATTAAAAAGCTAACGATAACCACAAATTCAAAATATGGCTATTTATTGTTAAAATTTTAAAGTTATGAAATTTTCTATATCTGCATTAAGAAATTAACACGATAGGAATCATATCCATTACCGTTTATTTGTTATAGTATTTAGATAGCATTTGTATAATAATATCATAACCTTTTATGATTCCTTGGCAGATAGAATCATCAATCGTCTAAAATGACTCGAAGAAGCTTTTATCCATACAATTAGATGTTATCGGAAATTGATATTGTTTATATGTATGTATACTTATTATACATGAATAAACTTATTATTTTATTATATACATATATTTGTCAATAACAGTGTTTATGACAAAATACTATATAAAATGAGTTGCCCTTCGCCAATTAGAGATGGTTCGTATCGTCTGAAGACATTGTCGTTCTACAGTATTTATTTTCTATCTCTATTTTTTGAGTTGCATTTATTTTATTTTATTTTATATTTTATTATATGATTAGAACATTATAATTCTTTGTACCAACTTTTGCAATAATATTATAATAACTCTGAGTAATGTTTTCGTCCCGTCCGTAAATAGGAATTTAAAATATAATTTGTATAATATTTATCAAAACTGACAGCTTTGAATAATGGATCTGTCAAAACAATAATATTATTTACCTAAATATGACCTAATTCGGTCTTAATGACCTCAATCTTATGTGATCGATAATAGATTAGCATAATTTCAAAAGAACAACTCATTCTTATCGCGAAAGCTATGACCAGTTACCAACTAATATAATTACTTCCATTCCAAAGTCAGATATAATTATTGGTATTACTTTAGCGATATCGCACAGGCGGAATTGCAAATAGCTAGTAAAATAAGCGATAGGGCAAAGCTATTTTCATTTCAAGTAAAATTAATGATGAATATCTGAAAATAATAAACTAAATCTATCATATTACACAGAACTGTTTCTATGAGCAAAAACAAAATTATTTAAATATAATAAATATGCATGAAAATATTGAATTTCGAAAGGGGAAAATTGTTAAAAACAAGATGTATAACCAAAGAGGTCTGGAAAGGATTGAAAGCGAACGGGAATGGACAATTTTGGAAAAAAATAAAAGAATAAAAAAAAATTAAAATATTTATATTTAGTAAGAATTTAATGTATTTTAATACATTCACAATTTATATACTTAAATCCTCAGGATTGCGGAATTTATCTAGTAATGTGTAATTTGTATCTGAAGATTATATTATTAAGAGTAAAACTATCTGTGGGACTATTGTTAATTATTCAATTATAAATAAAATTTTAAAACAAAAAATGAGTTTCAATTAACCACCTATATTTGCACAAAATGTATCATTTGTTTTGATTTCCTTTTCTCGTTAGGATGCTTTTAGACATTACATGTTATGTTAGTTTATCATAATTTACAAAATAAAAATTGTTTGTTGTTGAAACTAAATAAATAAATATATAGGACAGTTTGTAATTTATTTTACACGTTTACACGTATTGTTTTTTTTTTTGTTTTAAAACTATCAATTGATTTCAGATTCCTCAGTGGCGGGGGAATGTTATTCCAAACTTCCACGTAACGCAGCGGTATGTTGTGGCGGTATTAACATTAAGTAAAATGCGGCCATTGATCCGAAAGACCTTTTGCAATCACTTTAGAAAATAAATACTTTAATTTTTACAATTCTACAAATTTAAATGTAGTGAAGTAAAGTTGCCTACCGTATTCTATTTTCATCATGCCAGCATTGTTGAGATAGGATGTAACATGCGTGTGGGGAGGAATGTCAAAACAGTAACGGACGCAGGCATTTTGCAAATGTATTATACGAACTAAATCCTAGGACCTAATATATCAGCATAATTAAAATTTGATATTATAACTGCATTACATAAAGTAATACGTAATTCTACTTGTTCCAAATGCCTGATTCTTTATAGAACCTTTAAGCGATATCAATTTTAAATTGTTTTAAGTATAGCTGCCTTTAACTGTTTTATGCAATTTTAATTTGTTATAAGTTTATTAAGTGTAATTATTTAAAGTGTTTCTAATCTACGATTTTTATATATTAATACCCAGATTTTTGGCTTTACTAACTCGTTTTATTTGCCCGGTATTATATTTTATTAATATTTTTAATATTTTATTAATATTTGAAACATTGATTACAACTATATCAATGTTTCAAATATTTAATTTAAATGGGTTAATTATAAGACAGCCTCCTAGCATATAAATATATTTGTACTGTGTTATTCGATTTAAAAGATAGATATAAAAATATTTATTATATTATATATAGTGATGAGCAACTTAATTATAGGTAGCAAAACCTTTAATTTCTTTTCATTTTAAATGCATTTTTAGATAATGTTTTGTTAAATTAATAAATCATTTGCAACCAGAGTGACAATTGTTGCTTCACAAATTTGTTTCTAAACTGAATATATCTCATTTAAGTAAATTTATCTCCATGAAAATAATACTTACTTATTAATCATACAAAAAATATAAACATACATACATAAAATATATATATATATAGTTATAAAAGTTAAACATACATAAAATATATATATATATATATATAGTTATAAAAGTTGTAACTAAAGCCTACACTGTCTTAAGTCAACAATTAACATTAACACGGTAAAAGTAAGAGTTCGATATTCTTAATAAATAATAAATATTGGAATTTTACAATAAAAAAAGTAGTAGTATCTCTACTGCAGAAACTTGATTAGTCACTCACACCATTGAAAAGAAAACAAACCTATTTGTATCTCTGTTTGCGGAATCCACACTTTAAGATGCTGGTAGCGTAATACCTCCTGATATCCTAGTTGTTCGGAGGCATGCCGAAAATCTGAATAAATAGAGGGTTTTTAGAGCGCTACGCAATCTAGATAATAAACCAGGCCATCGATTCTGACGGTATTTCTGAAACTGTTCTAAAGGCATATTCGCCCGAGGTGCCTCCCATTTAAACTTCGGTTTAGCCTCTCTTGATACTTTAAAAGTGCCGAATTCTTGGAAGCTTACTAAAATGCAACCCGTGCCCAAAAAAAGGCAGTCGTACTGACCCTGACACCTATAGACCCATATCATTTACGTTCATAATTTGCAAGAATATGGAACGTTTCCTTAATAGTAGATTTTCGGCACACCTTAGGTGTAATCGTGAATACGGCTTTCCCCGGAGTCAATCCACTGGGGGTCTTTTAGTGTACACTACTCACGTGTGGAATGAGGCAGATGAGAACTTCGGAAAAGCACTAGTTTTTTCTCTCGATATTTCCGAGGACTTTGACAGGGCATACCCTGTCTTGCTTGCTTGAAAGCTTGCTAATAAGGCTATCGTGCAGTGGCTCGATTTCCTATAGCAAGATTTTCTCCTACGGTCTTAGGACATCAAACTTTTTGAGGAATTGATAGATATATAATGCCAATTCCAGTCACTCACAGGGGCCATGGAAACTTTCCCTCATGCAAATCAGGTTAGATTTAATGCCTCGAAGACTCAGTTTTGTCTGTTGTATGCCACAAAGAGGCATTTACATCTGGCCTCTACTTTTCAAATTTTACCCTTAAAGATCCACCTAGGCCTTCTTGATGTCAGTCTAAACTTAACTTCTTAACTTTGAATCCTATACGCTACTAAAAAGCTTAGTATTCTCCGAAAGGCACATCGGTACTACAAGCCGTAACAGATGCTCACTCTTTATACGACACAAGTGTTGTGTTGTGTTGTGTACGTGTTTTTACGTTAACAATTTCAATATCTTTTATCGCTTTCTTTATTATAAATGTAATGAAATCTTGCAAAGATATCCGTTGACTCTACCCAAGTAAGCCAAAAGTAACTATTTGTGTGTATTTTGTAAAATATGAACATGATAAGGAAGAGTGGTTATTTCTCCGGATCTCATTGAACTCAAAATAATAAGTCAGCTTTTCACCATCATCTTGTCTTACCGCGAACAAGTTTGCTGCAAAGCATCCGAAACGTCGGGTTAAATATAAAAATGTAGTAATAAACGTGAGTTATATCCCAAAAATAGTTTTATTGAAAAGAAGTCAACTTTTGTTAAATTAATTTTCACTTTTATAAAGTAATTTTATCCTATGACTTTTTTAGATATATTTTAGAGTTTGTTATATCTCGATATATTTCTTATTTATTTAATTAATAGTTCAGACGAGCGGTCGAAAGATCTAGCCAAACAATCAATGCAATGTTTTACGTTGCAAAAACTAAACTTCATCGACATTTTAATTCAATTATTTGTTTTTATAAGCATTTGTGTACATGAAATCTACATCCAAACTTTAACTTTTATCAACTTACTTATTCATATATTTAATCCGAGTAGGACATAATCTCTGTTTTGTTCCTTTCTTTATGTCAGAAATGCGAAATTTAGAAAACAGAATTTGTTATACTGGGTATAATAAATATTTTAATTAGTAAGGTAGATAAAGTTTATTTAACTTTAAACATAAAAACCGTTTTTTTAGCTGAGATATTAAACTGAGATATATGGTATCACGGGACATGATTGGAAAGGAGATATTTGTAATGTAAAATAAAATAATCAAGTGAAAGAGGGCGGGGTAGTTAATCAGGAGAAAATCTTTAATCGTGTACGATCGTGGCATACGAGTAGATTCTAAAACAGACTCAGTCAAGTTGATAACTTTGACAATCGAGGAAAATGGTGAAATTGTATTCGCTCAATTATTGCTATTAATGTATTGGTATAGGTCAATCAACATATTTAGTTTCTTGTTCAACGTAATAAATATTTTTTCTAATTTCTACGTTCCAAATGATAAACGTATAACATAAATTATTAATATTGAAGGTACATTCCATGTAAGAGTTTTTGTCAGCGTTCATGGTTAGTAGTTAGTGCGACGGGACAGGATATTTCCGGTAAAACCGGTGTAATATAGAACTGTTGTGCGTGTTATTTGTGTAGAACAAAATATATCACATAGTAGAGAACTTGATGCCTTTTGCAGGAAATAATCTTACCTAGTCAAAACTCGGGCATTGTGCTTTTGAATAGATGTATAATATGAAAGCAATAGTATTTTAAAAATAAAGGTATATTAATAAAAGAAGAAACTAAGTAAGCTGAAACTTAAGAAAAATATATTAGTTAATGAATAATTGTTAGGCTTTTTACTATTATTATATTGTATTCTAAAAATTATTATCTTAAGTTTAAATCTTTATATTTGTTTTATTTTTATTGAAAAATAATATAATATAATATTCAGAATTTTCTCAGACAAACATTTCATATTTATTACAAATAGATTTCTTACTTTTGGTAAATATATTGGTTTCAAGTATAGTTTTCGTTCTATCTAACTTGATATTGTCTAAGATAACACTGTTTTTACGTGGCACTTTTCGTTATAGATAGTTATATTTCGAAAAATAGATTATAATTGTAACTTGAAGCAAGTTAAAAATGGAATAGCTTTCTTTAGCGAGCAAGTCGAGAAAGTGGTAGCTTAGCTTATTTTATCTACACATTTAGAATTAAAATATAATATTTAATGTGTTATTGTTTTACATTTATAATGACGTTCTTTGTATTTATTATGAATAATTGAATAATTGAATATATTAATAATAATAATAATAATAATAATAATACTCTTTATTGTATACCAATAAAACTAAATATTTAAAACAAACCAATACATAACTTATTAAATACTGTACAAGAGGCGGCCTTATCGCTAAGCAACGAGTAGGGGTGTAAGCTTATGAGTAGGGGGTGCACAAGATGATAAATTATAATAAATAAATTGGTGGTGAGTATTCTTATATAAATACATTAATAATATACTAAATACATGGACATGAACACATATAAAATCTATATACAAAATAAATAAATCGACAAATCAGGATATATATACAACATATGTATACATATTTGTATGTGTGTATATCTAAACTTTATTTGTAGATTTCATAGATTTAAATGTTTTATGTTTTGAGGAAAATATTATGTAATATAAACCAGAGTGCTTAATGAACAAGACTAATAATTTCATACAAATCTGGTAGCATTTAATTTATTTCATAATGTTAGAATAAGTTCCACATTTCTTTCTTTGGCATATAGATTATTTTTAAGGCAGACTACATGATGTAATGTACAATTTGACAAAAATAAATTAAATTTTGTATATTTTAAACAGAAAATGTGTTCATAAAAGAATAAAGTAGTCTTAATTCTCTTTGGAAATAAAGGATTTTAAGTACAATGCATTAGTAATAAAACAACTCAGATGTTGAAACAAAGCGGTTTCTAGCTTTTTATTATAAAAGTGATTCGCTCAGGTTGAGTAAAACATTATTAAAGTCATTAAATTGCAATGTGTGTTTCAGCATTTTTAGAAACTCATAATTTTATTATAAAATAATACAAAATTAAATGCGTTTACTACTATCAAAATCAATGAATTGAAAATCAGGAATAATAGGCTATTTTATACTTAAAAATTTAAATCAACTTATAAATGTTTTGAAAAATCTCAAAAATATGAAAAAAGGACTTAAAAGTGAAATAATGTTTTTTTTTTGTATAAAATAAAAATAAAAGAAATATTATCCATATATATCAAGACTTAACATTTTATTGATAAATTTCATGTATACATACATCTTAACCTAGACTTTACAATAACCTAACTATTGAGATAAGTCAGCAAAATACCAGCTAAAGGCGTTTAAATCGATTATGAGATAGTTTGGAACATCGCAAGGTAGCTAGTCTGTCGGTCTTATTATCTGGCGTTATGCAAAACCAAATAAATCGTATGCACGTAACTTAGTGTTGATTAGTTTTCCCGCGAAATGGACCAAGTAGTTTTTAAGTTTTGTTGAAAAAACTAAAAACCGCATAACGTTTCAAAAATCATAATTCTAATAATACTACTTTCTCAATCAGGGTGGTTGTGGTCCAAACCACAAATATTTATGTAACTTAGAATTGATTAGTTTTATATCGAAATCAACTAAGTGATTTTTTATTTTAGCTTTAAATATTTAAAACCCTGCATTATCAATTTATAAAAAAACTAATTGTGCTATTGGTATATTTGTTGCTCTGATTTGTGTATGTTAATGTCAGCAAAAAGTTATCACAATTTGAAAAATGTTTATCGCATAGCTTTGTTTTTTAAGATATTGCAATTAAATAAATAGTGTCAAATTTATTGGTACATTAACTAACATCAGTTAAATTTATACAAGTTCAGTTAACTATTAATTAACTGAACTTGTATAAATTTCTAAAAAGTACAAATAGTATTCTCTATTTTAAGTAAGAATGGAAACAAAAACAAAATATACTCGTTTAATTTTTTACCTTGTAATTATTGCATGATATGTAGTGGATGGATTACAAAGGCAAAATTATTAAAAATGTATGCCTTTTACCCCACAAAGCTCAACATGCTGCTTCAAACAGTTTAATGTATTATACAGTTACCAAGTGGATACATAATTGCCTCTACATACTATTTGTAAAATAAAAACAGAACAATACAATTTTTTTTACATTTCAGTATCCTCATACAGAGATCTACAAAGTATTTTTGTGACTTTGATATATTTTTGCAGGAGCATATATTATTACTTTGGGAACTTGATACAAATTGATTGTTTAAATTTAAGATTAATACAAATTGAATAGTTAAAATTGAAATACATGCAATTAATAGCCATTAAGCTTAAATGATTTTCCTTTTTTTATATGGCACAAGATTTATAATAATAATAATAATAATAATAATAAATATTTATTTCAGAAAAGATCTATATATTGTTAGTATGTTAGTAACAATGTTTACTTACAAGATAAGTTAGTTATTGTTAGTTACATGATACAATAGTTAAATTAGATTTTATTTTACTTTGCCCGTCATTGTTTCTATCCAGTGTTTCTGAATAGAATAATGAGGGCGATCCTTAATTGTCTTCATAATGCTGTTACAATTATCGAATCGAATCGAATCGAATCGAATCGAATCGAATCGAATCGAATCGAATCGAATCGAATCGAATCGAATCAAATCAAATCAAATCAAATCAAATCAAAGATATTTGGAATTAATTGGCTTATATTCTATTTTGTTTTTAGCAGTATTTCTTATATCTACTTGTAAAGATAATGCGTTTTACATAATATGTATACAATATTTTGTCAACGCATTTGTTGCTTATGTCGTCTTATTTCTACTTATGACTTTATTTACAACTATTTTACAGTATTCTAAAAACTTATACCTAATTAATGTTCTCCTCCTTGAATTTATTTACATTTTCTTTACAGAAAATGTAAGTTTTGGTGTTTACTTTTCCAACTAGGGTTCTTATCCTTCGATGTTCGTCATTGTCATTTCCTTTTCCATCTTCTGGGTAAAATGTTTCTGCTAAGAGTTTTACCGATCCCTCAGAGTCCAGGCTTCTTCCATTCGGCATTAGCGGAATATCCACTTATCTTTTCTTTTTCCTTCCCGATACCCTGTAGATTCCCTCCCAAACGGTTTCCCGATCCTGTTTTTGACAAAGCTCCTTCCAGCTTTCTGTTTGTGCCCCCACTGCTTCTTTTTCACATGCCTCTTTCTTTTCCAGGTACTTTTCAACTACATAGAAAAGACGTGCGGGTGCGGCGTGGCTGATTCAACACTTCAACCTAGCGACCTCCTTCTTAATCTATTCGAGTCTCTGAGACCACCAAGGTAAGTTTATTCTTTCTTTATTAATCTTTTAGGAATAGTGGCATTATATGTTTCAGTGATTGCTTTGGTATATTGTTTTATTAATTCCTCTATTTGGTATGGGCTGCTAGCAGCGTTGACGTTTCCAGGGCTCAACTTATATCTTTTCAGTAATTGGCTGAGTTTTCCACGAAGCTCTGTCCAATTCGCTTTCCGAGTGTTATATATTCTCGTGGTTCTGGCAACGTCAACGCTGATGCTTTTTCCCAGTCTTATTGGAAAATGACCACGTTGTAGTTCGAACTCGTTATGCCGCTGTTCTCCTCCCATCCTTCGATTCGGTCTAGAGTTCCTCCGAGCCCGCCGTTATATCAATATAACTGGTTAGCCATCGGCCTCCTCGCCGCTTTGAAGCCTCCATGATGAGTTCCTCGGTTGCCAGTTTCTTCCTTTTAAGATTAGCTTGAATGATTAAATACTAGAATTATATACTAGACGAGACGAGACGAGACGAGACACCGTCAAGACACCGACACGACACCGACACGACACCGACACGACAACGACACGACACCGACACGACACCGACACGACACGATACCGACACGACACGACACCGACACGACACCGACACGACACGACACCGACACGACACGACACCGACACGACACCGACACGACACCGACACGACACCGACACGACACGACACCGACACGACACGACACCGACACGACACCGACACGATACCGACACCGACACGACATATCAAATCGAATCGAATCGAATCAAATCAAATCAAATCAAAAATATTTGGAATTAATTGGCTTATATTCTATTTTGTTTTTAGCAGTATTTCTTATATTTACTTGTAAAGATAATGCGTTTTACATAATATGTATACAATATTTTGTCAAAGCATTTTTTGCTTATGTCGTCTTATTTCTACTTATGGCTTTATTTACAACTATTTTACAGTATTCTAAAAACTTATAACTAATAAATGTTCTCCTCCTTGAATTTATTTACATTTTCTTTGCAGAAAATGTAAGTTTTGGTGTTTACTTTTCCAACTAGGGTTCTTATCCTTCGATGTTCGTCATTGTCATTTCCTTTTCCATCTTCTGGGTAAAATGTTTCTGCTAAGAGTTTTACCGATCCCTCAGAGTCCAGGCTTCTTCCATTCGGCATTAGCGGAATATCCACTTCCCTTTTCTTTTTCCTTCCCGATACCCTGTAGATTCCCTCCCAAACGGTTTCCCGATCCTGTTTTTAACAAAGCTCCTTCCAGCTTTCTGTTTGTGCCCCCACTGCTTCTTTTTCACATGCCTCTTTCTTTTCCAGGTACTTTTCAACTACATAGAAACGACGTGCGGGTGCGGCGCGGCGGATTCGACACTTCAACCTAGGGACCTCCTTCTTAATCTATTCGAGTCTCTGGGACCACCAAGGTAAGTTTATTCTTTCTTTATTAATCTTTTTAGGAATAGTGGCATTATATGTTTCAGTGATTGCTTTGGTATATTGTTTTATTAATTCCTCTATTTGGTATGGGGTGCTAGCAGCGTTGACGTTTCCAGGGCTCAACTTATATCTTTTCAGTAATTGGCCGAGTTTTCCACGAAGCTCTGTTCAATTCGCTTTCCGAGTGTTATATATTCTCGTGTTTCTGGCAACGTCAACGCTGATGCTTTTTCCCAGTCTTATTTGAAAAATGACCACGTTGTAGTTCGAACTCGTTATGCCGCTGTTTACCTCCCATCCTTCGATTCGGTCTAGAGTTCCTCCGAGCCCGCCGTTATATCAATATAACTGGTTAGCCATCGGCCTCTACGCCGCTTTGAAGCCTCCATGATGAGTTCCTCGGTTGCCAGTTTCTTCCTTTTAAGATTAGCTTGAATGATTAAATACTAGAATTATATACTAGACGAGACGAGACGAGACGAGACACCGTCAAGACACCGACACGACACCGACACGACACCGACACGACAACGACACGACACCGACACGACACCGACACGACACGATACCGACACGACACGACACCGACACGACACCGACACGACACGACACCGACACGACACGACACCGACACGACACGACACCGACACGACACGACACCGACACGACACCGACACGACACCGACACGACACCGACACGACACGAGACCGACACGACACGACACCGACACGACACGACACGAGACCGACACGACACGACACCGACACGACACGACACCGACACGACACCGACACGATACCGACACGACACCGACACGATACCGACACGACACCGACACGATACCGACACGATACCGACACCGACACGACATATCAAATCGAATCGAATCGAATCAAATCAAATCAAAAATATTTGGAATTAATTGGCTTATATTCTATTTTGTTTTTAGCAGTATTTCTTATATCTACTTGTAAAGATAATGCGTTTTACATAATATGTATACAATATTTTGTCAAAGCATTTTTTGCTTATGTCGTCTTATTTCTACTTATGGCTTTATTTACAACTATTTTACAGTATTCTAAAAACTTATAACTAATAAATGTTCTCCTCCTTGAATTTATTTACATTTTCTTTGCAGAAAATGTAAGTTTTGGTGTTTACTTTTCCAACTAGGGTTCTTATCCTTCGATGTTCGTCATTGTCATTTCCTTTTCCATCTTCTGGGTAAAATGTTTCTGCTAAGAGTTTTACCGATCCCTCAGAGTCCAGGCTTCTTCCATTCGGCATTAGCGGAATATCCACTTATCTTTTCTTTTTCCTTCCCGATACCCTGTAGATTCCCTCCCAAACGGTTTCCCGATCCTGTTTTTGACAAAGCTCCTTCCAGCTTTCTGTTTGTGCCCCCACTGCTTCTTTTTCACATGCCTCTTTCTTTTCCAGGTACTTTTCAACTACATAGAAACGACGTGCGGGTGCGGCGCGGCGGATTCGACACTTCAACCTAGCGACCTCCTTCTTAATCTATTCGAGTCTCTGGGACCACCAAGGTAAGTTTATTCTTTCTTTATTAATCTTTTTAGGAATAGTGGCATTATATGTTTCAGTGATTGCTTTGGTATATTGTTTTATTAATTCCTCTATTTGGTATGGGGTGCTAGCAGCGTTGACGTTTCCAGGGCTCAACTTATATCTTTTCAGTAATTGGCCGAGTTTTCCACGAAGCTCTGTTCAATTCGCTTTCCGAGTGTTATATATTCTCGTGTTTCTGGCAACGTCAACGCTGATGCTTTTTCCCAGTCTTATTTGAAAAATGACCACGTTGTAGTTCGAACTCGTTATGCCGCTGTTTACCTCCCATCCTTCGATTCGGTCTAGAGTTCCTCCGAGCCCGCCGTTATATCAATATAACTGGTTAGCCATCGGCCTCTACGCCGCTTTGAAGCCTCCATGATGAGTTCCTCGGTTGCCAGTTTCTTCCTTTTAAGATTAGCTTGAATGATTAAATACTAGAATTATATACTAGACGAGACGAGACGAGACACCGACAAGACACCGACAAGACACCGACACGACACCGACACGACACCGACACGACACCAAGACGACACGACACGACACCGACACGACACGACACGACACCGACACGACACCGACACCGACACCGACACGACACGACACCGACACGACACCGACACGACACGACACCGACACGACACCGACACGACACGACACCGACACGACACCGACACGACACCAACACGACACCGACACGACACCGACACCGACACGACATCGACAAGACACCGACACGACATATTAAATCAAATCAAATCAAATCGAATCGAATCGAATCAAATCAAATCAAAAATATTTGGAATTAATTGGCTTATATTCTATTTTGTTTTTAGCAGTATTTCTTATATCTACTTGTAAAGATAATGCGTTTTACATAATATGTATACAATATTTTGTCAACGCATTTTTTGCTTATGTCGTCTTATTTCTACTTATGACTTTATTTACAACTATTTTACAGTATTCTAAAAACTTATACCTAATTAATGTTCTCCTCCTTGAATTTATTTACATTTTCTTTGCAGAAAATGTAAGTTTTGGTGTTTACTTTTCCAACTAGGGTTCTTATCCTTCGATGTTCGTCATTGTCATTTCCTTTTCCATCTTCTGGGTAAAATGTTTCTGCTAAGAGTTTTACCGATCCCTCAGAGTCCAGGCTTCTTCCATTCGGCATTAGCGGAATATCCACTTATCTTTTCTTTTTCCTTCCCGATACCCTGTAGATTCCCTCCCAAACGGTTTCCCGATCCTGTTTTTGACAAAGCTCCTTCCAGCTTTCTGTTTGTGCCCCCACTGCTTCTTTTTCACATGCCTCTTTCTTTTCCAGGTACTTTTCAACTACATAGAAACGACGTGCGGGTGCGGCGCGGCGGATTCGACACTTCAACCTAGCGACCTCCTTCTTAATCTATTCGAGTCTCTGGGACCACCAAGGTAAGTTTATTCTTTCTTTATTAATCTTTTTAGGAATAGTGGCATTATATGTTTCAGTGATTGCTTTGGTATATTGTTTTATTAATTCCTCTATTTGGTATGGGGTGCTAGCAGCGTTGACGTTTCCAGGGCTCAACTTATATCTTTTCAGTAATTGGCCGAGTTTTCCACGAAGCTCTGTTCAATTCGCTTTCCGAGTGTTATATATTCTCGTGTTTCTGGCAACGTCAACGCTGATGCTTTTTCCCAGTCTTATTTGAAAAATGACCACGTTGTAGTTCGAACTCGTTATGCCGCTGTTTACCTCCCATCCTTCGATTCGGTCTAGAGTTCCTCCGAGCCCGCCGTTATATCAATATAACTGGTTAGCCATCGGCCTCTACGCCGCTTTGAAGCCTCCATGATGAGTTCCTCGGTTGCCAGTTTCTTCCTTTTAAGATTAGCTTGAATGATTAAATACTAGAATTATATACTAGACGAGACGAGACGAGACGAGACACCGTCAAGACACCGACACGACACCGACACGACACCGACACGACAACGACACGACACCGACACGACACCGACACGACACCGACACGATACCGACACGACACGACACCGACACGACACGACACCGACACGACACCGACACGACACGACACCGACACGACACGACACCGACACGACACCGACACGACACCGACACGACACCGACACGACACGAGACCGACACGACACGACACCGACACGACACGACACCGACACGACACCGACACGATACCGACACGACACCGACACGACACCGACACGATACCGACACGATACCGACACCGACACGACATATCAAATCGAATCGAATCGAATCAAATCAAATCAAATCAAAAATATTTGGAATTAATTGGCTTATATTCTATTTTGTTTTTAGCAGTATTTCTTATATCTACTTGTAAAGATAATGCGTTTTACATAATATGTATACAATATTTTGTCAAAGCATTTTTTGCTTATGTCGTCTTATTTCTACTTATGGCTTTATTTACAACTATTTTACAGTATTCTAAAAACTTATAACTAATAAATGTTCTCCTCCTTGAATTTATTTACATTTTCTTTGCAGAAAATGTAAGTTTTGGTGTTTACTTTTCCAACTAGGGTTCTTATCCTTCGATGTTCGTCATTGTCATTTCCTTTTCCATCTTCTGGGTAAAATGTTTCTGCTAAGAGTTTTACCGATCCCTCAGAGTCCAGGCTTCTTCCATTCGGCATTAGCGGAATATCCACTTATCTTTTCTTTTTCCTTCCCGATACCCTGTAGATTCCCTCCCAAACGGTTTCCCGATCCTGTTTTTGACAAAGCTCCTTCCAGCTTTCTGTTTGTGCCCCCACTGCTTCTTTTTCACATGCCTCTTTCTTTTCCAGGTACTTTTCAACTACATAGAAACGACGTGCGGGTGCGGCGCGGCGGATTCGACACTTCAACCTAGCGACCTCCTTCTTAATCTATTCGAGTCTCTGGGACCACCAAGGTAAGTTTATTCTTTCTTTATTAATCTTTTTAGGAATAGTGGCATTATATGTTTCAGTGATTGCTTTGGTATATTGTTTTATTAATTCCTCTATTTGGTATGAGGTGCTAGCAGCGTTGACGTTTCCAGGGCTCAACTTATATCTTTTCAGTAATTGGCCGAGTTTTCCACGAAGCTCTGTTCAATTCGCTTTCCGAGTGTTATATATTCTCGTGTTTCTGGCAACGTCAACGCTGATGCTTTTTCCCAGTCTTATTTGAAAAATGACCACGTTGTAGTTCGAACTCGTTATGCCGCTGTTTACCTCCCATCCTTCGATTCGGTCTAGAGTTCCTCCGAGCCCGCCGTTATATCAATATAACTGGTTAGCCATCGGCCTCTACGCCGCTTTGAAGCCTCCATGATGAGTTCCTCGGTTGCCAGTTTCTTCCTTTTAAGATTAGCTTGAATGATTAAATACTAGAATTATATACTAGACGAGACGAGACGAGACGAGACACCGTCAAGACACCGACACGACACCGACACGACACCGACACGACAACGACACGACACCGACACGACACCGACACGACACGATACGGACACGACACGACACCGACACGACACCGACACGACACGACACCGACACGACACGACACCGACACGACACGACAATGACACGACACCGACACGACACCGACACGACACGAGACCGACACGACACGACACCGACACGACACGACACGAGACCTACACGACACGACACCGACACGACACGACACCGACACGACACCGACACGACACCGACACGACACCGACACGATACCGACACGATACCGACACCGACACGACATATCAAATCGAATCGAATCGAATCAAATCAAATCAAATCAAAAATATTTGGAATTAATTGGCTTATATTCTATTTTGTTTTTAGCAGTATTTCTTATATCTACTTGTAAAGATAATGCGTTTTACATAATATGTATACAATATTTTGTCAAAGCATTTTTTGCTTATGTCGTCTTATTTCTACTTATGGCTTTATTTACAACTATTTTACAGTATTCTAAAAACTTATAACTAATAAATGTTCTCCTCCTTGAATTTATTTACATTTTCTTTGCAGAAAATGTAAGTTTTGGTGTTTACTTTTCCATCTAGGGTTCTTATCCTTCGATGTTCGTCATTGTCATTTCCTTTTCCATCTTCTGGGTAAAATGTTTCTGCTAAGAGTTTTACCGATCCCTCAGAGTCCAGGCTTCTTCCATTCGGCATTAGCGGAATATCCACTTATCTTTTCTTTTTCCTTCCCGATACCCTGTAGATTCCCTCCCAAACGGTTTCCCGATCCTGTTTTTGACAAAGCTCCTTCCAGCTTTCTGTTTGTGCCCCCACTGCTTCTTTTTCACATGCCTCTTTCTTTTCCAGGTACTTTTCAACTACATAGAAACGACGTGCGGGTGCGGCGCGGCGGATTCGACACTTCAACCTAGGGACTTCCTTCTTAATCTATTCGAGTCTCTGGGACCACCAAGGTAAGTTTATTCTTTCTTTATTAATCTTTTTAGGAATAGTGGCATTATATGTTTCAGTGATTGCTTTGGTATATTGTTTTATTAATTCCTCTATTTGGTATGGGGTGCTAGCAGCGTTGACGTTTCCAGGGCTCAACTTATATCTTTTCAGTAATTGGCCGAGTTTTCCACGAAGCTCTGTTCAATTCGCTTTCCGAGTGTTATATATTCTTGTGTTTCTGGCAACGTCAACGCTGATGCTTTTTCCCAGTCTTATTTGAAAAATGACCACGTTGTAGTTCGAACTCGTTATGCCGCTGTTTACCTCCCATCCTTCGATTCGGTCTAGAGTTCCTCCGAGCCCGCCGTTATATCAATATAACTGGTTAGCCATCGGCCTCTACGCCGCTTTGAAGCGTCCATGATGAGTTCCTCGGTTGCCAGTTTCTTCCTTTTAAGATTAGCTTGAATGATTAAATACTAGAATTATATACTAGACGAGACGAGACGAGACGAGACACCGTCAAGACACCGACACGACACCGACACGACACCGACACGACAACGACACGACACCGACACGACACCGACACGACACCGACACGACACGATACCGACACGACACGACACCGACACGACACCGACACGACACCGACACGACACGATACCGACACGACACGACACCGACACGACACCGACACGACACGACACCGACACGACACGACACCGACACGACACCGACACGACATATTAAATCAAATCAAATCAAATCGAATCGAATCGAATCAAATCTAATCGTACTTCAAAATTTCCAGGTACTTTTCAACTACATAGAAACGACGTGCGGGTGCGGCGCGGCGGATTCGACACTTCAACCTAGGGACTTCCTTCTTAATCTATTCGAGTCTCTGGGACCACCAAGGTAAGTTTATTCTTTCTTTATTAATCTTTTTAGGAATAGTGGCATTATATGTTTCAGTGATTGCTTTGGTATATTGTTTTATTAATTCCTCTATTTGGTATGGGGTGCTAGCAGCGTTGACGTTTCCAGGGCTCAACTTATATCTTTTCAGTAATTGGCCGAGTTTTCCACGAAGCTCTGTTCAATTCGCTTTCCGAGTGTTATATATTCTTGTGTTTCTGGCAACGTCAACGCTGATGCTTTTTCCCAGTCTTATTTGAAAAATGACCACGTTGTAGTTCGAACTCGTTATGCCGCTGTTTACCTCCCATCCTTCGATTCGGTCTAGAGTTCCTCCGAGCCCGCCGTTATATCAATATAACTGGTTAGCCATCGGCCTCTACGCCGCTTTGAAGCGTCCATGATGAGTTCCTCGGTTGCCAGTTTCTTCCTTTTAAGATTAGCTTGAATGATTAAATACTAGAATTATATACTAGACGAGACGAGACGAGACGAGACACCGTCAAGACACCGACACGACACCGACACGACACCGACACGACAACGACACGACACCGACACGACACCGACACGACACCGACACGACACGATACCGACACGACACGACACCGACACGACACCGACACGACACGATACCGACACGACACGACACCGACACGACACCGACACGACACGACACCGACACGACACGACACCGACACGACACGACACCGACACGACACCGACACGACATATTAAATCAAATCAAATCAAATCGAATCGAATCGAATCAAATCAAATCAAAAATATTTGGAATTAATTGGCTTATATTCTATTTTGTTTTTAGCAGTATTTCTTATATCTACTTGTAAAGATAATGCGTTTTACATAATATGTATACAATATTTTGTCAAAGCATTTTTTGCTTATGTCGTCTTATTTCTACTTATGGCTTTATTTACAACTATTTTACAGTATTCTAAAAACTTATAACTAATAAATGTTCTCCTCCTTGAATTTATTTACATTTTCTTTGCAGAAAATGTAAGTTTTGGTGTTTACTTTTCCAACTAGGGTTCTTATCCTTCGATGTTCGTCATTGTCATTTCCTTTTCCAACTTCTGGGTAAAATGTTTCTGCTAAGAGTTTTACCGATCCCTCAGAGTCCAGGCTTCTTCCATTCGGCATTAGCGGAATATCCACTTCCCTTTTCTTTTTCCTTCCCGATACCCTGTAGATTCCCTCCCAAACGGTTTCCCGATCCTGTTTTTAACAAAGCTCCTTCCAGCTTTCTGTTTGTGCCCCCACTGCTTCTTTTTCACATGCCTCTTTCTTTTCCAGGTACTTTTCAACTACATAGAAACGACGTGCGGGTGCGGCGCGGCGGATTCGACACTTCAACCTAGGGACCTCCTTCTTAATCTATTCGAGTCTCTGGGACCACCAAGGTAAGTTTATTCTTTCTTTATTAATCTTTTTAGGAATAGTGGCATTATATGTTTCAGTGATTGCTTTGGTATATTGTTTTATTAATTCCTCTATTTGGTATGGGGTGCTAGCAGCGTTGACGTTTCCAGGGCTCAACTTATATCTTTTCAGTAATTGGCCGAGTTTTCCACGAAGCTCTGTTCAATTCGCTTTCCGAGTGTTATATATTCTCGTGTTTCTGGCAACGTCAACGCTGATGCTTTTTCCCAGTCTTATTTGAAAAATGACCACGTTGTAGTTCGAACTCGTTATGCCGCTGTTTACCTCCCATCCTTCGATTCGGTCTAGAGTTCCTCCGAGCCCGCCGTTATATCAATATAACTGGTTAGCCATCGGCCTCTACGCCGCTTTGAAGCGTCCATGATGAGTTCCTCGGTTGCCAGTTTCTTCCTTTTAAGATTAGCTTGAATGATTAAATACTAGAATTATATACTAGACGAGACGAGACGAGACGAGACGAGACGAGACACCGACAAGACACCGCCACGACACCGACACGACACCGACACGACAACGACACGACACCGACACGATACCGACACGACACGACACCGACACGACACCGACACGACACGACACCGACACGACACCGACACCGACACGACACCGACACGACACGACACGAGACCGACACGACACGACACCGACACGACACGACACCGACACGACACCGACACGATACCGACACGACACCGACACGATACCGACACGATACCGACACCGACACGACATATCAAATCGAATCGAATCGAATCAAATCAAATCAAATCAAAAATATTTGGAATTAATTGGCTTATATTCTATTTTGTTTTTAGCAGTATTTCTTATATCTACTTGTAAAGATAATGCGTTTTACATAATATGTATACAATATTTTGTCAAAGCATTTTTTGCTTATGTCGTCTTATTTCTACTTATGGCTTTATTTACAACTATTTTACAGTATTCTAAAAACTTATAACTAATAAATGTTCTCCTCCTTGAATTTATTTACATTTTCTTTGCAGAAAATGTAAGTTTTGGTGTTTACTTTTCCATCTAGGGTTCTTATCCTTCGATGTTCGTCATTGTCATTTCCTTTTCCATCTTCTGGGTAAAATGTTTCTGCTAAGAGTTTTACCGATCCCTCAGAGTCCAGGCTTCTTCCATTCGGCATTAGCGGAATATCCACTTATCTTTTCTTTTTCCTTCCCGATACCCTGTAGATTCCCTCCCAAACGGTTTCCCGATCCTGTTTTTGACAAAGCTCCTTCCAGCTTTCTGTTTGTGCCCCCACTGCTTCTTTTTCACATGCCTCTTTCTTTTCCAGGTACTTTTCAACTACATAGAAACGACGTGCGGGTGCGGCGCGGCGGATTCGACACTTCAACCTAGGGACTTCCTTCTTAATCTATTCGAGTCTCTGGGACCACCAAGGTAAGTTTATTCTTTCTTTATTAATCTTTTTAGGAATAGTGGCATTATATGTTTCAGTGATTGCTTTGGTATATTGTTTTATTAATTCCTCTATTTGGTATGGGGTGCTAGCAGCGTTGACGTTTCCAGGGCTCAACTTATATCTTTTCAGTAATTGGCCGAGTTTTCCACGAAGCTCTGTTCAATTCGCTTTCCGAGTGTTATATATTCTTGTGTTTCTGGCAACGTCAACGCTGATGCTTTTTCCCAGTCTTATTTGAAAAATGACCACGTTGTAGTTCGAACTCGTTATGCCGCTGTTTACCTCCCATCCTTCGATTCGGTCTAGAGTTCCTCCGAGCCCGCCGTTATATCAATATAACTGGTTAGCCATCGGCCTCTACGCCGCTTTGAAGCGTCCATGATGAGTTCCTCGGTTGCCAGTTTCTTCCTTTTAAGATTAGCTTGAATGATTAAATACTAGAATTATATACTAGACGAGACGAGACGAGACGAGACACCGTCAAGACACCGACACGACACCGACACGACACCGACACGACAACGACACGACACCGACACGACACCGACACGACACGATACCGACACGACACGACACCGACACGACACCGACACGACACCGACACGACACGATACCGACACGACACGACACCGACACGACACCGACACGACACGACACCGACACGACACGACACCGACACGACACCGACACGACATATTAAATCAAATCAAATCAAATCGAATCGAATCGAATCGAATCAAATCAAATCAAAAATATTTGGAATTAATTGGCTTATATTCTATTTTGTTTTTAGCAGTATTTCTTATATCTACTTGTAAAGATAATGCGTTTTACATAATATGTATACAATATTTTGTCAAAGCATTTTTTGCTTATGTCGTCTTATTTCTACTTATGGCTTTATTTACAACTATTTTACAGTATTCTAAAAACTTATAACTAATAAATGTTCTCCTCCTTGAATTTATTTACATTTTCTTTGCAGAAAATGTAAGTTTTGGTGTTTACTTTTCCAACTAGGGTTCTTATCCTTCGATGTTCGTCATTGTCATTTCCTTTTCCATCTTCTGGGTAAAATGTTTCTGCTAAGAGTTTTACCGATCCCTCAGAGTCCAGGCTTCTTCCATTCGGCATTAGCGGAATATCCACTTCCCTTTTCTTTTTCCTTCCCGATACCCTGTAGATTCCCTCCCAAACGGTTTCCCGATCCTGTTTTTAACAAAGCTCCTTCCAGCTTTCTGTTTGTGCCCCCACTGCTTCTTTTTCACATGCCTCTTTCTTTTCCAGGTACTTTTCAACTACATAGAAACGACGTGCGGGTGCGGCGCGGCGGATTCGACACTTCAACCTAGGGACCTCCTTCTTAATCTATTCGAGTCTCTGGGACCACCAAGGTAAGTTTATTCTTTCTTTATTAATCTTTTTAGGAATAGTGGCATTATATGTTTCAGTGATTGCTTTGGTATATTGTTTTATTAATTCCTCTATTTGGTATGGGGTGCTAGCAGCGTTGACGTTTCCAGGGCTCAACTTATATCTTTTCAGTAATTGGCCGAGTTTTCCACGAAGCTCTGTTCAATTCGCTTTCCGAGTGTTATATATTCTCGTGTTTCTGGCAACGTCAACGCTGATGCTTTTTCCCAGTCTTATTTGAAAAATGACCACGTTGTAGTTCGAACTCGTTATGCCGCTGTTTACCTCCCATCCTTCGATTCGGTCTAGAGTTCCTCCGAGCCCGCCGTTATATCAATATAACTGGTTAGCCATCGGCCTCTACGCCGCTTTGAAGCGTCCATGATGAGTTCCTCGGTTGCCAGTTTCTTCCTTTTAAGATTAGCTTGAATGATTAAATACTAGAATTATATACTAGACGAGACGAGACGAGACGAGACGAGACGAGACGAGACACCGATAAGACACCGCCACGACACCGACACGACACCGACACGACAACGACACGACACCGACACGATACCGACACGACACCGACACGACACGAGACCGACACGACACGACACCGACACGACACGACACCGACACGACACCGACACGATACCGACACGACACCGACACGATACCGACACGATACCGACACCGACACGACATATCAAATCGAATCGAATCGAATCAAATCAAATCAAATCAAAAATATTTGGAATTAATTGGCTTATATTCTATTTTGTTTTTAGCAGTATTTCTTATATCTACTTGTAAAGATAATGCGTTTTACATAATATGTATACAATATTTTGTCAAAGCATTTTTTGCTTATGTCGTCTTATTTCTACTTATGGCTTTATTTACAACTATTTTACAGTATTCTAAAAACTTATAACTAATAAATGTTCTCCTCCTTGAATTTATTTACATTTTCTGCAAAGAAAATGTAAGTTTTGGTGTTTACTTTTCCAACTAGGGTTCTTATCCTTCGATGTTCGTCATTGTCATTTCCTTTTCCATCTTCTGGGTAAAATGTTTCTGCTAAGAGTTTTACCGATCCCTCAGAGTCCAGGCTTCTTCCATTCGGCATTAGCGGAATATCCACTTATCTTTTCTTTTTCCTTCCCGATACCCTGTAGATTCCCTCCCAAACGGTTTCCCGATCCTGTTTTTGACAAAGCTCCTTCCAGCTTTCTGTTTGTGCCCCCACTGCTTCTTTTTCACATGCCTCTTTCTTTTCCAGGTACTTTTCAACTACATAGAAACGACGTGCGGGTGCGGCGCGGCGGATTCGACACTTCAACCTAGCGACCTCCTTCTTAATCTATTCGAGTCTCTGAGACCACCAAGGTAAGTTTATTCTTTCTTTATTAATCTTTTAGGAATAGTGGCATTATATGTTTCAGTGATTGCTTTGGTATATTGTTTTATTAATTCCTCTATTTGGTATGGGCTGCTAGCAGCGTTGACGTTTCCAGGGCTCAACTTATATCTTTTCAGTAATTGGCCGAGTTTTCCACGAAGCTCTGTCCAATTCGCTTTCCGAGTGTTATATATTCTCGTGGTTCTGGCAACGTCAACGCTGATGCTTTTTCCCAGTCTTATTGGAAAATGACCACGTTGTAGTTCGAACTCGTTATGCCGCTGTTCTCCTCCCATCCTTCGATTCGGTCTAGAGTTCCTCCGAGCCCGGCGTTATATCAATATAACTGGTTAGCCATCGGCCTCCTCGCCGCTTTGAAGCCTCCATGATGAGTTCCTCGGTTGCCAGTTTCTTCCTTTTAAGATTAGCTTGAATGATTAAATACTAGAATTATATACTAGACGAGACGAGACGAGACGAGACGAGACGAGACGAGACGAGACGAGACGAGACGAGACACCGACAAGACACCGACAAGACACCGACACGACACCGACACGACACCAAGACGACACGACACGACACCGACACGACACGACACGACACCGACACAACACCGACACCGACACCGACACGACACGACACCGACACGACACCGACACGACACGACACCGACACGACACGACACGACACGACACCGACACGACACCGACACGACACCAACACGACACCGACACGACACCGACACCGACACGACATCGACAAGACACCGACACGACACCGACACGACATATTAAATCAAATCAAATCAAATCGAATCGAATCGAATCAAATCAAATCAAAAATATTTGGAATTAATTGGCTTATATTCTATTTTGTTTTTAGCAGTATTTCTTATATCTACTTGTAAAGATAATGCGTTTTACATAATATGTATACAATATTTTGTCAACGCATTTTTTGCTTATGTCGTCTTATTTCTACTTATGACTTTATTTACAACTATTTTACAGTATTCTAAAAACTTATACCTAATTAATGTTCTCCTCCTTGAATTTATTTACATTTTCTTTGCAGAAAATGTAAGTTTTGGTGTTTACTTTTCCAACTAGGGTTCTTATCCTTCGATGTTCGTCATTGTCATTTCCTTTTCCATCTTCTGGGTAAAATGTTTCTGCTAAGAGTTTTACCGATCCCTCAGAGTCCAGGCTTCTTCCATTCGGCATTAGCGGAATATCCACTTATCTTTTCTTTTTCCTTCCCGATACCCTGTAGATTCCCTCCCAAACGGTTTCCCGATCCTGTTTTTGACAAAGCTCCTTCCAGCTTTCTGTTTGTGCCCCCACTGCTTCTTTTTCACATGCCTCTTTCTTTTCCAGGTACTTTTCAACTACATAGAAACGACGTGCGGGTGCGGCGCGGCGGATTCGACACTTCAACCTAGCGACCTCCTTCTTAATCTATTCGAGTCTCTGGGACCACCAAGGTAAGTTTATTCTTTCTTTATTAATCTTTTTAGGAATAGTGGCATTATATGTTTCAGTGATTGCTTTGGTATATTGTTTTATTAATTCCTCTATTTGGTATGGGGTGCTAGCAGCGTTGACGTTTCCAGGGCTCAACTTATATCTTTTCAGTAATTGGCCGAGTTTTCCACGAAGCTCTGTTCAATTCGCTTTCCGAGTGTTATATATTCTCGTGTTTCTGGCAACGTCAACGCTGATGCTTTTTCCCAGTCTTATTTGAAAAATGACCACGTTGTAGTTCGAACTCGTTATGCCGCTGTTTACCTCCCATCCTTCGATTCGGTCTAGAGTTCCTCCGAGCCCGCCGTTATATCAATATAACTGGTTAGCCATCGGCCTCTACGCCGCTTTGAAGCCTCCATGATGAGTTCCTCGGTTGCCAGTTTCTTCCTTTTAAGATTAGCTTGAATGATTAAATACTAGAATTATATACTAGACGAGACGAGACGAGACGAGACACCGTCAAGACACCGCCACGACACCGACACGACACCGACACGACACCGACACGACACCGACACGATACCGACACGACACGACCCCGACACGACACCGACACGACACGACACCGACACGACACGACACCGACACGACACCGACACGACACGACACCGACACGACACCGACACCGACACGACACCGACACGACACCGACACGACACGAGACCGACACGACACGACACCGACACGACACGACACGACACCGACACGACACCGACACGACACCGACACGATACCGACACGATACCGACACCGACACGACATATCAAATCGAATCGAATCGAATCAAATCAAATCAAATCAAAAATATTTGGAATTAATTGACTTATATTCTATTTTGTTTTTAGCAGTATTTCTTATATCTACTTGTAAAGATAATGCGTTTTACATAATATGTATACAATATTTTGTCAAAGCATTTTTTGCTTATGTCGTCTTATTTCTACTTATGGCTTTATTTACAACTATTTTACAGTATTCTAAAAACTTATAACTAATAAATGTTCTCCTCCTTGAATTTATTTACATTTTCTTTGCAGAAAATGTAAGTTTTGGTGTTTACTTTTCCAACTAGGGTTCTTATCCTTCGATGTTCGTCATTGTCATTTCCTTTTCCATCTTCTGGGTAAAATGTTTCTGCTAAGAGTTTTACCGATCCCTCAGAGTCCAGGCTTCTTCCATTCGGCATTAGCGGAATATCCACTTATCTTTTCTTTTTCCTTCCCGATACCCTGTAGATTCCCTCCCAAACGGTTTCCCGATCCTGTTTTTGACAAAGCTCCTTCCAGCTTTCTGTTTGTGCCCCCACTGCTTCTTTTTCACATGCCTCTTTCTTTTCCAGGTACTTTTCAACTACATAGAAACGACGTGCGGGTGCGGCGCGGCGGATTCGACACTTCAACCTAGGGACTTCCTTCTTAATCTATTCGAGTCTCTGGGACCACCAAGGTAAGTTTATTCTTTCTTTATTAATCTTTTTAGGAATAGTGGCATTATATGTTTCAGTGATTGCTTTGGTATATTGTTTTATTAATTCCTCTATTTGGTATGGGGTGCTAGCAGCGTTGACGTTTCCAGAGCTCAACTTATATCTTTTCAGTAATTGGCCGAGTTTTCCACGAAGCTCTGTTCAATTCGCTTTCCGAGTGTTATATATTCTCGTGTTTCTGGCAACGTCAACGCTGATGCTTTTTCCCAGTCTTATTTGAAAAATGACCACGTTGTAGTTCGAACTCGTTATGCCGCTGTTTACCTCCCATCCTTCGATTCGGTCTAGAGTTCCTCCGAGCCCGCCGTTATATCAATATAACTGGTTAGCCATCGGCCTCTACGCCGCTTTGAAGCGTCCATGATGAGTTCCTCGGTTGCCAGTTTCTTCCTTTTAAGATTAGCTTGAATGATTAAATACTAGAATTATATACTAGACGAGACGAGACGAGACGAGACGAGACGAGACGAGACACCGACAAGACACCGCCACGACACCGACACGACACCGACACGACAACGACACGACAACGACACGACACCGACACGACAACGACACGACACCGACACGACACGACACGACACCGACACGACACCGATACGACACCGACACGACACCGACACGACACGACATATCGAATCGAATCGAATCGAATCAAGTCAAATCAAATCAAATCAAAGATATTTGGAATTAATTGGCTTATATTCTATTTTGTTTTTAGCAGTATTTCTTATATCTACTTGTAAAGATAATGCGTTTTACATAATATGTATACAATATTTTGTCAAAGCATTTTTTGCTTATGTCGTCTTATTTCTACTTATGGCTTTATTTACAACTATTTTACAGTATTCTAAAAACTTATAACTAATAAATGTTCTCCTCCTTGAATTTATTTACATTTTCTTTGCAGAAAATGTAAGTTTTGGTGTTTACTTTTCCAACTAGGGTTCTTATCCTTCGATGTTCGTCATTGTCATTTCCTTTTCCATCTTCTGGGTAAAATGTTTCTGCTAAGAGTTTTACCGATCCCTCAGAGTCCAGGCTTCTTCCATTCGGCATTAGCGGAATATCCACTTCCCTTTTCTTTTTCCTTCCCGATACCCTGTAGATTCCCTCCCAAACGGTTTCCCGATCCTGTTTTTAACAAAGCTCCTTCCAGCTTTCTGTTTGTGCCCCCACTGCTTCTTTTTCACATGCCTCTTTCTTTTCCAGGTACTTTTCAACTACATAGAAACGACGTGCGGGTGCGGCGCGGCGGATTCGACACTTCAACCTAGGGACCTCCTTCTTAATCTATTCGAGTCTCTGGGACCACCAAGGTAAGTTTATTCTTTCTTTATTAATCTTTTTAGGAATAGTGGCATTATATGTTTCAGTGATTGCTTTGGTATATTGTTTTATTAATTCCTCTATTTGGTATGGGCTGCTAGCAGCGTTGACGTTTCCAGGGCTCAACTTATATCTTTTCAGTAATTGGCTGAGTTTTCCACGAAGCTCTGTCCAATTCGCTTTCCGAGTGTTATATATTCTCGTGTTTCTGGCAACGTCAACGCTGATGCTTTTTCCCAGTCTTATTTGAAAAATGACCACGTTGTAGTTCGAACTCGTTATGCCGCTGTTTACCTCCCATCCTTCGATTCGGTCTAGAGTTCCTCCGAGCCCGCCGTTATATCAATATAACTGGTTAGCCATCGGCCTCTACGCCGCTTTGAAGCCTCCATGATGAGTTCCTCGGTTGCCAGTTTCTTCCTTTTAAGATTAGCTTGAATGATTAAATACTAGAATTATATACTAGACGAGACGAGACGAGACGAGACACCGTCAAGACACCGACACGACACCGACACGACACCGACACGACACGACACCGACACGACACCGACACGACACCGACACGATACCGACACGACATATTAAATCAAATCAAATCAAATCGAATCGAATCGAATCAAATCAAATCAAAAATATTTGGAATTAATTGGCTTATATTCTATTTTGTTTTTAGCAGTATTTCTTATATCTACTTGTAAAGATAATGCGTTTTACATAATATGTATACAATATTTTGTCAAAGCATTTTTTGCTTATGTCGTCTTATTTCTACTTATGGCTTTATTTACAACTATTTTACAGTATTCTAAAAACTTATAACTAATAAATGTTCTCCTCCTTGAATTTATTTACATTTTCTTTGCAGAAAATGTAAGTTTTGGTGTTTACTTTTCCAACTAGGGTTCTTATCCTTCGATGTTCGTCATTGTCATTTCCTTTTCCATCTTCTGGGTAAAATGTTTCTGCTAAGAGTTTTACCGATCCCTCAGAGTCCAGGCTTCTTCCATTCGGCATTAGCGGAATATCCACTTATCTTTTCTTTTTCCTTCCCGATACCCTGTAGATTCCCTCCCAAACGGTTTCCCGATCCTGTTTTTGACAAAGCTCCTTCCAGCTTTCTGTTTGTGCCCCCACTGCTTCTTTTTCACATGCCTCTTTCTTTTCCAGGTACTTTTCAACTACATAGAAACGACGTGCGGGTGCGGCGCGGCGGATTCGACACTTCAACCTAGGGACTTCCTTCTTAATCTATTCGAGTCTCTGGGACCACCAAGGTAAGTTTATTCTTTCTTTATTAATCTTTTTAGGAATAGTGGCATTATATGTTTCAGTGATTGCTTTGGTATATTGTTTTATTAATTCCTCTATTTGGTATGGGGTGCTAGCAGCGTTGACGTTTCCAGGGCTCAACTTATATCTTTTCAGTAATTGGCCGAGTTTTCCACGAAGCTCTGTTCAATTCGCTTTCCGAGTGTTATATATTCTTGTGTTTCTGGCAACGTCAACGCTGATGCTTTTTCCCAGTCTTATTTGAAAAATGACCACGTTGTAGTTCGAACTCGTTATGCCGCTGTTTACCTCCCATCCTTCGATTCGGTCTAGAGTTCCTCCGAGCCCGCCGTTATATCAATATAACTGGTTAGCCATCGGCCTCTACGCCGCTTTGAAGCGTCCATGATGAGTTCCTCGGTTGCCAGTTTCTTCCTTTTAAGATTAGCTTGAATGATTAAATACTAGAATTATATACTAGACGAGACGAGACGAGACGAGACACCGTCAAGACACCGACACGACACCGACACGACACCGACACGACAACGACACGACACCGACACGACACCGACACGACACCGACACGACACGATACCGACACGACACGACACCGACACGACACCGACACGACACCGACACGACACGATACCGACACGACACGACACCGACACGACACCGACACGACACGACACCGACACGACACGACACCGACACGACACCGACACGACATATTAAATCAAATCAAATCAAATCGAATCGAATCGAATCAAATCAAATCAAAAATATTTGGAATTAATTGGCTTATATTCTATTTTGTTTTTAGCAGTATTTCTTATATCTACTTGTAAAGATAATGCGTTTTACATAATATGTATACAATATTTTGTCAAAGCATTTTTTGCTTATGTCGTCTTATTTCTACTTATGGCTTTATTTACAACTATTTTACAGTATTCTAAAAACTTATAACTAATAAATGTTCTCCTCCTTGAATTTATTTACATTTTCTTTGCAGAAAATGTAAGTTTTGGTGTTTACTTTTCCAACTAGGGTTCTTATCCTTCGATGTTCGTCATTGTCATTTCCTTTTCCAACTTCTGGGTAAAATGTTTCTGCTAAGAGTTTTACCGATCCCTCAGAGTCCAGGCTTCTTCCATTCGGCATTAGCGGAATATCCACTTCCCTTTTCTTTTTCCTTCCCGATACCCTGTAGATTCCCTCCCAAACGGTTTCCCGATCCTGTTTTTAACAAAGCTCCTTCCAGCTTTCTGTTTGTGCCCCCACTGCTTCTTTTTCACATGCCTCTTTCTTTTCCAGGTACTTTTCAACTACATAGAAACGACGTGCGGGTGCGGCGCGGCGGATTCGACACTTCAACCTAGGGACCTCCTTCTTAATCTATTCGAGTCTCTGGGACCACCAAGGTAAGTTTATTCTTTCTTTATTAATCTTTTTAGGAATAGTGGCATTATATGTTTCAGTGATTGCTTTGGTATATTGTTTTATTAATTCCTCTATTTGGTATGGGGTGCTAGCAGCGTTGACGTTTCCAGGGCTCAACTTATATCTTTTCAGTAATTGGCCGAGTTTTCCACGAAGCTCTGTTCAATTCGCTTTCCGAGTGTTATATATTCTCGTGTTTCTGGCAACGTCAACGCTGATGCTTTTTCCCAGTCTTATTTGAAAAATGACCACGTTGTAGTTCGAACTCGTTATGCCGCTGTTTACCTCCCATCCTTCGATTCGGTCTAGAGTTCCTCCGAGCCCGCCGTTATATCAATATAACTGGTTAGCCATCGGCCTCTACGCCGCTTTGAAGCGTCCATGATGAGTTCCTCGGTTGCCAGTTTCTTCCTTTTAAGATTAGCTTGAATGATTAAATACTAGAATTATATACTAGACGAGACGAGACGAGACGAGACGAGACGAGACGAGACAACGACAAGACACCGCCACGACACCGACACGACACCGACACGACAACGACACGACAACGACACGACACCGACACGACAACGACACGACACCGACACGACACGACACGACACCGACACGACACCGACACGACACCGACACGACACCGACACGACACGACATATCGAATCGAATCGAATCGAATCAAGTCAAATCAAATCAAAGATATTTGGAATTAATTGGCTTATATTCTATTTTGTTTTTAGCAGTATTTCTTATATCTACTTGTAAAGATAATGCGGTTTACATAATATGTATACAATATTTTGTCAACGCATTTGTTGCTTATGTCGTCTTATTTCTACTTATGACTTTATTTACAACTATTTTACAGTATTCTAAAAACTTATACCTAATTAATGTTCTCCTCCTTGAATTTATTTACATTTTCTTTGCAGAAAATGTAAGTTTTGGTGTTTACTTTTCCAACTAGGGTTCTTATCCTTC
Source organism: Mechanitis messenoides (assembly GCA_959347415.1). Lineage (NCBI taxonomy): Eukaryota > Metazoa > Arthropoda > Insecta > Lepidoptera > Nymphalidae > Mechanitis > Mechanitis messenoides. The sequence goes on from OY365771.1 coordinate 10,667,599, forward strand.
GATGTTCGTCATTGTCATTTCCTTTTCCATCTTCTGGGTAAAATGTTTCTGCTAAGAGTTTTACCGATCCCTCAGAGTCCAGGCTTCTTCCATTCGGCATTAGCGGAATATCCACTTATCTTTTCTTTTTCCTTCCCGATACCCTGTAGATTCCCTCCCAAACGGTTTCCCGATCCTGTTTTTGACAAAGCTCCTTCCAGCTTTCTGTTTGTGCCCCCACTGCTTCTTTTTCACATGCCTCTTTCTTTTCCAGGTACTTTTCAACTACATAGAAACGACGTGCGGGTGCGGCGCGGCGGATTCGACACTTCAACCTAGCGACCTCCTTCTTAATCTATTCGAGTCTCTGAGACCACCAAGGTAAGTTTATTCTTTCTTTATTAATCTTTTTAGGAATAGTGGCATTATATGTTTCAGTGATTGCTTTGGTATATTGTTTTATTAATTCCTCTATTTGGTATGGGCTGCTAGCAGCGTTGACGTTTCCAGGGCTCAACTTATATCTTTTCAGTAATTGGCTGAGTTTTCCACGAAGCTCTGTCCAATTCGCTTTCCGAGTGTTATATATTCTCGTGGTTCTGGCAACGTCAACGCTGATGCTTTTTCCCAGTCTTATTGGAAAATGACCACGTTGTAGTTCGAACTCGTTATGCCGCTGTTCTCCTCCCATCCTTCGATTCGGTCTAGAGTTCCTCCGAGCCCGCCGTTATATCAATATAACTGGTTAGCCATCGGCCTCCTCGCCGCTTTGAAGCCTCCATGATGAGTTCCTCGGTTGCCAGTTTCTTCCTTTTAAGATTAGGTTGAATGATTAAATACTAGAATTATATACTAGACAAGACGAGACGAGACGAGACGAGACGAGACGAGACGAGACGAGACAAGACACCGACAAGACACCGACACGACACCGACACGACACCGACACCACACCGACACGACACCGAAACGACGCGACACCGACACGACACCGACACGACACGATACCGACACGACACGACACCGACACGACACCGACACGACACGACATATCAAATCAAATCAAATCAAATCGAATCGAATCGAATCGAATCAAAATCAAAATAATGAAAATTGTATGTCATTGCGAAAATGTAATAAATTATCCAACTTTTATTTACTTAATTAGGCCTATGCCAACCATACTACAGTAGTGTTGAATTTGACAGTCATGACGGTTTGATATCATCTTCTTCATTTATACTTTTACTTGTGAGTTTATAATCTTAATTTATTAAAATCACAGGTAAGAAATATTGTACAAGTAGCCATTTTGTTAAAAAAGACTTCTTCATAATTTAAAAAAACTATTAAGAAAATATAAATGAAAGATATTTTTTATAAATTAGTACAAAACAAAAACAGACATGGCAAGCTTACTGCCAATTTCAATCATGATTCGAGGATAGAAAACAAATAATAATTTCTTTCAAAGCATTTTATACAAAAGAAAATTATAATAAATGAGTAAAGCATCGTATCGTACAAAAAGAAAATTATAATAAATGAGTAAGTGCCTTACTTTCTATATGATTATTTACAATAATTATTAAGTATAAATATATATCTAGCAGAATTTGCCAGTAACGAATTCCTTCAGAAGTTTTATTCACAAGCAATAGTGAATTCACTTCGTCAACTCAGTTCACAGTCCCAAATAATATCACAAATTATTAATTAATCCCATAAAAAAAATCCTGTTTTATAAGTGAGAACTATATTTAATCCGCAATCCCCTTAACATAACATGCGTCTTCTTGATTTTTTTTAAATTTCGGACGAATTTGTAGAGGCTATAAGTTTCACTCAACACCTATTATTTTGCAATCACAATTTCCTTGATTCCGCTTCAGTGCACCTCTGTCAGGGTATGTGAACATCATATCCATATCACGACATATCCCGCCCTCACTTAGACCGCTGGATCAATCGGCGGCACGGAACGCTGACGTTCCGTCTTGTGCAGGTGCTGACCGGGCATGGTTGCTTCGGTGAGTATCTGCACAAGATAGCACGAAGGGAGGCGACCCCCTCCTGCCATCACTGTGACGAGTCTGTCGACTCGGCTCGTCACACCCTGGCGGAGTGCGCCGCTTGGGACCACCAGCGTACTGAGCTGGTGGGCGTGATTGGCAGGGACCTCTCGCTGCCGCGCATCATCAGCGCGATGGTCAGCAGCGAGAGGTGCTGGGTCGCAATGGCCTCCTTCTGCGAGCAAGTCATCGCCGCAAAGGAGGCCTCGGAGCGGGACAGGGAGTCAGCCTCGTCCGCTGACCCGCTCCCTAGGGGGAGACTGGGTAGAAGGAGGCGGGAATACGCCCGCCGCTTCCTTCCCCAGTTGTAGGCCTGGTGAGGGGGGAGGGTGACCCCTCTTACCTAACATAGGCCTACGATTGGAGGGTGCTCTACGTTGCTCGGGGCACCCTCATTCGGGGGGTCTCGGCGGGGCGTCACGGTGTGTGCTAACGCGATCCCGTGACGTCCCATTACGGCGAAGAGGGCAACCGTTGGTTTTTTAGTGGGTAGCCTTAAAAATGGCAGCATCCCCTATGCTGCCGGGTAGTCCCACATAACCCCCCGGCCGTCACCTCCTAGGCCGACGGGGTACCCGTAACGGGTTTTTCCAACGGAAAAAAAAAAAAAAAAAAAAAAAGGGTATGTGAACAAACATATGATAATAAGATAAGGAGGAGTAAGGTAAGAATGTTTGTTTAAATTTACCGGTAAAGAGCATATAACGGGAAATAATTAGATATATTTAATTTAAATTAAAGAAGTGTGCCTTAAGAGAATACATTTCTTATAAAGTTAAAAAAAGTGTTTCGGTTACTTTTAAATAAGTTGGCACAGAATCTAATCTATTCAGACTTTAACTGTATTAAAAGTTTAGATAAATATATAAAGAGTCGAATAATTGTTAAAAAATGAAATACTGAGTATCCAAAACCTTTGTCACCCAAACGGTGACAATAATAACAAAAGTTTGAAACACTATAAACTATAAATATATATTTTTCATTCGTAAGTTTCATATACTATAGACATCTTTATAGTCATTCATTTTTGGACTAATATAAGATTTCAAATAAATTATTTTTTATGGATTAAACTCGCGTATAATTTGGTTAATTTAAATTTTAACCCGACGCGACTTTTCGTTCGACGTCCTGTTACAGACACCTACATCTCGTCTACCCGTGAACACAATTACTACAAGGCATTCGAAACGTCGGGTTAAAAAATAGTTTTATTTTAAATGTGTACTCGTGAAATTCAAGGAAATAATAATATTAGATTATTAATTGTATTAGCATTGGAATGTTTCTAAGCAAGAAAAATTTCACTACCATAACTAAAAGTGGTTTGAGCTATACATACAGTCAGTAATACCGTTAATAATTTATTAAGAAGTCGTAGTTAAATAAATTCGTATTAATCAATTTAATATTTGAACCACTATTGGATTAAATACATTTTCTCCTGATTTAATTTATTTATTTTAAATAATAAAATTATATTGAATTGATAGTTCAATTATGTATTTATATGCTTTTATTATTAAACATTATTATATTATATATATTATTTGATTTACGCATGCCTTAATTTTCAAAAAAAATATATATATATATATAATATATATATATATATATAGTGGCTAAACTACTTTACATATTAAAGTCTTGTTATTAACACAAGGTAAATAAAATTTCAAGAAAATAATTACATTAATACCATGGGTTTACTAAGGTAATTTAATTAATTTTTTTCAATTTTATACTTAAATTAAATTTAAAAATTTGTAATAAAATATATTATTATTCCGTGTAATAATGGTTTTATATTTGAAACGTTTATAAGAGAACTTTCTCAAACAAAGTCTAATTAAAGACTCATATTAGCTATAAGAAATTAAATGAGTTGTTTCACTTTGAGGGAAAATTACTGTTTAAACAGCTTAAAGATCGTCTTGTTGAGGTAATATCTTAAATTACTATTCTCTGAAAAATGTGGTACTTTCTACACCAAAATACTTAGTGAATTTATAAATATTTAAAAGTTTTTCGTTTATAATTTCATTTATAATACATTGACAAACTAACAATCATATCTTATTTAATGTAGATTAAATGACTTGACTTGACCAACACTTAATTAGTTTAAAAGGATTGAGTCAATATTAAAATTGGTTAAGTGATGAAAGCTTTCAACAAAACCAATTACTCATATTATGCTCAGCAATGGAAAATCATAGTATATTTTTATTTTTTACAGACCGCTTTGGGAAACACCCTAAAAATAAAACAAATTATTTGTTTATATCTTTTCCACTTTGAATCCATATCAGTGATAACTTTGACGAGTCCGTAAAGTCTATTTTGATACCATACTAATCGATAAGACTTTCTAAGTACTCTTCAATTTAAAAGTTAGGTCTACGAAGGTTCCGAACACGACAAAAGAACCACACAACACACTCAGGTTTTTGTTTTTTTATTATAATTGCTGTTTCACAAACTTCAAAACCTTCAATTCTTTTTTTGAACAACAAGTGCCATCGCAATCAATTCGATATGAATGCCTGAAGATTTCAATCAATTAATATTGCAATTTGGCTTGCAAGATAACCAGGCATCGTAAGCAGCACCCATTCACGAGTATAACATAAAATTATATTTTTACTTATATTCCTAGTTAGGAATGAAATTATATTGATTAGTGAAACGTACGATTTGTTTCTAAACTAATTGCAAAACATTTAATGCACTGTCGACTGTAACGTATGAAACAGAAAAATAATGTTTCGTCATCCAGATCAGGAATATTCGTATACTCTTGATAGTTTTTTTTGGTGGTTTGTGATCTTTTACATCATCTTTTTACATTAATGAATGTTAGTTGCTATAGTAAAGCAACTTCAACTATATTTAAACTAACTATTAAAAAGTTTAAATTTTTTTTAAATCTTGACAAATCTATCACAATGCCTTCCGAAAGATCAGTTGGTATTTCATACATTCATTTAATACTTACATTGCATACATTCAGTTAAATTCCTTAAAATTGTTAATAAATAATTCACAATTTTTTACTTTTTCTTTTCTATTGCTGTATAGATTAGAATGTAAAGGAAAATAATTAATATAAAGGAAAAGAATTAATATATATATAAAAATCTCATAAGGTAATTTGTGGCGTACAATTTTTTATGGTCTTTAAAATTTTTTATACATTATGTATTTATAGAATTATAAAACTTAAATATTTCTTATTATGTATATTTATTTTAATTTATTACATATAATTATTTATCGATCAGCATTAGCAGCATTATTTGTCGATATTTCGACTTAGTTTTGTGGATGGTCGTTTGATATCTGATTGGGTACTTGTAGGATATCTTTAAGGGAATTCTGCCACTGACGAGGGCGACTCCATCCTCAGTTTTTTTTCCAATCAGTACTATTTAGTAGTGTCCAAGTTAGTGGTTATTACCACTAACTTGGACACTACTAAATACTTTACTTTGCCTTTATTAAGATTACCGAGAACTGTTTGATGGCAAACTTAAACAATTAATAAGCACAGCAATAATATAAACCCCGTCGTTTCAGTTCATAGTTATTTTAAAATAGTCTGTTCATTTTAAGTTATTTATTTTAGTATAATAGGTAGACATTATCTTATTGAACTTCTCACTAAATCTTTTTTGTGAACTTCTTTAAAATAAAATTTCTTAATTATAATAATAATTTTAGTTTTTTGATAGAACTATTTTATTTTGTATAATATTTATGTATTTTATTGTATATTATTTATCGTTTACAATCCCGATACAGACGATTGTAGATAATTGTCAAATGCTATATTCACATGGCATCAAAGCTTCATTAGAAGAGCCACTAATAATAAAAGGGATCCAATTGTTTCTGTTTTTTTTATTTTAACCCATTTAGCCCTACTTTCTTTTTTAAAAGAAAATTTAAATAAGTAAGCCTTTTCAACGATTACCTTGAATACATAGAAAGTCACGTAGATAGACAAAAATTAAAAAAAAAAAAACAAATTGTTGGTATCCAGGACATACCATACATCATTCAATAACGCAGTTCATACATTCGTAGTATTTGATAAAAAGCAATACTTTGGAATCAGAGACAGATACTTTAATGTATATATTTCTTGTTAATTGTATGGTGTCAGAACCAGTTACGTTAGTTTGTGAACATGGATTGGTTACCTAATTTCTATCAGCATAGTTTGAATCTATCAAACTTAAAACAGAGTTTAAACTTCTTCGATCTTAGTTTAACAGATTATGATCGGGAAATAAACCGAGATGAAACTTCAAGACTTGAACTATTTAGTTAAGCATGTGCTTAACTAAATAGTTATAGGCACATGCCTAAAATACAAAAGCTTATTACTTGTTTTAATGTTATAAATCGTGTGATATGCAAAATATATACACTGACTGATATTTGTGTAAACGCTTACTAGAAACTTATTCCACCTAATATTCGACCTAAATGAATATATTTTTTCCAGAATTTTTATTTTAATTACTCAAATCTTTTAGACGCGCTTTGATATATACTTACATACTATACATATTATATACTTTAATACATAATATTTATAAACCAAGATTCTCGATGTGATATTTGTGATGACAATTCTAGTTTGAGAGCCTCTTATATGTTCGGATAAGCCATTCCAGTTTAATAATGTGTACTATGAAGTAATTTGCCAGAAACTCATTTTGGTAAGGGAATAAAAAGTTTAAGCATAGAAAAGTATCAGTAGCATAGAATCATGAGTATTTCCTAGTAAATGAAGGCTACTCTTTACTGAAGAGAAACCTGATGGTTAAGAATGATTGATACAAATATCTTACTAATCATCGCTCGTGTATAGGTAGATATATGATCAAATTTACGAAGATTGAAAACATAGGAATGAAACTATTTAGAAAGCGAACAAATTTATTTAAATTATTTTCGGAGAGCAGCAGCCATCAGCATAGTCGATAAGATGAAGGATTAGTGATTGCACTAGCAGTGTGTTGATCCAAATTAGTAAAAAGTTTTTAAGTTAACCACTTAAAAACTTTTTACTGCCCCAGAAAATAATTTAATTCGCGGCATTTTTCAGTAACGTTTTACTACTATACCTTTACTATTTAACTTAGGGTCATCATGGAGGATGACATTTTTGAAAGACAGTTACTTGACCATTCTCCATGGAATTTCGAATGCTTGCCACAGCCTTAACAAAGCAATACTTTTGCTTTGGCCAGGACGAACAACAGACTGAAAATTAGAATCAAAATGATTTCTATGCATAAAAGAAGATTTAATTCTTATACTTTAGAAAAAACTTATTTTATTGTCTTTTGTGACCACACAAAACTTTATAAATTTTAGTTTAAACTTCTTTACGATTTCTATTTATATACCCTTCATAATAACAGAGTTATAAGTGATTCTTGCAGAGCATAATAAAGGCATTAAAATATAAGTAACTGTATATAAAGTAATTGCACTATAAAAATAAGATAGCTGTAAATGTAAAGGGTGATTTAATACTTATAACTAATATTTTTTCTAAAATTTCGAAAAACTCTAAAATAAATGCAACAAAAATGGTAAAAGTATTTGATGCATCGACGACTTAAAATAGGAATTGAATATGGTTAAAATAAATATAAAAATACTCCTTTTTGTAATTTTTATTTAGTGATATAGTTCAAATTTGAAAATAGGTTTCTGAGATTAATGTACCAAAATTCATGTAAATGAGTAAGATCGTATGATCTTACTATAATATTAATATTATACTTATTAGTAATGTCAGTATCACTACAAATACATGTAAGAATATAAATATCTATGTATGTCTAAGATAATTTTTAAACTTGTCAACCAAAACAAAGATATATTTATTAAAAGATAAAATACATTACATTCAATATTTTCCTTATACATGAGAAACTTGAGTCGTCTTTCTACATAAAATTAAATTGAGTAAATCTCTCACCATACGATAAATTTAATGAAACACAATCCTATTTTTTATCTCGTATGCTTGAGTTGTGTATAACATACTTGTTTTATATAACAATAATTACTTGATTGAGATCATATGCCAAGTTTTAGGTTCTTCTTAACCTTTTATTTATTCGTCTAGATGATGACTAAGAGTCAAGATGATAATGGTATAATTTATATATATCTTTACATCGATAAAAAGTTAATATAAAATTGGAAAATAAATTTTTGAAGGCAGGTTGTGCAAAAGTTATAATTTAGCAATAAACATACATGCAAATTATTATACTATATTTATACTATAAACATGAATTATAAACGAAAATTACAAATCATGCATATAATATGTAAATAAATAAAAAAAAACAACTTATAAATTATTAAGTATTAAGTTGTCCTAATTATTTAAAGTTAGATTGTTCTGAAATAAATGTACAGATATATATGGACAATAAAAAAAGAGGAGTGTATGCGAGCGCTCGTGACAACTTGTACTGCCTGAACCGCGTAACACTCAAGGGATTCGTCCGTCGAGTACTCAAAGTGAGCATTGAGGAGCTCGTTGCTGGCTGGTAGTCTTTGGTGAACCAAAAACTAGGTTCTTCATTTATTTTTTAAAACTAAACTCGTTATCAATAAAAAAGCCATTCCGTTAAAGAAATAATTCCGCAAATTTAAATTTTCGTAATATAACTAGATTTTATTTTCATATAAACAAATTTTCTCTTTAAAGTTAAAACTTGTGAAGTCATAGTTTTATAATGAAATTTTAAAAATGGATGCATAATTTTAATATAATTTTTATAATTCACTAAAAATACGCAAATCAACCTAATGTAATAAGAAACATTACCATGTTATAAGCAATAAATGGATTACAGATTTTACTGTCTTAGTATAATTAGAATTTCGAGGAACATGTTGGAACTTAGTGTCCAAGTTGGAAAAAGTGATGTATGATCTGTACAAATTCCTGCCTAACCTTCGGTTTCCTAGGAAAGGAGTTCGCCGCTTCTATAGGAGAATAGTGCTAACTGTCATGTTTTTCGGGGCGCTCGTGTAGTCGCACAGGCTAGGCGTTTGACGCTGTAGCGGTATCGGCAAAGAGCCAATCCCGAAAATTGGAGGCGCCACCGGGACGTCAATACATGCCCTCTTAATCCATTTTACTCTAACTTAAGAAAATCATTAGGGTTGGTGGCGATCAAAACTTGAATCTTTCGGCTGTCTATCAAGCGTGCCTTCATAAACCAGGAGTGTCACGTGGTAACGTTAAGATTAATGGCCATCAAACGCCATCGTCCTCTCTCTAGTCTCTATAGACGTTTTAAAAGATTCTGGCATGTTTTTTTAAGAAACCTTTAGCATATAGTACAACGCCTTTTTTAATGTTAAAAATCCAAGCAACAAAATAAGGTAATGGCCGGGATTTATTATAAGGTACCCGTCATCCATCTTTAAGGCTATCCTATCAAAAACTAACAATTGCACTCATCATCGAGTGGGAAACATCGCTGGGATCGCTTTACTAGACTGCGTTCTCCTTTACTTTTTTTTTATTAGACTGCGGCCTCCTAATCCGTAATAAATAACTCTAACATAGTCGCCATTACGACGCAACACCTAACGCTTCCGATCATCGTGTTATCAATACTTGCAACAAGAGCTCCTTAAACTAAAAACATAATACAATAGTAAAGTAATAAAATAATTTAATTTAAATAAATACATAGACTTCAAAAATGATATACTAAAATATTTTTTAAAAAACTTATATTTATTTTTATTTTTATCTATTTTATTATATTATAAGAATACAGAAGGCAAAATTCTTAAACAAAAAATGGTATATAAAGGTAGTTATCTTATTTTTAAAAGTTGTTAATTTATTCTTAACGGTGTATTTTTAGCAAAATCATAAAGAAAATTTAAATATTTTTAAAGGTTCTACATTAGAACTTTGACAACCTTAACAATTTAAAAACTCCTGTCATTGTAAAGATAATCTGTTTACTTCCAAAACCTTTATTACTTTAAATACACACACTCTAAAGTACATCTAATAATTATATATTGGTTTAGATTTGCTAAGAAATTTTTCGACTTCTATAATATAAATTATAATATAATATATATCTGACAATTAAAGTAAAAAAAGTAATTTTTAATGAATGTGCTACAAAAAAAGTTGCCAAAATTTATTACTTGCACGTGTTCAATGGTTAAAATTTAAACAATAAGAGATCATCTATAATTTCTAGGAAATCCTTTAAAGATGTTTTTACTGTAATTTTCCTTAGATTAAATCATAAATAATGGTAGTTAACGTCACATTTTATCATAGTTCTTCCATATAATAATCTCTGACAAGACTCAACACGAAGCACTAGAGTGACCTTAAAATAAGTCAAAAAGAAAGTATTAACTCATCACTGCTATAAAATCTATATGATTTAAAATATTTTGTGTTCCCTTGGTTTTACTTATCGAAGTTCTACTGGTTATTTTGTAAGAAACTTGAATTTATAAACCATCTGCTATTTTTAACCATATAATTGTACGGCTGTTATAAAACTTTCCATTATCCAACGCAACTTCGTAACTATGCTATCTAAATTATCGCTTAGTTTCTGTGCTAACTAATTAGCTTTCGTGTCCGTAATTTCGTCCCCTCGTTGAGTGTAACGACTCTCGTAATTAAATTTTTGCAATGATTGCTTCCCCGTAAATCACTGAGCCAATGGCGATTAAAACTTTTGAAACTTGTTTGCACCATCGGCAAACATACAGAAAATAAATCCACTTTTATGTTTATCGCTCAAGAAGACTGAAGTAACTTTTTAGATCTTTATACCGTCTATCCAATTATAATCATATTAAGCTAAAGTAAATATTCTTTCTTGGCATCTCGAGAAATTTCAGTGCAACAAGAGCGCTTACTTCGATTGCTATAGAAAAATTGATATTATAAATATTAAAAACGTTCCTGAAAGTAAGACGGATTTTTTTTAACCAAGTGTCAAATGTTACCAGATGCATATTCTAGTGAAAGGATTTTGGGAATCAATCTAACTTATTGTGGTATTTTGTAACGTGACCAAATTTGTGAAAGCCAATAATAAATCGTATGCACGAATTGTGAAGTCGGTTTAATTTATCAAGCAGCTCGCTCGCATGCTGCATAAAAATAGGAAAGAGCGTAATCAACAAGAAAAAACCCAGAAAATTCTAGCCTAATGTCTCATTGGTCTAGAATTTGTATTGACTTTGGATTGATTGATGCCGTAACATGATACTATAAATTCTTATAGTAGTTTGAGATAAAAATAAAATGTAATGAATATAACATGTCTGGTCTAATTACATTACCTGGAAATTCCTTTTCTTTTTTTTTATAAAAATCCACCAGAGCCAGTTGTAAAATTGATTTATTAATTTATTTATTTAACGAATATTAAGAAATACCAATAACATGGTAACAACTAGTTAAATAATTATCCACTTTAAGCCATAATTTACTAAATTTTGGCAAAGCATTCTGTACAAACCCATTAGTGGTTCAGACCAGTTTTCCTTTATAGAATTTCATGGACAATTATAAGAATTTTCAACGTTATCTAAAATTGAAATCTGTTATACTCCCAAACAGGTTATATTGGATTACAAGATTTTTTGCTTATGCCTCACAATTACATTTAAAACATTGTCATTGGAAAAATAATAAATTTTTCAGATATATCGGCTAATGAAACGTAACAAACTCAACATTGCTGTCAAAGCTGCATCATACATGTGCCTAATGTCATAACAAAGTTTTGTTTGTTCAGGTTTGGTTTTCAGTTTTCTTCTGGTTAAGGTGTGGATCCCCATCAATAATTTTACCTATTTTTATTATCAGGTGCAGCTCACTGATATCTAAAATATTTTTCTATAAATCTTTGCGGCGTCTCAGAATGCTTACCTGGTATCTTCAGTATGCATACCTGGAGGTAGTAAATGCTATTCTATTTTATTATATTTTGTGATACAGATAGCTTTGTTGGGCCTAATTTTTTACTGACAAGAAACAGATTTTATTCTTGACTGATTGCAAGCGCTCTAGTATTAGAATTGGCTGGATTAAATAAATGTCCATTGTAATGAAGTTTCATCTAGTAGTACAAAAATAATATTTTCTCAGTATGAATTAGATACTCTGCTTCAAAAAGTTCCAATCTTGGTTGCTAGTTCTTTAAAGCCACAAAATGCAAGTTATCATGTGCAATCAACTAAACTTTATAAATCCCATGAGAACAGTATTTCAATTTGGCAAGAGCTAACACCAAAAAAAGACCGGAGAATTGAACAACTCCAATTCCTCATTATGTATTTGTACATTTGGTGTCACAGTGTGATGTTTAGTAAATGTAATTTAATATTTTTTTTACATTTTGTCTTTTTTCGTTGAACGACAAAGTATCGTTGAAACATTGTACAAAATCTGAAAAAAAAATGATGACGTCGTCCATTACCGAGTGTTGTTTATGAATTTAGAAAGTGGTGATGGGTGCTAGCTCCTCACATTAACTTCATAGTTAAGAAAAATGCTACATTATCATATCAATGCTATATTAAATTATATATAATTTAAGACTTTTTTTTACATAAAAAGCAGAATTTCAACAAGAACTTAACATAGCATATGGAGATAACTGCTGTCCAAACAATGAAGTAAGCTATTTTTAATGCCTGGAAATGGTTTTACTGTAAAATAAAGGCAAATAAGTCACTAGTTCAAAGAAGTGCTTACTTTATTATCTGAATTAAAGCAAAACCACTACCAGTGAGGTTGCTAAGTGATCGCAATAAATTCTTAGGTAAGAGCAATATATTTCAAGTGTTTGTTAAATCCACTTGGTAACTTGAACTGTATTTTATAATTAACGTTTTTAGATTTAAAATTAAGTATAGTTTGTGTCAGAATAAAAACTTAATAGTATTAGTAAAATAATCTTTATATTGCACGTATGGCAGCCCTAAATAATACCACAGAGTACATTGTATAAATATACACATATTGAAAATTACTACCTACCTACTTTCAAAATGTCATCTTATATCACAAACATGGCTTCCTTTGTCTACTTTTTATTTATTTATTTCTTTCTACTTTGAATCAATTCAAGTGATCAATTGTACGTCAAATGGAAGTGACAGAAGGGCCTATTTTAGCTCCATACTTATCGAATTAAGCCCTTCTGTTGAAACACTCTCCAACTTAAACCTGAGGCTACTAGGGTTGCTTTCCGCAATAAACTCAGTCGGATATTTTTTGTCGTGATCTCTGTTTCAGAAAATAAAATTTAATTCTTTAATTTCTTTTAATGAATAATTTAAATTTATTGAATGACAAATCTACATCTTTATTAAGGAATTTATTTATAGTAATTATATCTAGTGGCGGGTATACTAGGTTTGTTTTTATTTCTAGTGTTTATTTGGTGAAATATGCAACTTTTCTTGAATATATTAATATTTTTAAGAACATTAATTTAGAGAAATATATTTATAATATATTTTTATCTTTATCGATCTTCTTGGCTTCATGTTATAGATTAGCTTTACAACCCTCTTCTGCAGTACAGATATTATATCAATATCTGAGGCATTATCCCATAATACTATGCCACCTATGTGAACTTGGCACCCGACTTTGGAAAAGTTAATGTTTTTTATTTTTATTTGGTAGCTATCTATAAGTAGTTGATAGTAGTGAAATTAATTTCGTTTGTAGTAGACCAAAAAAAAAAAAAAAAAAAATTAAAAAAATGTCATCCCCCCAAAATGAAAAAAAAATATTTTAAAGTCGGATTCTTATAAAGAGACGTTAGTAGTGGATTGTAGTAAATTTCCTTTTTTTTTGAAGTAACAAAAAAAAAAAAAAAAAAAAAAACATGTTCAAGTATTTATTGTCTCTGGAACATTGTGTCCGAAAAATGTTAAGAAAGGTTTGTAGTGAAAGAATTTTCGAGAACAATAAAAGGAAAGTTAATCATAACGGGTCAAAATGAAAAAAACGCTAATATCACTGGTTGTGATGCAATTACTTCCGGTCGGAAGGATTTTAAAATTACTACAAACGTTAGAAATGACTGCTGAACCTCTGTAGAGGTTTGTAGTGAAAGAATTTTAAAGAGAAATACTAGAAAAGTTGATAATAATGGGTCAAAATGAAAAAAACGCTAATATCACTAGTTGTGATGCAATTACTTCCGGTCGGAAGGATTTTAAAATTACTACAAACGTTAGAAATGACTGCTGAACCTCTGTAGAGGTTTGTAGTGAAAGAATTTTAAAGAGAAATACTAGAAAAGTTGATAATAATGGGTCAAAATGAAAAAAACGCTAATATCACTAGTTGTGATGCAATTACTTCCGGTCGGAAGGATTTTAAAATTACTACAAACGTTAGAAATGACTGCTGAACCTCTGTAGAGGTTTGTAGTGAAAGAATTTTAAAGAGAAATACTAGAAAAGTTGATAATAATGGGTCAAAATGAAAAAAACGCTAATATCACTAGTTGTGATGCAATTACTTCCGGTCGGAAGGATTTTAAAATTACTACAAACGTTAGAAATGACTGCTGAACCTCTGTAGAGGTTTGTAGTGAAATAATTTTAAAGAGAAATACTAGAAAAGTTGATAATAATGGGTCAAAATGAAAAAAACGCTAATGTCACTAGAATTCGATTCACACGTGTTAATTCGATTCAATCGTGCAGAGTATGGTCGCTGCATACCACGACTTTAATCTATATAGCGAATATATCACAAAGTCGAAGATTGACTTACATGATTTTGTGAAGATGTTGTCAAAGTCTGGCGTTAGTTCAAAAATATACAATGAACGATGTAAACTTCTAAAAAACACAGCAGAAATAAAAAATGGAGTACTAGTTTGCGAAACCAATGTCGCTACATTATTAGAGCAGTACATTATAACTAATGCTCCATCGCTTAAAATAAAAACACATTGCTGTGATTGTTTATATGGACAAACAAATAGCATCCCTGTGTTAGATCTCAATCCAGATCCAATTTTTAAAGAAGCCATGAGAGGCCCACAGGTAGCTGTAAGTAGGTTCGCAGAATACCAATTATCCAAAACACAAAACGAGTGTTATTTTTGTAAAAAACCAACATAACTAAGACGATTGGTGGAGGAAGTCACATTTTCCTGAATCTAGAGGTTGTTGAAATCGAGTTTCTCGCCGCAAGACATGTTCTTATGAATTGCAGAAAACAGTTCAGTTTTTCTGAAATATCTACACTTATTTATATCTTCAGTACAGATTAGTATCTGTGATAAATTTTGTAGATAGACATTACTATGCTTGTATAAAAAGAGCTTCTGGTACATGGAAAGAGCATAATGATCTTTGTGTATCGCAAAGAATTATAGCGATCAGTAAACGGGAAGTAAACAGATTACGTCGAACCCCTTTATTATTTTGTCAGGATTTAAAATTTTATTTTTACAGAGGATTAAAGAACATTGTTTTTTCTCTTTAAAATTCTTTCACTACAAACCTCTACAGAGGTTCAGCAGTCATTTCTAACGTTTGTAGTAATTTTAAAATCCTTCCGACCGGAAGTAATTGCATCACAACTAGTGATATTAGCGTTTTTTTCATTTTGACCCATTATTATCAACTTTTCTAGTATTTCTCTTTAAAATTCTTTCACTACAAACCTCTACAGAGGTTCAGCAGTCATTTCTAACGTTTGTAGTAATTTTAAAATCCTTCCGACCGGAAGTAATTGCATCACAACTAGTGATATTAGCGTTTTTTTCATTTTGACCCATTATTATCAACTTTTCTAGTATTTCTCTTTAAAATTCTTTCACTACAAACCTCTACAGAGGTTCAGCAGTCATTTCTAACGTTTGTAGTAATTTTAAAATACTTCCGACCGGAAGTAATTGCATCACAACTAGTGATATTAGCGTTTTTTTCATTTTGACCCGTTATGATTAACTTTCCTTTTATTGTTCTCGAAAATTCTTTCACTACAAACCTTTCTTAACATTTTTCGGACACAATGTTCCAGAGACAATAAATACTTGAACATGTTTTTTTTTTTTTTTTTTTTTTTTTTGTTACTTCAAAAAAAAGGAAATTTACTACAATCCACTACTAACGTCTCTTTATAAGAATCCGACTTTAAAATATTTTTTTTTCATTTTGGGGGATGACATTTTTTTAATTTTAATTTTTTTTTTTTTTGGTCTACTACAAACGAAATTAATTTCACTACTATCAACTACTTATAGATAGCTACCAAATAAAAATAAAAAACATTAACTTTTCCAAAGTCGGGTGCCAAGTTCACATAGGTTACTATGCCGTATGACATGATACTATAAAAATAATTAAAGTAACCGTTAACGTAAATTTTTTGAACCACGTATGCGGCAAAACTAATTTTTGTTCGGTAAATCACAAACATGAGAACCCAATTACAATCTTGCTTTTAAGGTTGTACCCAAGAAAATAGTAGATTTTAACAAATTTAATTCCTCATTACTTAAGTTTACATTTTTTGTAACTTTTTTAACATTTCATAAAGAAAATGAATTTCTTTATTTCATTTATATTATCAGCAAACAATACTATTACATGTTTATCCGTCACAAGATCATTTTAGTAAACTGGAATAATTTTATTCAAAAAAAAAATCAATAACAAAACAAACTGTTACAATTACAATTTGATTTTTTATTATCAAACAACTACAATACGTTCACACGAATGATGATGAAATCAATTCCAAATTAACAATTCGAAAACCCAGTCATATAAAAAATATCACTAGACCCGAGATTCTAAATAGCAACCGAACGTGTCAAGCGTCATGCCAAAAATAAATCCGGGCATCTATCAATAAATCTTTATTCTTAGTACAAATGACTTAAACTTTATAATTCTTTTTGCTCGGTAGTCATCAACAACAATAACTGCTGTTATCTTTAGTTTTCTTAATATAGAATGCGCTTGGTTTTCTCACGGTTGGCCTGTACGTGTATTGCATCACCGTATTTTAGTCATACAGTAAAAAAATCATTAACATGATTTGAATCTTTAATTTATAAGTAAAAAGTAAGGTATTTATATTAGTTCATGTAAATTTTAGAAAACGCAATATGAAACAACTTTTAAACATTCTATTTAATAAGTGACTTTTAGGTTACTTGATAAGAAAGTTGTTTCTTAAGTGGCTACATTAGGGGAAAACAGGAAATCATTTCGGGTGTCTGAAATGGCTGCTCGCCAAACGCTATAAACTATAATGTGTAATCACAATCTAGCTCAAGATTTACTGTCGTCAATGTTATGATAATGAGCAA
Source organism: Mechanitis messenoides (assembly GCA_959347415.1). Lineage (NCBI taxonomy): Eukaryota > Metazoa > Arthropoda > Insecta > Lepidoptera > Nymphalidae > Mechanitis > Mechanitis messenoides. Next base: position 10,685,057 of record OY365771.1, read on the forward strand.
TTGGAATGAAATTAGATAAAGTATATTTTAATGTCAAAAATATTTTGGTACATGTTTCTGTTTTAATTCATCGTAAAGTGTTATTTCCCCTTCAGGTTTTTTTACAAATAAAAACTAATTAAATTAACCATCGAATTGCGATCTTTTTAATATGACAATATATATTTTTTGTTCATAAATATATATTTTTTTACGCTGCTTGATATTTAAAATATATATACTTTTTGCAAGCAATAATTTTCCAAATCATTTCAGGCGATGAATAATAAGAAATCATTAAAAATAGATAATCTTTTCATAATAACTTCGTAATGAACATTAACATAATCGTAAAAAAATAAAAACTTAAAGAATATAATCTTATATTTTTCAAATGTTAGTACACATTTCGGTAGATATGTTGAAAAGATGACAATAGAGCAATTGACATTTCGTCTACACAGTAACTTTATCCATATTTAAACGGCATGCTGGCCCAGTCAGCATTTTTTATGTTTCTCGTTATGCAGTTTATTTAACGTATCATTGTGTTTGTGTACCCAATGAAATTAAAACAAAACTAACAATCCTTATAATTTAAAAGTTTCATACATAAAATAACACTAAAGTTGCAAATTTTTTTCCCTTGTTTCATTTGAAATATTCTCATTAAGAACAAATATAGAAATACTATATGATAAAATATATCTTAATAATAATCGACTTGAACTGAAAATTTCCGAATCAATAAAGTTTTTAGAGTAAATTTATTAAATGCTTCTGGATATGCTTTTGATCAAACAATAAATTTTAAAAATATTCCTAAAATTGTATACTATTCACTCTAATCTAGATTCCACCCGACACAGAAATTGGACTATACTCTCTCAGAATTGTTCTTGAAAACTTGTGACAACCGTTTTTCTTCTCGTTACACATATAAAACTACAATATGGCCGTGGGAAAAAGTTAAAACCTATGTTCTAGGTATTCTATACTCGTTACTTTGTACTCCAAACTATGACTCGACTATGGCCTATCTTCCTTCCCTTTGACGTTCATAAATCGAGCAGGTTTAGCGGAATATTCCCATCAGGTGCAAACATGTGCTTCAGATTTATTTCCTACAGTTATTTTTAGCACTCCTATTTGCAGAATGTAGTCCCAAACTCATGGAAAAAGTCCTTTGAACATCCAATTCCTAAAAAATGATCCAAACAACTTCAGGCTTTTTGTAACTTTTTCAGTGCATAGCAAAATATATCTTTTTCCTTGATCTAATAACTGGATAATACACCCGATATGCGGCGGCTATAAAGAATAGGAGAGACTACTTGACATTTAGTTATTTCAAAAGTTTTCCATAAGAAAACTTTATTATAGTAACCATATTTTCGTTCCTTAAGTACCTCACTAAGTATCGAAATACAGCGCCTCGATATTTAGATTTGTGATCATCTAGACAGCAATGTTAAGTTGCCCTCAAGTTATCAACAGATAGAAAATATTGCCTTCACACTGGAGCACTGGTTCTGAATAAAGGTGATACAGAACTAGTGATATATACAGGGATAAAGATTATCATCTCTTTATTAGCTGCTACGACTTGATCGCGAGCAGTGAAGAACCATGCTCTGTGATTGATTAAATCTATTGGCACAAGAAACATCTTTTTTTGCGTTTTCTACCTCGCTTTTCTAGATGAGTTTCCTGATGAACTATTTCATCTGATTCCTCGACTTTTATTTCCTGATTGTATTCCACTGTCTACAATAAAATGCAATCCTTGGATGCGTGGCACTTTTCAATCGTACTGTTTCAAGGACTTGTGGCACGAACCACCAAGACGTAAAATGAACTTCCTTTTAATAAAGTTTCCGTATCGATACGACTTGGGTACTTATAAAACGAACGCGCACTCCTTTCTTAAAGGCCAGGAACGCTCTTGGACATCCTTCAACTGCAAAAGTTAGTATATGGATGTAATTACTTATCACAGGGTGGCTCGCGACCAGAAAATAAGATGAAAAGACCTACCATGATAACGTCGTTTCATCTAACGAAGAAACAGAAAATATTCTCTTTTTTAGTAAAGGTGGTACAAAAAGTTTACCTACCGATTTTGCCAAGAAAATTTATAACTAATTTGAGTAAAAATATTATGATATTTCAGAAAATTTCAACACACTATTAAAGTTTGTTCCCATAAATCTGCATGTGTTAACGTTAAAGTAAATTTGATTTATCGCAAAATTATTGGAAAATATACTATCGGAAATTGTACATAAATTTTTTTTAGTTTTCAGAGATTTATTAATAAATATTTGTTTTGTTTTAGAGCTCACTATTAGATCTGTGTCCTTATGATAAAGTATATAGTTGGTTTCTATCCTAAAAACTAATAACATTCACGTTACCTCTTTATTTTTGAAAATATTATTTAAATAAATAAGTAAAGGCCTATAATTAATTTTAATTTTAGAAACACTAAACACTCTAACCTGAAATTACATTACATTTAAACAATAGTATTATTTTATAAATGTTTATTACTTCTTAGACAATGTCTTAATGCGTGTTATAAAAGTAATTAAATTTCAAGTCTTTCCTAAGACTACATAATTTTTGTAAAAAAATGTTTATACAGCTAATTATGTGAGTAACTGACTAGTTGTAGTGGCTTTTTTGTCAGTAAATTTTGAAACTATTAATTGTAAAAAATAAGATTAATTTATCTGATATTATAATTATATAGCACTAAGGACAGTCGTTCTTTAAATATTCTTAACGAAATTACATTTATAGGTTTAAAAAATTTCAGCACCTGTGTTAGGTAGGGAATGGAGATTGAGCACTTACCTTGCACCACATCTTCCACTGCCTGCTCTCGCGCAATTCGACATTGGCTAGCTTCCGGTTTTACTACATAGGTGGTTACCAAACTCATTCCCAATAAAAAAAAAACTCTTGTTGAAGCATGACCTCCAAAATGTGTATTCCTATAATTTAGATAATAAATTATTATAATACAAAAGATTACTGTTTCAGTAGGAAATAACCTGCTTCCTTAGTTTTTATTGTGATAATAAATGTTAAAAATATATTTTTAAAAGTAAGAATAAAAAGAAACCATAATATATTATTTTATAAATAATTAGACCGAACATTTCTTTGATTTAATTTAGTTTTGAATATTCAATTATAATAACAGTCAAAAATATTGAAAATCAAATTTTAATAAAATAATTTGTGACAATATAACAAACAATTTTTTTTAGTATATGGCAACATTAGGGTAAAGAGCTGACTTAATTTATTCGAATTTCAAAAGTGTGTATGTAGTGCTGTATTAATAAATAAGGCATTTAATTCCTTAAAATAGTGAAAATCTCAAAGACAAAGTAGCATTAAATTGTTACCTGTCCACCGGTATTGACAAAAAAGGGCCCGAAAATGGAATTTATATGCCCTACGTACGGAAAAAATTACAAAAGACGAGCCTGGAATTTTAAACATCTTAAATAACACAATGATGCTAAAAATTATCAGGAGTCCACAGTCATCTCAATGTGTCTTAGCATTCCCAACTTAAACAATTGACATGTGATACCCAATCAAAATATAGCGGCCCTTTTAGAGCACCCGAGCTTAAATCAAGGTGTCCAAGCGCAAGTAGAAATTTCCAAAAATTTACAAAACCTGCAAAAGATTATGTTTACAAAAGTAAATAAAACGTGTTTAAATTGAAAATAAGGAAAAAAAGATCTAATAAAGAAATTTCATAGGGAGTCGTAAAAATTATCACGAGAAAATAGTTTCACGAGATTGTCTCTGCAAATACTAGTGTGGAGTCCATGTATTTATTGTTAAACTCAAACCGATAACCCCACTTTTTCTCATGATTTTTTAAAATATCTTTTAATTTTTTTTAAATTGTATTAATAAAAAAATATGTATTTTGAATTATATGAAGCATTTATATCGTTACAGTAGAAAAGTTAGAACACCTCAGTGAAAACATTATTAGTTCATGTCATACCGATCTCAAATCTTTCTTTAAGTCTATCCAACAAACCCTAAATTATTTTTCGCTTGTTCTGACTTCTGCTTGTTCAATATAATATGTTCGAGGCATCCAGAAATGCCAGGCATGAACCCCTTCTGGTATATTGGTCTGAAATACCTATTATAGATAATTAATTACGTCACATAAGTTTGTAAAAAGAGAAATAAATCTTAGACTCCATGTTATATATACTTCAAATAGCCCTTTTCTACAGTAAAAATATTGTATCAATATCTGCCGTATTACTCCATAATATTATGCCCTATGACTTGATACTATGAGTAAAATGAAAGTAAATTAGTGTAGTTTACTACGTCTATCGGCGTATTTTTTGAACCGCGTATGCCCCGAACTAATTCAGTCAAGTTAATATGAAAATTTTAATAAATAATACAAATTATAATTATATCTCTTATGGAATAATCTTTAACTTATTCGCATTCATCACCCACAACAAAACTTAATAAAGGCTTGAAATATAGTAAATAATAGTAAAAAATACTTTTAAACTTAAATATTAATCTTATCTTTTGAATTTACAGTTACAAAATAATAGCTAAAACAACTATATATTTCATTTGTTGTTGTGTATGTGCTGTTTGTGTTTAATCATAAATATATAAGTATATATGATTGTTGTAAGTGTTATTTGTCTGTTGAATGTTATTACTTAGTAATTATATTATATACATTTTATTCACATGTGAGTACTTATCGCCCGCTACATATTGTAATAACACTATGGCATATTGTAAGCTTGTATATTTATTTTTTGTTTTTTTTTTTAGTAAGTCTAAAATTGTTTCTTGTATTTGTAGTGTGTGTCAGTATTTAAATTGCTACGAAACGCAATTATTATCGGCGGTAAATTATTATTATATATATATATATATATATATATATATATATATATATATATATATATATATATATATATATATATATATATATATATATATGTTTTAATTTAAGAATTTTTGATTTTGTTTAAATGGTCATTAATTAAATGTTTGCAAAGTGCGACGTCGCTCAATGAATGGCAACCACAGAATACCGGCGTTGTGAATATTTACTATTCCCAACATAAATTGAGTGGTCGACCAATTTGGACGACATTATTATAATATATATATGGACAACCTTTATCATTTTATTATTATTATTATTATTTTTAAGTTCAGTCCATTTTACTGTATTTATTATTATTATTTGTACGTATTGTAAAATCTGATATGTTGTCCAAATAAAAAGTTTTGATTTGATTTGATTTGATTTGAAATGCATATCGTTGATATATCAAAATAAAACTCGGTGAAAAATAACAAAAGAAGTTTCTACATTTATTGGCATTATAACCGTAGCTTAGATGCAAATTTGAAAATCAGTGGCGCGAGAAGAAATTATTCCGATATAAAGTTATCAAATATTTAGTCGATATTTACGCCCTCACGTGCAGATTAAAGGTTTCTTCTTGACATGCACACCAAATAACTCAAAAGAAGGAAAATTCTAAAAAAATAATCTTAAATCCTTATTTGAGATATTTGAAAATCAAGTAAGGTAAGCGAGATTAAATGGTGTCTGCTTTAACCTGAGTATTAAATTTTCAAGAAATTAAAAAAATATAAAGTTATTTAACGAATAATTTAAATACTACGCTAATAAAGCAATTATATAAGTTGAAGGTTAATTTATTTTATTTAGTAGGTATTCATGTATATGTTTCCCATCTCGTCGAACAGTATTTTTGTAGTATAAATATATAAAAATAAAAATATACGTTAATGTAAATCAGAAATACAACAATTTCGGCCAACTATTAAAAAGTTAATTTTAACGTATTAAGTACTTGAGGTTCTTTGGAGTTCGTAACAACAGCATGAAAGTCATGTAGCACACGCGAGCGATTATTTTATTCCGAAAAAAACTTTGTTCCTTTATAAATCAAATAAGAAGTATGTGGAAAACTTTTCTTTTCAACATTTTCTAAGTTAGTATCTACCATATCGAGGTACCGGTTTCCGGAACGTTTTAGTTCCTAGCCTTACTACAATCCATACGTAATCCCCGTTCCTGCAATTGTTTCATGACTCTTCTTTTTGCTGAAACACGTATTGTTAGACAATCTAATAATAAAGATTCTTACATTCAGTTGTTATCTATACTTTTTAGTTCTTTGTAAAGCAAATTTAACAATTATTGAATTTAAATATAATAGATAATCATGTTATATCTTGTCTTTATTTATTTAAATTTTAGATAAATAGAAACGTACGTCACGCCAAAGCGTTACAAAGATATTCATATATATATATATACCTGTATATATATTTGCAACACCGTACACAGTTTTTCTCTTGTAATAATTACTTTTGCATATAATTAAATTCATTTATATTTTTACAGACCACCATTTTATATTAAATCTTACTTCTTATAGTAGTAGCAATGTTTTTTATATTAATTAAAACAAACAATGTTAAAAAAATAGTTATAAAATAAAATGTCGTAGAGCACTGATCTAAAGATATAAAACAAGCCTAAAAGGCTCAATCTTTTAACGGTCAGGGTGTAATTTTCACAGCAGTGAGTTGTTAACAAAAAAAAATACATTGAATTTCATTTCTGTTGTGCATTAACTTTAAGAAACGCGGATTTTCTTGGATTTGCTTTAGATATTTCGTTATAATTCCTTGATATATTACAATTTTGCATTTCGATCTGATGACATGAATGCGAATAATAACTAAAGTTATGTAGAAAATAGTATTTATAAGATTAAAATAGATTATTGGATCAATTTAATATGAAAAATAAATTATTCAAAGTAAAAATCCGATTTAACTCCACCAGTCTACCTGACCGCATTCGCTATCTAGATTCTATTCATAGCTACGGTGATTGGAAGTATATTTAAAATAATTTTAAAAAGTTAATTTTTATTTTTTGCTACCAGAATACTATTTGAAAATATGTACCTGTATATCATCTTAGATGGTTGATACTCTGAAACAATTTAAAGAGCATTCTGTTTCAATATTAAGACTATGAAAGAATTTATTTTAATGACCAATTTATTCAATATATGTATAAATTCTTTATTATATTCTGTTACCTTTGGTACGTAAAATTTTTTGTTCACTAAATATTCTAAAAGCAACTAATGTCTATGTAAGGTAATATTACTCTATATTTAAAGAAAGGCTTAAAGCGGATTCTCAGTGTACATTCAACAAATCTATAACTAATAGCTCTGTCACAATTAAATTAATTCCTTCTGTTATGAATATGATATCCGGAATTTTTTATAATACTCTCAAGACGAAAGTACTTTGTGATACAATTAGCTCCATAATATATGATAATAAAGTAAATAGTAGATTAATTCCTGTGTCGTAATACAATTTAGTGGAACAATGACACAAATTCTAATGGTTTAGACCTTTTGTCTCGACTCTGCGTATCATTTATGTCCGTATGCAAATATAATTGCCGGTCAGTGCAACGGACGGGCGCGCATTAGCACTGCTTTGTACGGAAATATCTCAGGCCATTTGACACGATCTGAAAATTAGCCAATTTTGCTTCAAGAATGACCTCTCCTAATTGACTTTTAGTATTATAACTATTTAATTTAATAGAATAATAATACGGAAAATCTGGACGTTACAATTATTTAATATACTGAATACATGAACGAAATTTAAAACTATGATATTATTAATAGTTGGCTTTTTATCTAGTTTTCAGTTTGTATGTTCACAATCAGTAAAAAAAATGTAAAAAAAAATTATTAAAAAAAATATGGTTTAAGTTATTATCAGAATAAAAGTGAAATACATACATAACTTTTATGTACATTATAAACATTACATACATACATAATTTTTAGATACAGCCGTTACAAGGTAAAGGTTATGCCAAAAGTGGTATATTATAGAACTTGTTAAGAATGGTATTTTAAAAAAGATATATTATGAAAAATTTATCGATACGAGCACGATTCGAACACCCGCCGCCTCCGGGAGAATGCCGTCGCGCGCTACAAATTGAAGTGTTTTGGTAGCCTAATTCTTTATAGATAATAATAATCTTTATTTGAACAATTACAAATAATACAGAAAAAAAAGCCTTTTGTTAATCTTTTTGTTAAGATTTTCTTTCAAACATAAGGTCTGTAGCCGTCATAAAGAGTAAAGTCAAGGAGTTAGGATTCATTGGGTGGAAATAACAAAAAAGATAAAACTGTTCGCCCAGAAAAAGGATATTGAAATAGGTCAGATTCGTATTCAAGGCAAATGTCGAGGAGTGTTGGAGACAGCCATTGTACAGTGGTTTCGTTGCTTCTTAATATTTTGTTGCTAGACAAATAATTAGACCTTATGACCATTATGTTCTGCTATTTTTTTTACGATTCATTGTTAAAAAAAAACTAACATAATTAAGAAACTCAAAAATATTTAATATTTCAATGAATATTTTTGTTAATCAATCACATTATTCTTAATATAAATTTAGTTCAGATAATTAGGATATTCTGAATTTTTAGTTGTACTTATTAGTTTAATTTTTATATTTTCCAGAATAATGTAGATAAATCGTTATGAAGTAATAATATTTGGTTTTAGTAATTTAAAAATAAATTTAATTGTTTAAAAATAAATTTAATTAAGTTGAGTATTTTAAAATATACTTAAAATTAGAATCTATTTATATTAAATTACAATATTTTAAAATTGGAATTTATATAAAATTATATTATTAATATCATGCTTCTAACATTCTAAATATTTTACATGTTTTCAATGTATATATACCAATTTGATAGAATTGCTTACGTACATTTAATTTTTTTTAGTATTACTAAATAATTGGATAAAAATATTGAAATCTTTAAAACTTTTTTTTTTACAAGAATATACTTTTACTTTTCTTTCACTCATGCAGGTAATCGTGTGGGAAAAGAAAGGCCAGTTGTCAGACTTGATGGAACTTGTTGCCATGATCAGAAAATTCAATCCGATTTATAATCAGCAAAATTAATTCAATTAAATTAATCCGATTTACAATTAACCTACACAATACATAATACTATAATTTAGTGATACCTTGTTTTAATTGTCTGAACAGATGATACATAACATTGGATAAAATTATTAAATATGAAACGAAAAAATTTCATTTTAAATTAAAATAATATTTTTTTGATGCATGTAATCTAGATAAGGGTTTCAAAATTGCCTTGCCTTCCATACACTGGAGGTTAAAATATAAAGCTGTTACCAAAAGATTCTAGGCTTTGTTGATTGAATGTCAATTGAAATGAAAAAAATGCAACACTAATACAAAATTTTATTTTAATACAGCTAGCAAATATTTAATGAGTGATTTCAAATTGGTTATAGATACATTTCATGCGCTCATAAATAAGCTCTGTGAGACTTTGAAATCTATCTGTAATTAATACAAATATGTACATATATAAGTAATACATTGTAAGTAGGTAGATATGTAAGCAATTAAATATAAAGGTAAAAACAAATAAAATATATTTTATATACATATTATAAACAAACAGATGTTTTTAATGCTAGTGATGTCTATTGCCTAACCATTTTCTTTGTTCTTTAAAAAGACAATTTAGATGCTAATTTAATGTACAAAAAATAGACTACTTAGCCTATATTTTCTGCAAGCAAATTAATTTTAAGAACATTCTTAACTAATATTTGTATGAGTGAATAACACCTTATTTTTTTTAATTTGGAGCACTCGTACGAGACAAAGAAAAAACTTTAAACAAATGCTGAATGTTATTGTTTTAATTGTTTTTATCTGTAAGAATTCTAAAAATAATTATTAAAAGATTCATACACTTTCTACCAGTATTTTCTTTAATTATAGATATTATGAAACAAAGTTCCCTAATATACAAGATGGCTAAACCATAATAGGACTCTAACTGGAAGATAGAGGATGTTGTGAAGCAACATACTGTAGGCTACCTTTTTATACTATAATTTCCTTGGGATCGGGATATACGCGGGAAAAACTTTGTGACACAGATTTTCAAGCGAGCAAAGCCACGGGCAAAGCTAGTAAGGTTATATAATTTTTTACTAATACGTCATTGTATCTCCATATTTTAACAATTATATATAATAGGCAATTATATTATAAATCAGAGATATGCTAAGTTCATACTGAGCGGCGATCAGAATCATTGCGTTGTAATTGCAAAATTTACTAAGTTAAAATTTTTAACGAATGCGAATCGGGATAGATAATACAGAGAGAAATAGATATTTTTAGCATGTTGCACTTGAAGTGTACTAGTGTCTGCGTTGATTGTCTTTGTTAAGCTACACTTGAAAATATATACTTATCCTTTTCTATTTATCATGTTAATATTTGAAATTAAATTAGTTATATTTTTTGACCTTCGACTTAATAATGATAGGGCTGTTTATTTTAATAATATTAAAATTGATTTATTACGTTTTTAATATAAGTCGTTTTAGAAATAAAAAATTTACAACTCAAAACTTCCACGGAGTCGAATAACGTATGTTTATATTTTAAAGCATTTATTATTAGTAAAAAAAATTTTTTTTTATTCTTAACTAAAATAATACAGGAAAAGAAATTAGATTTGTACCCATAATTATATCATATATATATATATATTTTTCATTTTGTTTTAAGAACACGCTTTACCCTTCTTAATCTAAAAGAAATTGTATATGTATAAACAATGAAACGTTAAACAGTTAAAAATAATGCTATTTAATAAATAAAACAAAATATATTTGAAAATCTATTAAAAAAAAAAAAACTACTCCACTCTCAAAAATCAAGCTACCTACATAAAACGACCAAATAAATAAAGGCTGTTGTAAATATAGTTTATCGAAACTCAGCAAGCCAATCAAACCACCTACTCACTGTCGTAAGCATTGATTTTCATGTTTCATGTTATTGTTGTGTTTTCCGCTTCACAGGTTTGAATTAACTTATCTTATCTTATCTTGTGAGGGTTAAACATGGCATAGTATTGATTGCGGATGGCACTCGTTCATACCTTCTACGTTCTTCTACTACGTTCATACCTTCGTACATACGTACGTACGTTCGTACGTTAATACGTTCTACAAAAAGGTCTTGAAAAAGTATCGCATTGACGTGCGCTTAGGCGAGGAACAGAAAATGATATTTTTCCTAACAAGTAAGGCGAATCTATTAAGTAATTAAGAATATTAAAGACAAAATTTAGTCTCTATTGGCTCTCCATCTTTGTAATGTTAAAAATGTAAACGAGGAAATCCCAAACTTCATATACAACCTTTTAAGAAATTTGTGTTGAATATTTTCAATAGAACAAACAGTTTTAGAGATCATGTCTCAATAAAGTAAATTTTATTATTGGGAATATATATGTATAGGAATGTTCTTAAACAAGTAAAATAAGTATGATAATCACAAAAAAAGTTATCGTTATAAAAAACAACAAAACCATGTATAAAATTGATTCTTTATTAATAAAGAACATGACAACAAAACTGCACAAAGGCAGTTCTGAACACAAATCGATGTTTACAGTGAATACCAATATATTTAACCTCTTTCAACGTCCCGTTTTGGAGTGAACAATTTTATCTCTTTCTCTTAAACTTTATTATTTTTTTTAAACTTTATTATTTAAATAATAAAGTTTAAAAAAAATACTGTGTCGAGGAAAATAACATTATTTCAAATATTTTATATAACTTTGTTTTTTATTATCAATTATAAACGTATAGTACATTAAATATAATAATAATAATTTTCAAAAGAAATTCTTGAAAACGTTTGCTTAGAGGTTTAATGTACGTAACCCATAAAAAGTATTTATTTCTAAAAAATATATTATGTATTTATCTGACTTTGTTTAAATATTCAAGCTTCGATTCTTATTAATATTAAACTCAATCGATAATATAGATGAATTACAAATGAAACAAAAGATGTAAATAATACACATAAAATAGATATTACCATTGAAAGCTACCTATACGAAGTCTCCGACTTATGTAGGCCAAGCCTAGCTTTCCTATCTCTAAGCCTAGCTCCACTGAGGCGGAAAGCAAATGGCATATAAATAACATTTTATTAAAAATCCAATAGTTTCTTATATGTTATATTTTTCATTATTGTATTTTTTAAATTTTTTATTGCCTAAAATATAACATAATGGACAAAAGGCGGCTTTCTCTCTTCCAGCCAAGCTTACGATGTACAAGAGATGATTTCCTTAGTTGTGCAAAAAAAAAAAAAATAGAAAACAAACAAATAAAAAATAAAAATTATTAAAAAAAAAACTTTTATGAATTCTTAAAATAAACAAATTATATAAAACAATATATACTTATAATAATTTGAATTTATAAAAATATGACGTAACATATATACCTGTAAACTACTAGATTCCGCCTTTGGCTTTATCCGCGTATACCACGCGGGATTGATAAAAACTAATCTATGCCCTATTTCAATCTCCAGATTATCTTTATAAAATTACAACCTTAAACAGATCGACAGAAGTTATTTTTTTTTTATTTAGACTTTTACACAGAATTTTACAATATACCTTGTGCGCTGTAGCATGATGCGGGTGACTGTGTCAGTAACGTTTCGTTTCTCTCTTGGTAGTTGCCGAGATTTACAAAATATATTTAGTATTTTAGTTATACCACATTCGTAACATATAATAACTGTACTAAATTAAATTAAGCCCAATAATAAAATCTAATGGAAAGGAAAATTAAGCAGAGCGGTATGCGTATAACGTAACGCTCTAGACGAATTTCGTGATAGGATGCGATGTACAATGGATAGTCGATATTTTTTTTATAATGGAAAACGTATATTGTACGTAAATAGTTTAATTTTTATTGTTAATGGGTCTATAAATTTTTAATGAAACAACAGAACATATATAGGGTAAAAATGCTTAAAAGGTTGTTACGAAAAAACAGATTTTATTTATCTAAACTCATATCAGAGTCACTGCTAGCACTCGTACTGACAGCATCGCAGGGTTAAATAAAGTGCCCGCTGCGCTGATGCGCTATAGATTATAAATGTTATTACGAAAAATAAAACATTAGCCCTATTTTGATTATTTTATATCAGTAGAGATAAGTTAATACACATACATTAATTTTTATAACAATATTAAAGAGAACTATATTTATGCTCTGAGAATCGTAAGCGAAAAAAATTAAATGCATAACGTCAATCCCTAGTCTTTTGGTACTGACAGATGTCACCATGCTACAGCGCACAAGATAATATAGTGAAGATTTTGTCGAAATATTCTTGCTTACCACATACTTACATTATTTTACTGATTATTAGAAAATAAAACTGCTCAAAAACAGTAAATAAGTTAATATAATTTTATTGCCGAAATAATTTCTGACAAGGTTAATTGTTGTTATCACAACAATAGAAATATATCTAACACAATCGAGAACATCTTACGGGAAATAATATCATTGTAGCGTAATATCCTTGTTTCCTAACGTCTTGCTCTAAGAATATCAACAAAATATAATTTCATGAAACAATGCCTTCTCGGTATCTCAATTTTCATTTTATTTCGTTGGGAAATCCGGCTTGATTTGTGGGACGAGATAGTACGGAAAACAAAGGTTTTATGAAATCTTCGTCTTCACATTGTCGACAATAATTTGGGTAAGCTACTATTCTGCCTACAGTATCCTATTCTATAGTATACAGTAAAATACCTCTCCTACTCTCTACTAGATTCCCCCGAACTTATGCCAAATAAAACAAACTGTCTAACTAAGTATTCCTTACGTTCAGAGTGAATTTATCGATAATTTATTTAATGTTACGTTTTTAGGAATAATAAAAAATCATAAAAATTATCCATCGGTTTCTAATTCTATCTATGTTATTAAAAGATTTTATTTGAATTATAAAAGGAATATATAAAGAAAACATAAATATGTAAAATAAATAATATTTTGGTAGTTCACGCTGTGTTTCCAACATGCTCAGAACTCATGAATAAAAACACTGAACGAGTTTAAAACTACTCGGGCAAATTCCGATAGTATTTATGTGAGGAAGTATTATAATACTATTCGTTATGGTTCTAGAATTATTATTTTTTCTAGACTTCTTATTTTTATCGATTTTATCAATGTATCATATATAAAAAATTAAAATAAAACTATTTTTAAAAGATTTAAAACACGTATACTTATTGGTTATATTTTAATTTAATTTTAACTCATCGTTCCGATTACTGTTCAGCAATCGTGTTCACGGGTAGACGAGATGTACACTGATATCACTGATACGAAATTGTGTCAGTAAGTCAGTTAATTAATCATCTACCTCCATCGGTTTTTTATTTTGGAGCATGGAGTTACGGATGTACACAAAACGAACTGTGAAGTTGACATCTACATATCGTCTAAGAGGAGCATCGCTACAAGATAATAGGCGTATATCGAAGTCAGTAGTCTGTAAAAATACTATTGACAAGCCCAAAACTTATATTTGATGTGATAAACTACAAATTCTCGCTCAGGAAACCAGCTATATACCAAGAACGAGACTAAGTCCCACGTCTTTGACCGCACTGTCAGACATCAAAATATTTTTATTGCGTTTTGTGTGCATCCAGAACTCTATGCCATCAGACTGAAAACCAGTAGAGGTAGATGATTAACTGACTTGAGACTAATTAATTGATTTAGTGACAGACACATACATCTCGTCTAACCGTGAATATGATTGCTGCAAAGGATATTTAAACATCGGTTTAAAATAAAATTAAAACAGTCCCAATAATTATACGTGAGTTAAAAATTTATATCAAATGTTTAAGAAAAACTTAAAAAATATTAATTGAAATTTAATTTACATTTAACAAATATATCACATTTATATATTTTAAACATAAATTAAATTTCATTTAGTATTTTTACAGTAATTTATGGAAATACGTACAGTATTACAATGGTCTTGCTATATAACCTTATAGTAACACTCTTTACATATAATACAGAGACTCATTATATTTTAAGATTTAAGTTTTTTTTTAAATTTAATTATGAATTTATTCTTCAGAATTTATGTGTAGAATTGGAGTATCATTTGTTCGTCCCATAGTGGCTGTAATTCTGGACCTAATGAAAAGAATAAACATTTTCTTTAAGATTTTATTCCGATTCTTTAAATATTTTTTTTTATATTAAAAATGTGATTTTTTTTATATATATATTGTACACTCAGTTAAAACGATAGTTTTTATGGGTTGTAAGTTTTGAAAAAACACGATATGAAATCATATTTCTTATTACGTGTTTGGGCTTTGGGAGTTTGGAATCATTTTAACATACAACCCGGGTGACAAAATCCACATTGTTTTCTAAGCATACGAGTAAGTGATATTTTTTTCCAGCAAGTGATTTTATTATTTGTTCTAGATATTCGGGTTTTTAAAGCAAGAAGCCACTAAATATTATGTACTGTTCATACTTACTATGATTATAGTTTAAATCTTTTACAAATATCTTAAAATTAATTACATATACTTGATGTTAGGCATCACTTTAGCCTTAAATGTTACACTTACCTAGCAAGAATTTCAGGAAATACCAACCTCGACAGAGCGATCTAAAGTTTCACCGTCCTTACAGTGAAAGTGTAAGCGAAACGCTTTGTACGGGACTTTGGCTCTTCTCCCGTAAATTGATGTTTTCGTTCTAAGCTTCTTATTGTTTGGTGGAAAAGAGCTGGGAGAATCAGATGGTGTAGCTACACTACACATTTCCTCCTGAAATGTAACCGATAGAAGACCGACAAATTTTATATTTGACGGCGATGTTTCAGATTCTAAAGTTTTGCTTTAGAAAGTTAGGTTTCACCTACGAGCTTCTTATGGCTATTCTTATAGCTAGGTAATATCTCACTTACAACAAACCTTGAACGGGATGGCTTCCGAGAAGTCACGGGATCGAATCCTGTTCGCAACGATAAGCTTTTATTTCTATATTCTTTAAAATCAAATCAATGACGTTCTTACATTTACAAAAAGTGATAATTTTAGTGATAAAATTATATATCATTTTTATATATCTTGTCGAAGCTCGTAATGCGTCGTTAAAGTAGTTTAGATTTTTTTTTTCCGTTGGAAAAACGCGTTACGGGTACCCCGTCGGCCCATGGGGGTGACGGCCGGGGGGTGATGTGGGACTACCCGGCAGCATAGAGGATGCTGCCATTTTTAAGGCTACCCACTAAAAAACCAACGGTTGCCCTCTGCGCCGTAATGGGACGTCACGGGATCGCGTTAGCAAGTTTAGATTAACTAAGTAGGTACTATTGTTAAAAATCATCAAACATAAGTAATAATATTAATTTTTTTATGTTAAACTTAGCTGCAAAATACTGTGAGAGCAGAAATGTACATATTGTAACAAGAATTAGGCAAACGTTTATATAGCTAAGCAATTTCCCTATTTTGTCGTAACTTATATGTCATCGTAATTTATTATACTTAAATTAAGTAAATATAAAAAATATGTAGAATATCCACTTCTATTGCACAAATAACGTATTATAGTAACATCCAAGCAGAACGTACTGCCTTGAGAATATCAAGAAAATATATTTTAACGGAACAATGATTCCCCGGTATCTTCAATTTTCATTTCCTCTCTTTGAAAAATCGGATGTGATTTGTAGCAGTAGATAGTATACAAATCAGGAAGCCACGAAATTTAAAGGTTTTTCTCCCATTCATGTATGTTTCATATATTAGAAATATATAAATTGTAATATATTACGTTTTAAGAGTAGGTAAATATTCGTTTATAATTTCAACTCTATTTGAGTGAGTACATTATAAATATTAAGATAGTAGATATAATTTTGTTATTCTATTTTAACTCTTATATTATAAAAGAGCTATTGGTTTTATCATGTTAATTGATAAGATTAAGTTAGATGATTTTCAGAAAAACGGTATTTTTTATGCCAAATAAACAGAATATAATTACTTCCTGCTTTTTTAAACATTGCGTTTATTTGTCCATTATTTATAAGAATCATTAACATTGTCTCACTATATGATAATTTTAATTTACTTAATTTTTTTGCAGAATTATAATTAATATTAATAATTATTTCGTTGAGAATAATAGAATAAGCAGAAAAGCTTATTGTTTTTCAAGGCAGTACAGTAATAAACTTAAGTAAGAGCTCTATCATCAACCTCTTGGAGCATTTGAATCAGCAAATAAAACTAGAGAAAATATAATCAAATAAAAAAATACAACGCAATAGAGTTCACAGTTACAAATTAAAAACCCCTAATGATTATTCTAGTTTTATGTAGAATTAAATAATATAAGTTGAAAAAAATTTAGGTTATCTTACAACAGCCAACTTAAAAACAGTAAAGTAAGTTTCAGAACAGCTTTTATTCAAAATAAACGCAAACCTATACTGAATGGCATTAAGCAAGTTATGAATGATATATTACGACGGTTAATTGTCTGTACGACTTATATATTACGTAGTTACGACTGTATTATTCGGTAATTATGGGTGTCATTTACTTAGAAGCTTCATTCACTTGATATTCCAAAAGGAGTTTCAAAAATTGTGGCTACGATATTAAAGTTATTACCTAGACAAGGATAAAATAGATACAAATACCACATATAATACATCGCTAATAAGCGGTCTCTACCCAGCAACCTCGGTAATTCAGGAATAAAAAGTAAAGTGTTATAACTAGTAAGTCTTGAGCGCCCTTAAACAGTAAAATTATTATTTGCGAATGAATAGAAAAACGTTATAGCCACTATAAAAATCTACAGGATTGGGATTTGAAATTGAGGTTAAAATTTGAAAGAAGAAATTTGTACAGTTTATACCAAAACACAAATCAATACAAAATAGTGATTTTTTTAAACAATTTTGTGAGAAACGATAGAATTTAAAAGTTATTAGTTGATAATAAAAATGGGGTAAGTAGTGAAGATAATTCTTAATTTATAACAATAATATCAAATATTTAGAATTTTAAGTATTTTAGTTTAATTCAATACTGCTCGGTGCACAATATTCTATATGAACCTATCTCTAATACAAATAGATTCGATGGTTCTCCAAAACGTGAGCATGCAGTAAATAGCCCGTCGGAAAAACATAAATTTCCGAAATTTAAACTACAAATAACAATTATTTGGACTTGAGACTTATTTATAGATTTGGCAAAAGCTAAACGAATGGAAAACTGTAGATTTATAACTGGTATCATAGATTTTGACAAAATCCTCAAAGTACGTGTCAACAGGATCACTTCAATTTGAAACTATCTAGTTAAAAAAGTTGAATCAATAATATTGCTTTTGCATAATAAAGGTGGATTCAAATTACACAGAAGAATACCTAACAGGTGAACTAATTTTCAATCGAAAACTATGTGGTGGCATTTCGGGTATATCTAGACTATTTAAAAATTTAATTGGAAAATGTCCACCTCCATTTTCTGCTGATGAAATCATAAAATACAATATTGATTGATTTAAAAGATATCAGACCGCCTGGTTCCAACTGTTATATCTTTAAATTAATTCTGCCAAAATCAACATTTTTGGCAGCCAAAATAGCCCAAAGACAGAGCCAGTTACAATAAAAGCAATTGTTTTGTGTGTTATATGGAAAAATTAAGCGTTTAGAAATTCCGCCCCTTTTAATGCTTTACGAATATGCTTTTAGATATATTTTGCCGTTCCCAATATTTAGTAATTCCACCGAAATAAATCAAAAAAGTTTAAGCAACACGCAGGTTTTTTGTTTTTTAATCAATTAATATTATTGTAATGTATCTACATTGCCTTTTTAAACAAAAGAAATGATTTTTTTATGCATCAGGGATAAAAAAAAATCTTTAATTCAATTTCAATGAAACTACTTTACGGGTATAACTCGCGTTTTACATTTTTAAATTTTCACACGACGTGTTAAATGCTTTGCAGCAAACGTGTTCGCGGTAAGACGAGAGGCATAGAGTTTAGGATACACACAAAACGCACTAACGATGTCTATGGGCTTGGCACTCTGTTCACAGACATGGGATTTTATATTTTTCATGATAGGATCCCAGGTGTTCGATAGATTCCAACCATCTTCTCTATTAAAATTGGGATGTTTTTTAATTTCAATAGCCTCGCGAATCATTCTTGGTATGTATCTGTGTTCACGAGCGAGGATCTACTACTATAAAATACTTTTAATATAATTTTTATATATTTATATTTAAGTTAACATGTTTTAAATTCTAATAATAGTTACTGTATATGCAAAAATTAACTTACTTCTACTAGCATAGTTTGAGTCTATCAAACTTAAAACAGAGTTTAAACTTCGATGATCTCAGCTCAGAAGGCCACGATCGATATATTCAATTTCTTAAAACTTCGAGACATAAGCAATTTAGCTAAACATGAAGTGAAAATGTAATTATTAGTAGTAGTAACTAACAGCTAAAATATAACTAGTTTCTAAGTGCCATGTCACTTACAAGTCACTAGTCGGCACTGTTAGATAAATATCAATTCTCGCTATTGTATTTTGTATTTTGTTTTTAAAAGGTTTCTGTATCTGCAAGAACACAACGAAATTATTATTTCATTATTTCATTATAATCACCTTTTTATATAGATAAAGTATTCTTAAATAAAAAAATAAATTAAGTACCATTAAAACCTTTTTTTTAAATATTTTGTTATGTTAGGCTTTGTTATGTTTTTATATTAATGTTCAATTTATTACTAATAGATTTTGATGATCCACCAAATTAAAACGATTCTGTGTTTTGATCTTTACGAAACTGCAACGACAGCAAATTGAATCTAAGTTCAAACTATACACAAATCATATTAGTACTCGATTTACATATGAACTAAACAGTTGTATTATATAGTAATGTATTACTTAGCAATGTATTACTAAGTTTGGAATCAACAAACATTTTTCAAAATTTACCAAGATTTCATTGATAGTAAATTCTTAAAACACTTTTTAAATAAAATACGAATAGGTTTAGGCTACTCAAAGAAGATAGGCGTATGCTTACAACTTTTATAAATTGTGCATAAAGTATAGTTCATCAGTAAAAATATAGTAAAGCTTAATCATTATTATAAAGATTATTTACCTTACATCGCGATATAGTAACATAAAGGAGAATTTTTAAAGGTACCGGAGTTTTCTGGTTATTGCTTATTTTAATACGGCTAAAACAGCTCCGCTCATTTTACACGTCATGATCTAGTAGCTTACTTCTGCAGCAATTTTTAATAGTGAATGAAGTATAAAATAAACTTGTATTATTTGATTTTATTACGAAATATAAAGGCTTGCGTTTTTATATATTTTTTTACTAATAGTAAGAGGAATGTGCAGTGTCCGTGTAAACTCTTGAGAGTTTTAGAACGCCAAGAAACACTAAACTATTATATCAAAATAAGCAATTAAAATTAATAAAATTGCAACCATAAAAAAATAAAACAAAACATATAAATGAAGATGAAAAACGAGAGATAATACACATATATTATAAATATAGAAGGCTTTACTATTCACAAAACATTCTCTTGTCATTTACTAAACCAGTTAAACGTCAATTAAGATTAACAGACCACTACTTCTATATTTGTCATAAATTATAGACAATCAATAGTAAAACGTAAGCAAATTAACACGTTCACAGTGGCTGCACGACGCGTGTGTGATTTTTGTGTTAAAATACTGCGGTTCTTTCAGAACAGATATGTAAATTTTAGTTAATCAAGACTGCGGCTAACACACCGGTATGTTTTTTTATCGTATCTTGAATACAGGAAAACGGACGCTATGAATGTATGAATGAATTTTGAACAATTGCTTTCTAGGCATATAACTACATAAAAGTTACAAAAGTATAAAGCCTACATGATATATTGATTATTGTAATCAATTTTCACTAGTTAAGGTATTTATATAATTTATAATACACATAAATGAAATGTTCATATCAAGAACTAGTATTTAAAAAACATAAATTTAATACGATGATATAAAAAAGTACTTACGTGTGTCTCGTATACGGGATCTTTCTAAAAGAAGATCAACTGCTCAAATAAACAGATGAAGAACCAAGTTATCAACTGATGGTATCATCGATCAATTTATCTTGTATTTAGTTGAGTCAATGAACTTGTCATGCAATAGTTGAATTGTAGACCAATTATGAATGCAACTAGTTAAGCAACTAATCGATCAATCAGTCTACCAACTACTCGAGCAACTAGTCGACTAACTAGTCGATCAACTACACTCAAACCTCATCAACGAATATAGAAACGAAGCTACCAACTAGTCTGCTGACTAGTTAAGCAACTATAGATTAGTTGCTTAACTACTTTACTAACCTAGTCTTCCAACTAATCTAGTTTACCAACGAATCTACATACTAGTCTTTAATTTTTTTTATGTTTTAAATCTTCCGTATTTACACCATTTATTATAAGAAAGTATTTAACTCTCTAAACTACATTTTACCAGATTGTTCAATTAATATATATGTATGTATGTATATTAGAAGTTGTTCCGGTTTGAAGTAATGTCGGATCTTTGCAAGAACGTCTAACTTTTCAACGCAGTTGCTCTTTCTCAAAAACGGAACATTCCAAATAATGTTCGGGTAGAGGTAATCTCTATTTCCAAGTACTGGAGCCGGTTACTGATACCAAAAATTTATTCTGGATAAAAGGAACCCATGTAAATGTTATTTTGTGGCATTGAATTTAACAAAATTACTGTATTGTCTAAAGTTTGTTATTAGATTTTGTAAAATGTTGACATATGTTTTTTCTGGGTCTCATTTTAAGTAGAGTAGTTGCAGTGATGCTTGAACTTTGCCACAGATTTTTATGATCATTGGTAATAGAGACTGTGAGAAACGAGTTTGTTAAATTGAGATTGTAAAATTAAACTCACTGTAAGATGCGATCATGGTCAGAATTGTCTGTATAAAAACTTAATTTTTAATACCCTTACTTTTATAAAATATAATGAATTCTTTACAAAGAAAGACGATTTCAAGGAC
The DNA here is from genome assembly GCA_959347415.1 of Mechanitis messenoides. Taxonomy (NCBI): domain Eukaryota; kingdom Metazoa; phylum Arthropoda; class Insecta; order Lepidoptera; family Nymphalidae; genus Mechanitis; species Mechanitis messenoides. The sequence goes on from OY365771.1 coordinate 10,707,283, forward strand.
TTAAATAGAATTTTCTAATACAAAGTATAAAATACTTTTGAGAGAAAAGAAATACAGGTATTGTTTTCCATTATTTTGTTCTCGTCGCGCTTCTCGCTATCATAGATAGACTTGCAATTAGTTTATTAAATTACATCTGAACACAGTATTTTCTTAGATTTTCACGAGCACACATTTCAAATAAAACTATTTTTACGAATTAAAACTCGCGTATAATTTGGTTACATTTTTGATTTTAACCCGACACCTTAATTCCATAATTTGGTTACATTTGTGATTTCTTAAAATACCTTACTTCCATAAATAAAGAAATACTATTTACTATGGAATTATAATCAAATAATTCATTAGCTTTCTTTGATATTCTTATCATCAAGAACAATGACAGTACATTAGGACACACTGTTTATAGGAAACCCACACATACAGATAGATATCTCAATGGTAAATCCCACCACCACCCTAGCCAGTTAGCTACCGTTGGCAAATCTTTGTTTCAGAGAGCCCATCACATCTGCGATGCCAAACACCTAGAGGGGGAGCTCCAGCATGTCAAGCACGCCCTAGTTAACAACCACTTGCCTGTCCCTCGCCAGCGTCGCAGATGCCACATCAAGCCACTCACAGTCGAAAGACAACCGGTCCTACTTCCATATGTTAAGGGTGTTACTAACAGAATTGGTAATATCTTAAAAAAGGTTTCTATTAAACCTATTTATAAACCTCATAGAAAAGTAAGCCAATTATTAAGACCTATTAAAAGTAATATCCCTTTACAATGTGCCGGGGTATATAAACTTGATTGTGGTTTGTCATACATTGGTCAAACGAAGAGGAGCATCGGTACAAGAGTTAGGGAACACATATTGGATATCAAGAATAGGCGTACTTCGAAGTCTGCAGTGTGTGAACATACCATAGACAAGCCCAAACATTATATTAGATTTGATAAACCACAAATCCTCGCTAGGGAACCCCGCTACATACCAAGAATGATTCGCGAGGCTATTGAAATTAAAAAATATCCTAATTTCAATAGAGAAGATGGGACCCACTCATAAATACTGTAAAGTCTCACGTCTGTGACCGCACTGTCAGACCTCAGGATACAGTTAGTGCGTTTTGTCTACATCCGGAACTTTATGCCCGCAAACTAAGGAACCGTTGGAGGTAGATGATTAATTAACTGACTTTCTGACAGACACTTACATCTCGTCTACCCGTGAACACGATTACTACAAAGTTTTCGAAACGTCGGGTTAAAATAAAAAATGTAACCAAATTATACGCGAGTTTTAACCCGTAAAAATAGTTTTATTTTACATCTGAACACGGTTAAAGTGTTATGCTTTTTGAAGTAAATCATTTAACGAAAATAATGTAAACATCGTTTATACGACAATATTTTTCTTTTGTATATAACAAAAGAACCAACCATGATAATAAGTGGGTTATATTGAAATTCAATAAAGTTAATTTAATTTATGTTTTAGAGCATAAGCATAAGCATAAGCATAAGCATAAGCATAAGCATAGTAATCTTTTTTTGTCTTATATTTATATTTTTTTAACCAAAGGGCCAATTTTCTTTAAATTTCTCTTTGGCACGAGACTCGCAGGGAACTTATTCATTAGACATTAATTTATTTAAATTCTTATATTAAGTACTTGTGACCACTAATATATATATAATATTTTCTTAGATTTTCACGAGTACACATTTGAAATAAAACTGTTTTTTAGGGATTAAAGTCGAGTATTAGTGGTCTTATTAACTGACTTATTGACAGACACTTACATTTCGTCTACATATCATTCCAAACGTCGGGTTAAAATTAAAAAGTAACCAAATTATACGCGAGTTTATCCGTAAAAGATAGTTGTATTCCAAATAATATATATATTTGGCTCATGAATAGTTATGATTGTTCGTTAACTGTCATTGATTTTGAAAAGTAATTATTGAAAATTTCATGCCTCTATAGTCGAAAAAATAATATATAAAAACGTATGAAAATTTTAAGTTTATTTAGTTTTAATTTTCACATATTCATAATTCCTTCTCAAATGAGAAGGAATTACACAAACTTGCCGCAATTGTACTATGATGTACTCACGTACAAGTTTCACTTTGGTCTGTAACTCGCTTTCTAAAGAATAAGAAGCTACAACTGCAGCACCTGTGACGATTTATAGATTGTTAAACTAAAGATGAATATTATAAACATACAAATTTGTTCTCAGTTATTTGTCCATAAATCGCAATCCTCCTTGCAATAAAGTTTTTTAAGTTATTAATCCATTATGAAGTCATCCTGAATACGAGGTAAAATTTGTCTCAATTACGGCAAGATTCTTTGTAATCAATATATATGCTTCTTTTTTTTTAATTTTAAAGATTTCTGCAAGTTCCACAAAACTATAAAGCCACTTTTTATCGTTCACTGTACGTTGTGCGTCAATAATTTGAGGTCTTTATCGTCTATTCATGTGAAATTGCTTAAAATATTTAAAAACTAAAATCTGATACGTATTAACGATAGTTTTATCTTGCTTAAAATAATTATTTATCAGAACAAAGTAGTTACATAAATTCTAGATAAAAATAAGTTAGATTTTCTTAGCTATAATTAAATAAGTGACAACTGTAATTACTGACTTCAAACAGAAGTCGTATTTATTTCATTAGCCACTGTAAATATTGCACGGTACGGTATATAAATGTTTCTCCATATCCCCGACTAGCAATTTTATTAACTTTATTTTTGCTTAGAATTCCTGAAGTTATCACCTATAGCTATTGCTATTTAAATACAATTTTTAAATATTTACGGTGATAAAAAAGTACTGTCTTTATTTTATATTCCTTTTACAAAACATGGTAAAGTAATATATACATTTTTTAAAGAAACTACAAATCATTGCACAGCTTGAATTTTAATTGAACTTATCAATTATTGTAAAGATTTCAAAACAATTTTAATAAATTTCTTTATAGATTTATACCTCTCATCCATCTATTCTACTTTCTTAAGAAACAAACTACAAGACACAAAGGAGTATTTTGTGCAACATCCAATATATCGATAAAATGTCACTTAATAATAACTATTAAATTACTAGATTATACAAGGTATGTTTACTATATGGGACACATTTTTCCAATTATCTCGAAAACTACAATTACGATTCGGCTGATTTTATATCCAGACCGAGTTTTGCTCATTATGCGCATTTGTATAAAATTTCGTGCATGTAGCTCGTAAATTGAGGGAGGAGTAGGGTAACAAAGAGTTGAAAATTTGAATAGTAAAGAGCTTCGCTTCGCTCAGCTTAATAACTGAATAAAATACAAAAGAAAAATTCTATGTTGGCGTTTTGCAGAATCACTTTGATTAACGAATCTTTTAAACTTTACGGCTATCGTAATTTTTTGGTTATTTAATAAAAAAATATGTAAATTATTTAGCTCTCATGTTACTCTTAAAATTTTTCAATCAAAACAATATGAAAATTGTGATATTGGAAATTCAATTAAAAATAATTTGGAATAAATTGGGATTATTAACTAAAATATATTTGTTTTTTAGTCTTTGTATTTCAAAGGCTATAAAATAACTATACATATATAAATATATATTCAATATATTGTTTATATAGACTTACGCAGAATTTGTAAAGCCCAAAAACTTTTAACCGATGATGTACAATAATGTATGCGGTACAAACCAGAAGTTATTGAATAATATTTGAAATACATAATATTCAAATTTAGGTTAAGCTGTTTGATGCCAATATTTATGTATCCAGAGCCAAAGTTTAAAGCTCCTTGTTGTACTAAAGTTGTAAGCGTAGATTACAATAATTTAATACATATACAAATAGAAATTCTTTGTTATAAAGAAACGAATCTGTTTTTTTTATGAAATTGTTCTTGTAGTTTGACAAGTTGTTTTTATTTTTTATTGTATTTGACTTTAGACTTTTTCAAAATACTTTTACTTTAATGTTAAGCATATTGCGCTCAGATAAAATATTCAAATCATATTTGCATGCAAATCAGGCCACCAGTCAACTGTAAAAAAATGCAAACACGATTGTTGAGGATTAGTGTCACTTGTGTAATTTATTTTATTTCTTAAATTTTGTATAGAAAAAAAATTGATAGAAATGTTAACAGTATTTAGAAAGACGCCATCTGTGGCTTTGTTTTCGTACTATTAAGAATGCTTAAATACTCTTATAATAATTATCATGATTGATATAAGTTATACTTGTATTATACATAAAGAAAAATTATTACAATATAAATTAACGTAATTAATTAACGTTGACAATTAAAAAGAGTAATTTTTTGATAATATTTAAGTAGCAGTGCTTCATTCCGAAGTAATAATTTTTTTTCTCATTTTATTACTTGTCGCTGTTATTCACGTTTAAGGATCAGTCAGCGTCTCTGACTTTTGAATACCGGTTAATTTTCACTGTGACGCTAAATATGCGTCACCTCTATGAAAATACAACAGTGACTAAATATGTTATTTTAAATACTTACTAAAATAAATGAGATTAAAATACATTATTTAATATACTTACGTTATGACAAATTCCGTCAGTATTCGATATGGATATTATGAAAAATTTAACATAAGCCCAAATAATTTCTTTAACACAAACACAAACAATTATTTTAATAAATAATAATAATATATATATATATATATTTATTTATTTTTAATTTAAATAAATGCTAACGTGTAATCATCAAAATTTCTGTCGAATAAAATATTTATAACGATAATATACTTACAGTTTGCATAATTTTTAATTTACCACAGTCGCTCTTCACCCCAAGCATTGATAAAGCCTTTGAGGCCATATCCGCTTAAAGAAGGTGCTATTTTTAAAAGATTAAAGCAGTGAGACTTTTCAAAAGGTTTCTTTTCAAAAATAATATTCAAATTATAATAATATTTTAATTTATCATCTTTTATTTCAAATTAAACTAATGAAAAGGGTAAAATAATAATTTGTTATGTTGCAATTAAAATACTGTGACGTTGCCTAGATGACATTGAACTGACTATAAAAAAACTTGTAACATAAATTTTACAAGATGTTTGACGACTACTCCTTTCGACTTATTTTATTTCATTTCACTAATGAAAATATTTAATTTTAAATTATATTACTATTATCATTGTTATTATTATTATTATATTTTATTCCATGCATAAATAACACAGTCGCGTAATTGATTAGTTTTCAGCGAAATCGATATGTTAAAAAAAAAATTTGAAATAGAAAATTATTTTTTATAATTAAAAACTGATTTTTTTAATGTAGCGCTATTGGGTGTTATGCTATTAGAGATTTGTTAATGTATTCTATAATTTTTTTTTCAGTAGTAAAAAATTTTAATTTCATTTGCAATAGTTTAAATACCGGATCAATAGATTAGACTTACATGATTTAATATACTAGGTCCACACAAGCGGGGTTGGCCTCGCGACGCAGCGTGCGCGAAACATAAACGTTCTGTATGTTAACTATATGGGACACATTTTATCAATTATCTCGAAAACTACAATTATGATTCGGCTGATTTTCAATCCAGACCGGGTTTTGCTCATTATGCGCATGCGTGCAATTTCGTGCGTATAGCTCGTAAATTGAAGGAGGAGTAGGGTAACAAAAAATTTGAGTAGGAAAGGAGAGCAAAGAAAATTACACATACTCTTAACATTTTTTTAAATATTAATAGAATAACTTCATGAAACCTTTGATTTACGTGTCCAAGATTTTCGGTTGTTTTATATATTCGTTTCACTTTCACCTCCTGCCTTATTCTGACTGGACAACCGCCATGAGGCAGTCAGTTTCCTCACTGGGGAATCAATAAATGGCTCGGAAAAAGGCTAGAGGGCCACTGTTGTCCAAGCTAGGACTATCTTGATCTCCTTAGCAAAGATACTGATATCAAAACGTTGGCCGGCCGTATATGCAAAGCCCTTATACGCGTATTCGATGCCGCAATGTTTATTGATTATCGATCGAAATTAACGAATTAGCTATCATTCAGTGCTACCGCCGATAAGATTACGTCCTGAAAATGGAGACCATGCTGTTGAGTTGCTATCTCGATGCAAAGGCAGCTTTGCAGATTTTAATAAGCAAAGCAAAGAACCTGACTTGGGAGGAGATTCTGGCAGTCTTGATTGGGCGCGCAATTATCGCGCAAATTTAGAGTGGAGCAAAGTAAACTTACATATTAAGTATTGCTATCGAGATCTATTCCTAAAGAAACCTTTTACAATAAATAGAGATACTTAACTCAATCTTAATATGTAGCTCGAATATTTTATTAGTGCTAGGTGATAATATATAAAATACTGCTCCTCAAACTTTTTAAATTAGTGGCTTATCTATATAATAGCCACTTGCGTTACAAAATACGAATTTAGAAATATCGATAGGAGAACATCTGTCAAAATGGTTTTATTGGTTACGAATATGAAATTCGATTTTGTCAACAAAGACACAGAATAGCATGCACACAAAACACAACATTGTTGTATCTCCTGGTCTACCTTATTCAGGAGAGAATCTCATTTGTTCAATACATTTGAACCTTGATTTGCTTTGAAATTAGGTTGTTTTTTCTTTTAAATAGCTCGCTAATTATTCTAAGAATACACATATGTTTAACAGGAATCTATGCTTTATCAAATCGAAGATAATGGTTGAATTTAAAAGTTCAAATACTAAAATTACATAAACCATAGATATTCCCAAATATTAAGAGATTTTTTGTAGAAATCTAGAAAATATTAGACTAGGGCCGTTGCTGTTGTTTACGAAATTTAGCTATAATAAGTTGCTACTTCACGCTTATATTCTATGGGCGTACTATCCTTCAGCTGCAGTCACATAACTTTAGTTAAACGGTATTGTCTAAGAGTCATATGGTCCGAGATTGTTTTCTTATAATCTTTCTTATTATTGATGAGTATTATTATTATTATTTATTCATTTATATTTAAAAAAGAAAGACTTTAAGATAAATTAACACAAACCTTAAAAAAGTTTTCCTGTTTGCTATCTTAACAAACAAACAGTTCTATTTTTTGAAGTGAGAATTTTTTTTTTATCATATTAAATATTTATAAATCGAACTGTAATGTTATGTTTAGTTAAACGTATAACCACTGCTATCCGATTTGTTTTCAGCAATTATTTTAAATTGACTTAGGGTGGATTTCAATTTAATTATAGTATCTTTGAAACGTATTATTTTGCCAGAGACCTTAATTCAAAATGTGTAATTGGCAATTAATGTCGTCATCTCCAATAATTCTTTAGACAGATGTTTAATTATTAAGGGATATATAAATATAATAATATTGTTTACGATTGTATTAGAACACAAAATGAGATTTAAATATTTTGAGTAAAAGTTTGAAACACGGCTCGCGCCTTAAATTATAATATTACTACAAACGTTGCTATTAAGTGTAATCAAACAAAGGTTTATCTCCTTTTAGCTTTTGTTTGTTTTATTTAAATTTATAGCTTGTAGTAAACCGATGCTGACGTTAACGGGGCTCAATTTTATATTCTATAAAACCTCTAACATTAAGCTTTCCGAGCCTGAAATTAAAAGTGCCTCTGCGCTAAAACTCTTCATTATCTGTCGCAATATCATAAGTATTCATTGTAAATAATCGCTTCGGTTCAGACTTAACTAATTAGATTTAGTGCTATAACGTCTTCTTCTTTTTTTAAGTAACCATTGTAGTTGTTTTTGTTGTTGCCATGATAGCATCCCTATAAATTACCAAACCGCTTGCTATAAAAAGTTTTGGAACCTATTAAGCCCTTGTTAAATATATCTCAAAACTGCAGAATGGATTTCAGGGCACTTTATCCGAACACTCCAATTGTATACATTATTCATGATGATGTGTGATAATATTGCGTATAAATTGATTATTCGTGGAAGCATAGCAGTGGATGTTGGAAATACCAACATTCACATGCAGGTTGTGATCTCGGGTTGCTTCTTAATTTTGCACGTTTCTCTTAATGGCAAAGTAACATAGAAAGTTCCCTTTACGTTTCCTTTATCAAAGACTGAATCATTGATTGACCAAAATTAAGTCAGATGCTTTAAGAATGTAAAAAGGAATGAAAAAATAGGGGTTTCTCTTGAACTTAAAAAAAAATATTTGAAAATTTTGAAAATAGCTACATAGCTTTTGCGTCGAATTGTTTATAGATAAACTTGAAAACGGAACTCGCAAGCCTGTCAAATATCAAGTGAAGGTTTTTTCATCTAGATTAATAATATAAATATTTGTATACCACATTATTGGTATATATTGTATATATCATTTTATATTAAATATTTTTTATATATGTTACGTCAAATTTATATAAATTATCATTATTATACTTACTTGTGTATTATTTTATAGAATATTTAGCTAAGTTTAGAATTCTTAAATAGATATTTGAATTTTTAAATGTAATTTTTATTTTCACACCTACCCACAACTTCTCTTGTACATCGTAAGGTTGTCTGGTAAAGAATATTTTTGTAGCGTTTAACCCGCATTTTGTGCATATTTTGTATTTTTGTGCAATAAAGAATTAAATAATAATAATTATTGTATATATATAAAAGGCTTAAAATTAATAAATAAAAAATCATACAATTAAACTTAGGAAAATATACAATGTATTATAATTCATTTACAGAAATTACTTATAATACTCGAGTAAATTGTAGTTCTTCAAAATTTCTGTTGGTTAACTCCTTGCTTCATATACTTTCAAATTCGCTTATTTTTTCTTTTCATCCTGGTTTGTCGTATGATTGGTTGCATGATAAGTGGTTGGTTATTTCGTTTTGTCTGATTTTCCTGTAAAAGATTCCAAAAAATTAAATAAATTAAATATACTAATTGTGTAGCTCGTGAGTTATAATTTATTTTTTAAAATTGATGACTTAAAATTCAAAATATATATTAATTTTAAAAATACATTACAACAGTTACTTTTTCGTAAGATTCTGGTAGCTTGTGGCTTTGAAAAGGAATACCCTTGATTTTGTTTTAGTTAAAGTGCCAAATCATATCTTTTACGTAGATGACCTAAAAATTTTACAGGTGTAGTTTCTAGGAAGTCTTGTTGGAGCACGGTCATTGTCGTAGTAGTGCAAAAGGCCTTAGTGTCATGTTTGCGCGCTTGTTGCTCGCGTTTGGTAGTGTAGGACTGTGCATTGATGCTACTTCTTGATGGAATTAGCGTCAAATACTCTGATAAGGAGATAAAGACGGTCAATTAATTTTTTTTCTGCATATCTTAATTGTTTTAGCTTACTATTCATTGCTTTGTTTTACAACAGCCATACAGATGAATGAGGCTTTGTTTTTGTGCTATATTGATGAGTTCGTAATTCGTGCTCTGTTATAATATCGTAAAAGCTAGTAGGGAAGAACTTATTTAGAATATATTGAATATATACTGAAAACTTTCAGTAAATTTCTTTTGCTGAATTTAATTTACCAACTTTAGTACCGCATTAAAACTGGTATATATAATAGTTGCTTTACAAGGCATAAAATTTGTCGTTTTCCAATGAAACCTTCTTTTAATTAATTAAACGATTCAAATTTCGATTTCATTGATTCATATCATTTCACATCCTTTATTCAGTAATATTTTTTGGTTTATAAAGTTCTCATAACTATTTCAATAAATATAAATAAAGTTAGTGTCAAAAACATTTTGGCAAAAATTTCGTGTTTTATCATCAATTATCATAATAAATAAATAACTATGTTTATAAATTTAAAAACTTAACTTATTTATATGTCAATTTTATTTAATTTATTCTTTAAATATGAAATATTCGTATTAACTATGATAATTTTTTTGATGTTACTATTCAAATATTGACATTAATTATATATTATTAAATATTTGAACCTATAAATTTTTAGCTATAACAAATTTAAAATTACTTACAGAATATTTAAGTGCTAATGCGAAAAGTGTATTTAAATTACAATGCACCTCCTTAATGAAGTCTTTCGTGAGAAATTATCAACATTGTTTAAAATGTAATAGAAATTGTAATAGTATTTAAGAATTACAAAGAAAAAATAGGGCAGTCCGCTGAATATCATTCAACTATATCATTGAAATTTCATTCCATTTCTGTGACATACGATTGTTTTATAAAGTTTAACAAGACGGAAAATTAGATTTGGATAAATCGTAAAAAGTTGCAAGATTATTGTTAAATAAAAACAAAGCTTATTAAATCGTTACGAATATTACTGCGATTTATACTATTGCTTAAAGAGTTCCTTTGAAGAATATTGTATACACGCGTGCACACAATAAAAGCAGGCCTCTTCTCTTCGCATAGGGCTAATAAGACTTAAAAATATTGAGTACTTGTAAGTCTTCAAGACACGTGTAGGTACTATAACATAAAAGTTTTTGCAAGATAAAAATATTACATAAAAGAACTAAATATAATTTGCAGCCGTTTTTACAAAAGAGTATATCTCTAATAAATAATAAGTATATTAAAACCAAATCATTAATATTATGCTTCACTGTCAAATATCAAATATTTTTAAATTTAAGGAATTTTTACTTTACTGAAATGACACGGAAATTAAGGCTATTTATTTTTTTCTAATTAAAAAAAAACAATGATTTCTTAATACTAAAATTATTACATCAAACCATAACTTATGCCATCATAATCTCTTTGAAAAAGACGGTATAGAAGTTTCCCTTCATAAGTTGCTACAAAAATGTATAATAAATCTACTGGAAAGATATTTCGATATTTTCTGGAAATTCGAGGCACTATTAAAGTTTGTCCCCAAAAATCTGCATGAGATATCGTTTAGGAGACTGATTGATCGGAAAACCATTTAATGTTATTATACATCAGCGTCAACCTTTAGGTTACTTTTAAGTAAATGGGATTACGTAAAACTTCAACTATAAGGATATCAAGTACTTAACTTCATTTACTATTAGTGCCTTATTTTACTACCCAATTTTTCTTAGCTCTTTACTACCCAAATTTTCAACTCTTTGTTACATTACTCCTCCTTCAATTTACGAGCTGCACGCACAAAATTTGCACACATGCGCATAATGAGCAAAGCTCGGTCTGAATTGAACTTCAGCCGAATCGTAATTTTAGTTTTCGAGATACTTGATAAAATGTGTCCCATACAGTTAACATATAGGAAGTTTTTGTTTCGCGCGCGACCATTCCTACTACACTACTTCATTTCTCTCTATCCTTTTCGATTAATATTATTTGCAATTATAAATTTGCTCAATACAAGTATTGACATCAAATTATAATTTTTATTCATAAATAAATATCAATATTTAATTCTAGACATTGATGCGCTCGATTGCGTCGCGAGGCTAACCCCGCTTGCGTGGACCTAGTATTTTAAATCCTGGCGCTGAGACTGGTATGCATATGATGTAGTATTCAATATAGATAATATAATAATAGAATGTAACTTTATATTTAAAATATATAATTATTAGTTTTAGAATAAAATAATACTTTCAATATATTAGACCTGTTTAAAGTTTATAGCAACACATTTACTTTCAATACTTTGTTTTATTGTTTTCTTAATTTCAAATGCAGATATTTTTTCTAGTAAGAGCAGAAGTTTTTTTTTTCAATTTATTTCTGCGTATTTAAGAAGTTATTAAATTTGCGAGTGACAATTTTCTAATTATATTAAATAAATAATTATTTTCAAATTAAGCTTAAAATGTATTTGTCTAATATTGAAGATACTTAAATTCTGAAAACTAATAAATATCTTAAATCCGTTGTGAGTTAGTTGGTGTCCAGTTAAGGACTTAATATAAAAATTACTTTGAGATGTACCAAATTCATTAAAAGTTTTTAAAAATATTTTATAAATAAAAACCTACATATGTTGATAAATTAATCCTTAAAAAACATTACAAATTAACGGAACATTAAAAATATGAATTTATAACATTAGGAATGATAAGAAAAAAATTAACACAAAGAATTTACTACGAAAATATAGGACATGTACCTACAATACAATATTATGTTTAACAACTTCAAAGCAAATATAAGAGAGCTCGTAAGGCCAGGTTTTTATACTCATGTTAGCGCTGGTTTTTTGTCATACTAACAGAAATGACGTCAGCACTTCCAAAGCACTATGTATAAATATTTATGCCTAAAATATTCCTTTATTTTGCAATAATTTTATAAATATTTAACTGTTAGAGAAATAAAACGAGTATCTTAAAGTTAAAGAGTTCTTTAACAAGTGTGAAAATACCGGGAAGTAATAATACTTGTTTTGAAGAATCTATTGAGAACGCTTAGCAACTTCACCAACAGTAGTTTTATAAAATTTTGTAATAAATGTTCTATAATATATGTTCTGCTTCCAAAGAAATACTTTATATCCTAATGATATTTATATTCGAAAAATTTATATAAGTTTAAATTCTAAAAATATTAGAAAAATATTAGTATTTTATACTGAAACTTTTTTGAAGTAAATATTTCCAAGATACTGGACGTAAGAGTTTTAGGTTAGAAATCAAAGAGTTACAATTCAATAGAAATATAAAAATTTAACTTTTTATAAAATTGCAAAAGAGGTTACCGAATTCATTTACATAATACTCGGGGCTTACATATGAATTTAAAAATCAGCTGTGCGAAAAGAAAGAATTCCGAGAAAAAGTTAGCTAAGTATTATAAAATATTTCCCGCTCACATAGGTAAAATAAAAGCCGATCAGAGAATAAGAAATACGATTAATTTTCAAAATAAAAATAATATAATACGTTATACCTGATGTTTGAATATAATTCATAAATCGGAAAGCGATGCAATGAAACCCACATACAGTGTCCGCCTAAACCTGCATAGTAAATAATTGGGAATGAGTATAACTTATTTTTGAGCGAAATTTAAAACGCATAGTGATGTCAACTTTATATTCTGACATTAATTATATACATATATATATATTTAATAAATAAATAAAGTATTGTAAGTGTGATAATTCCAGTGTATTTTTACCAACTAAAAATGCTATCTGTATTAAGTAACTAGGGGTGAGGATAAAATTGCTTCTACTTTACCTGACACTGTCTCTTTCATATAGTCGCTTTATTATTTCATAAAAACAAAGAAAAGTAACTGTAAAAGGATTTCGTTTCAACATTTTGAGAAGGAGTATCTGCCACATCGAGGTACCGAATTCGCTGGAAGACTTTAGTTCCAAGCTTTACTATAATCCGAAGGTAATCCCAGTTTCTGCAATTAGTATCTTCTTTTTGCTGAAACACCGTATTTAATATCAAATATTCTCACAATAAAAAAAATTAACTTACTTGCATTTGTTTATTATAATATACTAAACCCTATTTTCCTTACAGTGAAAATCAAAATAAGGGTTGTGTTAACAAAATAAATAAATTTGGAATAGCTAAAATTAAGCAACATTTCTTAATATCTATTAAAAAGTTTCCCAAAAATATTATTAATATTTGAACGTAATATAATATTAGTTCGGTTCATTAGGAAAAAAGCTATACTCTTTTATGGCTATGAAAATTTAAAATCTTCACGTTAGTGAATTTCTGGTTAGAACTTTAACTTCAGAGCTTTATTTGTATAGTGTATTAACTTTAGGATACGATAATTTACTTAGTTTTTAGTTTATATATTTCGTTATAAATTATACATTACACTCGTGCACTTTGCTCTGATGTCACAAAAACTTTACGAGAGCGTGGAGATTTGAGTTTTTAAATTCTATGAACGTATTTTTTATACTCGCTGAATACAACTCGTTGCAATTCTACGCTTCAAAAAGATTTACTTTTCACGCTTGGATATCTTTATATCAAACAATTTTTGAATTTTACGTACTCAGCATTTCACATTTTATAATACGATCGTATGTTTACCTAACTGTTATTTGCCAAATGTATTTAACATTTGTTTATATTAATTATTTGATACTTGCATCAAACAAATACAAATATTTTCCTCTAAATTCAAATATTAATAAAACAAAGCATTTGTTAACAAACGGTTTTATTTAAATTTTTGTATATTTTTTTCTAAAAGTACTTTTTTAAATAATTAATGATAGATCATATCATTAATTATTTAAAAGGGTACTTAGTACATTTATTACTTTTGCTGTTTTGCGGCAATCGTCATCTAGTTTCGATATAAATCTATGGTAAATGAAAGTTTCATGTAAAAAAAATCAGTTCTATTTTAATTAAATAAATATTATAACGCCGGTAGTTGAAAAATTAAAATAAAAAAGAACTGAAAATTAACTTGATGTTATTTCTTGATTCATTTTACAATTTTTAAATGTAAATATAACTTCTTGTCCGATCAGGCAGCTTTCGCCAAAAAGGAATGACTAGCTACTCTACTCTCCTCTCCTCACAGCAACTCGCCCCTCCTCTCTACACCTCGCCTCGCACGTCACATAATGTTGCCCGTAACAATATATTTGTTTAATGAAGCAAAATAAAACATTTTAAAATCACCTGAATGATTTTAAATATTAAAAATAATGTTATATTTATGACCTTTTATTATTTGAATAAATATAAAATTATTATATGATATATCTTTAATATTTTTATCCATCTAATGCTCTTGAAGTTTGCATACTCGGTCGTTATATACTCTTAACGTTGACATACATACTTGTGGAAGAGCTAAAATATATAAAATGATATATAAAAACGAGACACGTAGTATATTAATTTTTTTATATGCTTATCACACCCTCATACTATTGTCATTTTTATAAGAATCTGCTTCTCCTATTTATTTTATTATTATCATGTTATTGTTATTAAAATATTGGTGATTGTAAGTACAGGTAAAAAAATTTCGTAACTTTTTTGCATTTGTAGTAGTTTTTGTATATTTAGAGGGATTCCAAACTTGAAATTTAACTTTCATTGTACACGCTGAAAAAAAGGGTTCCTCACATTTTGAAGAAGAAATTATATTGGCAGTAAAGAGACAGTAAATGTCAAATAAATAACAATATTTATGATTATGGCTTGAATATTTCTTGTTTCGAATTATTATTGTAATGTTGTTAATTACAATAAAATGGGAAGATAATAGTTAACACATACGCTTCATCGGATGAAATAGAGAGTGAGTGTGAAATGTCTGGAGTTGAGGAAGATTATTATCAATAATATGTATAATATTAATATTATTCACTTTTTAAATATTGTTTAATTGATGTACTGACTATAAAAATATAGGTTTATATCTTTATATGGGGACCTTATACAACTACAAATGTATAAACTCAAATTCAAACTCAAACTGTAAATATCTCAAAAATGATTTAACTGTAATTAATATTATACTTAATAGACACATTTTCTACCTTTTTTTTTAATTTTTTTTTTCCTTTGGAAAAACCCGTTATGGGAACCCCGTCGGCCCAGGGAGGTGACGGCCGGGGGGTTATGTGGGACTACCCGGCAGCATAGAGGATGCTGCCATTTTTAAGGCTACCCACTAAAAAACCAATGGTTGCCCTCTTCGCCGTGATGGGACGTCACGGGATCGCATTAACACACACCGTGACGCCCCGGCGAGACCCCCCGAATGAGGGTGCCCCGAGCAACGTAGAGCACCCTCCCATCGTAGGCCTATGTTAGGTAAGAGGGGTCACCCTTCCCCCCTCACCAGGCCTACAACTGAGGAAGGAAGTGACGGGCGTATTCCAGCCTCCTTCTCTCCCTACGAAGCGGGTCAGCGGACGAGGCTGTCTCTTTGTCCCGCTCCGAGGCCTCCTTTGCGGCGATGACTTGCTCAAGACACATATTCTACCTTAGTAGACATCTAAATTTCATCTTGATTTGAATATTCCACAATTGCCGGAGTCAGTGATACCTATTAATGTTTTTTCGTTACTATCCTTATTAATATTCAAGTACTGCTATTGTACTTATAATAACAATTTTTTATTGACAAAAATAATGATAACAGGCAACATTATAAGTACTAATGATAAATAAATATATAGCAAAGCTAATACAAATACTATATTATGCTAGTTTTCTGCGGATTATAAATAAAACCTGAGCATGTCATTTGCATCCCCCTCAGTGCAGCGATTATCAAGTCACCAGATTCAAACAGTGTTTGTTTGAATCTGGCGACCCGATGCCTGATCAATGTATCGAGAGTCACTACGCCGGCTTCAACAAACATTGTTGATGTACTACACCAGATATTTAGTTTAAATAAAACTATAAAGGCGTCATTATACGGAATTTATAAAACTTTAAAAATTTCAATTCATATTATAGCATTTATAATAAATGAAAAATATTTACATTTTATATCTCATTATAGAGGTATAACTTGAGTTATCTAAGTATATGGTATTCTATTTAATTAATTATTGTTTGTATTTATTCTTGTGTTTTTAAAATGGGTTAAAAGTTATAATAAAAAGTATGTATTAATCATGAGATTTCTTTTATATTTCGCGTACTAAATTTTGATACACCCCATATGGCATCTTCTACTTGCAGCATGTTTTAGTAATAAATAGACAAACATCCATCGATCTATATTTTTTCATTTATAATAAAGGTCTCTTTTTTTAATTTGTTTTATTACAGAAAATATAAATATATATATATAAATACATTTCAGTATTTGCTCTCAAAAACGCCCTTGATATTATTTCTATTTAAATTGTTGAGTACTGTTTCACATTATTAAATTTATGATTTAATAAAAATATTTTCCCAAATTATATATTAGATTTTGTATACTTGTACAAATCAAAAATATTATAATTAGTATGGTATATTTCTGTTTTTAATCTATCATGTTCTCTCACTGTCTTACAATCGGAATGTTTATATTAATTTCTGTGATTGATAATTCTTTTAGACTAATTTTTATTCCATTCCATTGTTATTATTTTGTACATCTACCTCTGTAAAGTGCATTTCTTTTTCGTTGCTCAATATAATGTCGCTGTGTATATAAAACAGTAGACAAGAAGGATAAACTGATTGTCAGGCCTTTGTTTCAGATGAAAAAAAAAAACAAAAATATATCAATTTTTTTTCTTTATTGCAAAGATATTATAAATATGGTACAATATTTTTGTTTTTTTTTTCATCTAAAACAAAGTACTCCATATATTTTTATTGGAAATAATGAGCCAAAATGCACAGTTATACTTAAGTAAATAATACAAAATAATTTAGTCACAGCGTAAAATAACTTCGTAATTTTAACATTGTTATAAATCAGCATATTTTCAGCATACAAAAAAGAAAATATGATGAGTGGCTATATCACTAAAAAGAGCTATATTTTATATTTCTGAATTACTATTTATTAATATTTATCGGTAAAAGCAATCTATTGTGACACATTTGTTATTGCCGGGAGAAAACATTATTGGCAAATAGTTCCACTCGCATTGTGCCACGAGTCACATACTACTTATTTATGTAATACCCCAAACTAAACCGTAATACTCTTCGATAAGATGACCTATTATTCAGTCATAAATATAGTATTTTCTTAGATTTTCACTAGTATACATTTTAAATGAAACTATTTTTTACGTATTAAAACTCGCGTGTAATTTGGTTACATTTTAATTTTAACCCGACGTTTCGAATGCTTTGCAGCAATCGTCTTAAAATAAATATTTTCGCAAGACTTTTGGTTAAAATCTACAAAAGTTGTAGATTACCTATATGTTACATGCAAATAATACTTATGTACAACAATAATATGAAAAAAATAATAATCTGCCAAAAACATGTGACGTCCTAAATTTAATATTTTACACATATTTAACGATAGTGTTATCTGAGCTATCAAAAGTGTTGTGAGAGCTATCAAAAATGTAATACAGACTTTGTTATATATAATTGCTTTTAATACCAACTCTTAGTTTATTTACAGCCCAGGTCATACATTACATTAGATATCAGAAACCTTAATAACAATTAAATAAATAAAATTTAAACGATCTCATAAACAACAACATGTAATTTTCAAAAACTTGACATTTAAAGTAAAACGACATCCAGTAATGTATAACGGTCAACAAGGTCTTTCACAAAAATTGCGGTACGTTAATCAATCTGTGATTTGACCAAACTTATTAGATTTAGAAGACTAAATATATATTAGATGCAAACTAATGCTGTTAAATGGGGAAATTATGGAAGTAGTTGATTCCACAGTTTTTCTTCGAATCGACGTACATGCTAAATTACAATGGAGCCCTCATATTGCTGAATTGGATAGCAATGTATTTCTGCCGCGTATGTATAAAAAATATCCCTTAAGAAACAACAGCGAAGTTACTATCTTAACATAATAAACTATATATGCTATATTCTTAGCATAATAAAAATCTTAACATTCCGGTATATTATCCCGGTTACTAATCTGGGGTAGTATTTCTGATACCAATAATATTTTTATTTTACAGATATAAATATCATGAAAAAACAGGAACTAATACAAAATACATTGTGTGTTATTCCATTCAAAACGGTGTTTTATGGCTTTAGTTATAAAAGATAATAATAATAGTAATAATAATAATAATTAGAGGCCGCTGCGTTTCTGTCGCCATCACTTTTCAAGTCTCTGACAGAATCTTTCCAAGTGGAGAGTAACTGACGAAGAAAAATTGTTTGCTAAAAAACTTACTTCCAATGATTTCAATATCTTTGTTCTACTAAATTATCACTTTAAAACATTTCAAAACAAGTACTATAAAATCCTTAAGTGATTAATTAAATAATATATCTATGGTTGCATGCAATGATTTCTTGATTTTATTAGAATACTGAATTATTAGTAGTTACAATAAAAACTTTTATTTCATTAAATTACATTAATACACAATATAAATGTTTTATAGAAAAATATCTGTTAATTTCTTATTTTTTCAAGTTTTATTTCATTTTTATAGCCAGAAATACACTGCACTTATAAAAAATCGGCTTCTAGTTATTTTTTCTATGTATTCATTTTGTCCTTGCCGTAGAGTAAAGAATTTCAACTGAAAATCAGTGTATAAGGGATAAGGCTAATGAAAATAAGCAAATAGTGTATAAGAGATAAAGGCCACAGAAAAGTGAATACATAAGGAATCTGTTATACAGTTTTAATTACTTCAACAAAACATTCAATATCTTATAATAAAACAAGTTCCAATCTAAACAGATAGTATTTATACAAATTTAATCAGCGCAAATCGTTTATTTGCGATAAAGTTAATATTTTGACATCCGGGCCTCATACGCCGACACATATTTTAGATTAATTTATAACACTGAAAATGTTGTAAAATAATGTGATAATCTGTGTGAAGTGATATCGTGAAAAAAACTGTTTGTCTTTTATGAAAAAATAATAATTGTATAGAGTTTTTAAATGACTGCAATTCAAAAATCTCCATCTTTAAAATGCATTATTTCATTAAATTTTTTCAATAGATTAATTTTTTTCCTTTTATTTCAAACTTTTTTCCAACATTCACAAAAAGTTACGATATTCTATTTAAATGAAGGTTATTTTGTATTGCATGCTATCATCTACCATTTAATCGAATTTATTTTGTAAATAATTGAAAGAGGGCAAGAACTCATTACGAGATATTTAAAACTACAGAATGACGTAAGCCCAACTTATGTTATGACGTTTATTTAAGAAGGTATGTATTCGGAATTTCGGGTACTTCAATCTGTAATACTAGGTCAATACTAGGTCCACGCAAGCGGGGTTAGCCTCGTGACGCAGTTGAGCGCATCAATGTCTAGAGTTAAATATTGATATTTATTTATGTATGTATAATACTTGTTTTGAGCAAATTTATAATTGCAAATAATATTAATCGAAAACAGAGACAAATGGGAGAATAAGCGAAAAGAAATTGTTTAAAAAAAATCGTTCAATAAAATATCGAGCGTAGTTGTTTACTGGTTGACGTTTCACACACGCCTGCGGTGAAAGCACGTGAGACGCTTCTGAAGTAGTGTAGTAGGAGTGGCCGCGAGCGCGAAACAAAAAACGTTCTATATGTTAACTATATGGAACATATTTTATCAATTATCTCGAAAACTACAATTACGATTTGGCTGATTATCAATACAGACCGAGTTTTGCTCATTATGCGTATGTGAGCAAAATTTTGTGAGTGTAGCTCGTAAATTCAAGGAGAAGTAGGGTAACAAAGAGTTAAAAATTTGGGTAGTAAAGAGCTTCGCTTAGCTCAGCTCAATAAGAGTTATCTTAAGAATTCATTCCTTTGTGATATTTGGTAGTTGAAATGTTACGTACGTGTATTACGAATTTAGATTTCCATCTTAAAATCAATAAAAACTAAATCAATATAAAGCAGCTATTATTTTATCTAGTTCATAAATTAAAATTAAATTATACAAATTCAAATATACCCAAAATTAAAAAAAATCTAACCTAATTTATAAATAACGTTATAGAAGCCTATAAAAGACATTACATTGATACTAAAGCTACAGAATAAATGACAGAGTTGTGCTTTTCCTAGCTTCGCAAAAAGCCCGATAGGCGTAGAACACGAACTAACAACATTGAAAGTACGTTTCATATAGACGTCGTTATCATTGTTCACATTTCATGGCTACTACCATAGGACGTATGTTTCCGTTAGAACCGGCGTCAAATCGGAACTGCTGTGCGTGCTGCGTCTGTATAACTAAATTACTTATAACTACAAGTAGGAAATTCATTCTTTGATTTTAATAAATAAATAGTAAAAGTCTTTTGCAACATGATATGTAGACTACATACTCTAATTGAACAGCCTCTGTTACACACTGTAGCTTTAAATTAATGTATACATAAGTGTCAATAGGTATTTTAATAAAGTCATTTAGACGTCAAATTTATTAAAAGTTTATATATAAGTTGTTATATTCTATTAAAAATATTATTTAATAGACTATTTTTACACACTTATCCATTATATTCGTTTATTAAAATTTTTAAAATAATCCATTTTTAATAATATTTAATTTTTACGGATTGTAAAACATAAGTGTAAAGGATTTCTTTTTTATATTATTTATTGTTCATATAATTTACGCAATATAAATTAAGCATTTCATATTTTTACAAATAGATCCCTTACCTCTGCAGGAAATATATTGTTTCGAGATATCGTTTCCACACTATCTAATCTGTTATTGTTCTGGGATTACTATGTTATTTACGTGGCTCTGTAGGATATAGTTAATTATCTTTCGAACAATGTATTATGAATGACCTTATTATATAGCAATATTAATGTAAGATACATTATTTATTTTATGTTATATTACACATATATTGCATTTAATCTTGTTTGATTTTGAATTTAAGACATTTTTTATATTTAATAGCTCATATTTAACATTCTAAAAAATAAAGATATTTCAAAAATCCGTTTTATAAAATCCGGGTTTTTACAATAACGTTCTTAAACTGAAATTGAATAGATACTTAAAATTTAAATATCTATTTTTTAAATGCACCTATGATATTTTACTATATGTAATATATATATTAATAACTAATAATACTAAAATGATAATAAACTTATGTGCTTTTAGCTTGTCTACAGTTGTAAACCGCGTATCCTAAAATTCGCTGTCAATTATTCAAATTATATCATTACCAAATTAGAACTTGGTAAATTGTCGGTATTTGTCCAAATTATTTAACCATTATCAGTCTGCACTGGATTTATTTGCGATCTTTTTGTGTAAAAGATGTAAGCACATTAAATTTAATAGTAAACAGAACAAACGTCAAAGAGAGGATGGTCTGACTCAGTTTGTAGCAATAAATTGCAGCCAAGATTTAAGGTTTTTATACATTAGTACTTCATACATTAAAAAAATATATATTTTTTTTTTCTTCATTCAACAACTCTCATTTATATTTGTGATAGAAATGTTGTCAAAATATTCAGAACGTTTAATTTATCATATTGAAACTGTCTTATCCTATCCTAAACTTCTAATACAATGTTATTTGGATTCGAAGACCACAAAAATTATTGTGAAGCGCCATCTAAGTCCATCTGTAAATGGTATGTTTATACTGTCCAAGGTGTTGAACATAATGGCTTACAAATGTAGTCAACGTGGAAACTTTTCTCGCCCACAGATGAAGTAAAGTATCACAAATGCTTTTGTGTTATACATCGGGCTTGTACTTTCAACTAAACAATAATGTAAACATGCCGCCACGGTAGTTTTGTAGTGAATACCTGAAGACTGAATCTGGAATAAAACAATAGAAAAAGAACAAGATATAGCCCGCACCCCAGCGCATCATAAAGGCAAAAAATCCAAATATTCAGATTCAAAATGACCTAAACAAATTTTGAACTTATCAGTCTAGGGAAATGTCAACCTTTAAAGAAGAAATTTCTAAACTAAATACAACAATGTGCGATTTTAATGATCAAATTAATAAGGAAGATCTGAAAATCACGATATTAGGATAAAAAAATTGAGCAAAACCGCCCAGATATATGTCCCTCTGAAATTATTAATCAATTAAACAAGAAATTTACGAACGGACACAAAAGAATCTTAATAATGTCACAAAACTGACTGGACTTTAAGAAATGGGTGAATAAAGATCTAATTTAAATAGTCTATCAAATTTTAATAAAAACATATATTTTATTCTCTCCACTGACGTTATGTTAGCAGTGACAAGCGATCCTTCTCGTTCCTACGATAATAATGAGCTAATTGTATATACAATTATTTTTAATTATAATTGTAGATAATATTCATTGTCGATGTTGTAGCTACCTTTAAGATCTGGATTGAAGAACAGTTTGCTCCGATAGTATCTAGAGCTCCAGCGTCAGGGACACCTAGCCCAGGAGATTCAGAATGTATAATGACTAATGGGTATCCGCTCTTATTTTTATGTAAAAAGCAGGCAAATGAGCGTGCCGGTCAAAAAGCGTTTGTATTTTTAACATAGTGTCTCCTATTTTATACTTGTCAATCCAGCCTACTTACATCGCCTTACACCGCAATCTGTTGAATGTTATTGAACTAAAAGTCAAATAATAAACAAAATATAAACTATCGTACAATTCAAATTAAAGCTAAGTGTGCAAAATTTCATTTAAATCGATTCAGTAGTTTAGGAGTTCTCTGCTGAAGATATAAATATTATATTTTATACACACATACACAATTCTTTTCTTTACGTATAAAGGCTGCCTCTAAAAATCAGCGTCGAAGGTTTCACACCTTCGATATTAATTGAGGTTTTCCTTGTCTGGACACCAAGTACATACGAATTATTATTATTATTTTATGTTTTAATTATTGTCAATCTTATTATTATTATTATTATTACTATTTTCTTCTGTGTTTAATTTCTGTTTGTATGTTTTATTCTATAAGTATTTTTTTTTAATTTGTTATCAGTTTTATTTAAAATTTGGTTAATTGAAATACATATATATATATGGTGTAATGAAATACAAGTGTTCTTATAAAGCGACTACATAGAGTACGGTAAAATTGTCGCAGTGAAAAGTGAAAATTTTTCGTGAATATATCCATAGTATGACGATTGGGTAGATGAATAATACTTTTTAAAGAACTTGAAACGCCATATCAAACAAATGCGAAAATCTGTTCAGTTTTGTTCTAAGCACTAAGTACTTCAGTAGAAAGACAAAGGCAAGGATTCAGTAAATTTCTATTTTCTAGACTCTTTCATAAGATTTGTGTACATCTAATTCTACAAATCAAATCCGATGTTTCAACGAAGAGAAATGATAATTGTGATACCAGGGAGCTAGTTTTATGTAAAAATATGTCTTAATATTCTCAAATGGAGTAAAGTGAAATTGCTTTGATATTTTAGGAAACTTTTATCATAACTTATTTTAAAATTGACATCATTTTAATTGCAACATTGATGCTTATAAAAATATTGTTACTTTTTTATCGTACGTTCTCTAATTTTGTTAGTTATCTTTTTAATTAAATTTAAATTAAATAATATATAATATTTTTTTTAGTTGTCCAACTGGAAAGAAAAAAAATATATTTATTCAAGAATAATAGATAAATTTGATAACATCACAATAATAATATAGAAAATATTAATAATAATAACAATAAAAAGAAAAATAAACAAAAAAAATAACATTAAAAAAAAGAAAAAAATAATAAAAAGTATCTCGTTCTTACATATACAATTATATCTGGTAGTGGGCAATAAAGGTAACTTTAAAACAAAGCTCAAGAAGTAGATATTCTATTCTCTGTTTAATGATTAATGTAATCGTTGAGTATTTGAATAAAAAAAAATGAATTAGACAAGCATTCATTCATTCGCGAAACAGCTACAAATTAGAACGCTAGTTTTGTTTATAATTAAATAAAGTTTAGCTGGTTTGAAAATAGCAAACCACTGAACAAACTTCACTCTCAACTTTAAAATAATAAATTAGTAACACAATTTATTTTTCTCAAAGTAAATACAACTTTATACACAACTTCATTAAGCAATTTTAAATGCAATACTAACAGATGTATATTTTGCCAGGCAATTTTCTAATAATACTGAGTTACGAGTGTATTATTCGGTAATATATGGGTTTCATTTGCTTAAAAGCTTTATTCACTTGTAATTCCAAACGCAGTTTTCAACGATGATGGCGCCATCAATAGAATTATCATCATTAAGGGTTTAAGCTGTAGCTAAAATTAAATATTTACCTATATAATATTGAGCAGTTTAAAATTTATAAAATAAAATAAATACATAAACGAACAAATAATCATGTTATTATATTTATTTTATCATAGTGTTAGTCTCTTTACCACTTAAACGAAGAAAGAAAATAACAAAAAACAAAATACATAATAGCAGCTATGTTACGCTCTATTTATATAGGACGAGATATCACTGATAGGAGTCGCGGATGGTGAAGCGATTAGGCATCTACTTGAAGGTCGTCGTGCGTATCTATATGCTTCTATTATTAAACTACTTTTATTTGGTTGTTTTAACATTACGTATCTAAGAATAGTTGTAATGTACTCTTATATTCTCGATACACTGGCTCAATACCTAACGATATGCGCAGACGTCGCGTCCGTTCCCACCTGTGGCTCGCACACTAATAATCACGCACGCCAAGCCACACCATGAGCACGAGACGATGTATATAGCTACTACTATATTTATAACTCAAAAGAAACACTTCAATAATAAACTTCCAGCGTATTTCTTTATTTTACCGCAAATTACACCTTTTTTGTGTGATTAACGTAGGACTTTAAGTTTTGTAAGCGAATTATAAATACATTTGCGAAAACGTCGAATCCTCTACAAAGCGCTACCAAAATCATGGTCTGAAAAGGTCTTTATTATATTATAATAATGTGTGTCTGTTCGTTTACGCAGCACGCTAAGCTCTCAGTAGGCAGAATGTTTTGCGATCTCTTCACTGATAACCGTTATTTTTCTTTTTTCTCCATTTATGTAAAACTAAAACGATTTATTCACCTAAACCTTCGATAGAAACCGCATTGCATAAATATTGTAATGTATAAAAACATATCTAATTGTGCAAAACTGTACAAAAATTCATTTAATACTTTTAAATTATTTACACATATACAGACAAACAGATGGGAGAGTTTATTTTAAAATATCTATAGATGTAAATTATTAGAATAGATCTAAAACAAAAACTTTAACTTGTTAAAAAGTGTAACATGTAATGTTGCTTCATATAATTTTTTTTTTAATTGGTTTAAAATTTGTACTTGTTTTATAAGAAGTTACTTAGTTATATTATTTTAATCTTTTAAAAATTATAAAATTTTTGCACTACGGCGCAGGGTGAGTATAATTTATAAAATATTTAGGCATATGTCTATTCCCTCATAATTTCTTAAATATTGTCTATTGTTAGAAGGCTATTATTAGAAGCGTCTTGAGCGTCCATTAAAGTCCACTTGTAAGTCATAAGAAGCTTCACATTATAATTAACTAAATAATGGGTGATCTAGCGGAAACAAAGTCATAAATTTATTACTTTTTTAAATGATACTTTGTTAGGTAATAACCTTCTTATTAATACATTGCATATCCTATATGAATATTGGTAGCTGTTGCACTTGGCAATATAGTTTTATTTTGTCAATATTTTTTAACTCTACACTGTCAACATAAGACAATGAATAACAAATCAACAGTTATTTATTTAGAATGCATTAAAAGTATCTCTCTCTCTCTTAAAAGTAGCAGTCTGGTTCGGAGCATAGTGAGATCGCGGAGTGAACTGCTCGAATCTATTCGAACAAATTCCAATATGTGAATGTAGATGGATATTCACTGGATAGATATCTAGTAGAAATGATGCATCATGAAAATTTTTGTGAAAATTGATGAAAACTATCGTTTTAATTTATATAATAAGTAGTTTTACAATTATAATAGCAGCTTTTTAATATAACCATTACATTTAATTAATAAGGATTATTTGTATGCAAATATAATTGTGGCTAAATGCACCGTGTGGAAGAACATTAGCAGCGCATTCTATTAAATAAATCACTCCATTTCACGAGCTCTGCAAATTAGACAT
Source organism: Mechanitis messenoides (assembly GCA_959347415.1). Lineage (NCBI taxonomy): Eukaryota > Metazoa > Arthropoda > Insecta > Lepidoptera > Nymphalidae > Mechanitis > Mechanitis messenoides. Next base: position 10,734,072 of record OY365771.1, read on the forward strand.
TTCTATTTCAGCTATCAATAGTGTTAGAATATAAAAGCATTGGGTAAATTTTGGAAAATTCGCATAGTAATAATGATTTTATTTATATATTTTATTTAACCTTAATTTTTATTATAATTGATGGTTTTTTTCCTGTTTATATAAAAATATGAACTCCTTTTTACATCTTTAATGATAGAGATCAAAAAAATAATACTACAATATAATATTCCTTCAATGTCATCATAAAAACTACAAATAATTTGGATCATATTTGTTATTGAAAGATTTCAAGATGATTAATTTATTAATAATACTATTAAGACAAAAAAAAATTAATGCATTTTAAAAATAAGATTGTTTCAACAAGTAATATTATCATTAAATATTATTATTTTTAAATGAAAAGAGAAATGAAAATACGATAATGAAAATGGATTTTTTAGGTTTAATAACATAACACCGCACCGCACCGTACAGTACCGTACCGTCGATCTAAATTTCGATTAAATAAAGTAATACATACATTGGCAGGTCCCGTAATTATCTAAAATAGACTGAACAAGACCGATTCAATTTAGCTCAATATTAATTTCATTAATTTATGTCTAAATAAGGCAAGTAATTTTCAATATAATGTATTTAAAACTATAACTACGCTTGTTGAACGAATTTATTAATTTTCATACTATATAAAACTGGGGCCTTTAAAACATAAAGTAAATAATAGTAAATTTTTCATCAAATACACTTATTTTATTAATTTTATTTGAATTTATTTGAAAATAAGACTAAGTTTAGGTTTCTCCTGTCAAAAGGCCATATTATAATAACAAAGGCTTAAAATAAAATACAGCACAGGTCATATATCGATATTTTTTTTTTGTTTTGGCAGTTCTCCTTACATACTGCTATTAACTCTGTTATGTGATTTGTTTAAAAAACAAAACGAAAATAAACATTAACGAAAGTATATATATTTTACGATTAAGAAACGTAAAGGCGCTTGATGGCGTTCAGATCAGATTAATTTTTTTCATGATAACTTTGAAATTATTCTTCCAAATTACTAAGTATAAAAGAAAAAGTTTATCTACATTTAATACTAAGAGCGACAAATCTATTTCTTTTTATAATAATTTGATTAATAATTTAAATTATGTTTCGTTATAAAATATAACCAATTTAATTGTTTATATTTTACTTTTACATAAAATTTAGAGGTCAGCTGTATAGGATTTTTATTTAAAAGATTTAATAGTACGGCATATTATCTTCGTGTACGTGTGATAATAATTAAGGCACCGCTGAGATATCACTCAGAGGGCCGTATATTTACCGATTTACATGATACTTATCGTTATAATATATTTAATTTATACAAAATCTTAATAAGTTCTAGATTATGTGTTATTTTGATCTATAAGCTATATAATTGTACAATTTCATCTTAATTCGTTTAGTAGTTTTTGCGCAAAAGAGTAAACATAGACAGACTACATAAATCGGTATTTATATTATTAATATCTTTATATACAATAGTACCCATTTGGTTTACAATCTACTGTAAGGTTAAATTTTTTCTTAAGTGGATAATACATATCAAAGTAAATATAATTCTAAATATAACATTATGAAACTTACGTCTAAAATATTATAGTTTTAATGTTAAATATTTACAGTACATATATATTTTAGTTTGACAAGTTATTAAGACCGCATCAAAGCCGTTCCCTACACGTATACCGGTAAATTAGACATCGTAGTAAAAGTAGCTGATTTGAGACTAGCCCCACATTTACATCTACATAGATGCTATATTAATATGTTTACGAGTTCTAGTACAATAAAAAATCATAGAGAAATATAAATTTAAAATAATTATTAATAATTTAATGTATCTACTTCACTATTATTGAGTCTAGTGCTTTTTATTTAAATTGAATGATAGCAAAGAGATGCTAGGATGGCATCGAGAAAAGTGAGCAGGAGCATAGCATTTATTTAAATATATATGAAGCCAGCGCATTTACATATTTTTGTTATAACGAAATCTAAATTATAAATAAAGAAAGCTCCGCATAATACGTTTACAATTTATGATATTACACAAAACAGGTAATGACTATATGATGTCCTTAATCAATAGTAGGTAAATATAACATCGAGAAACTGATGTTACTGAAACATGAACTAAAAATAATCTTCCCTTTGCTTTCCTCATTTGTTTTAAAGCATTATAAATTTTTTAAACAGTAAATATTACAAAAGCGAATTATTTTATTACCACAATTCTATGATGTTATTGATCGTTATTATAATGTAATAAAGAACAGAATTACTAAGTCTAGATGGTATTTTAAGTTAAAAAGACATACTTTCGTTTTGAATAAAAAAGTAATTTGTGATAACATTACGTTTTAAATTAAAATATTTCTTTGGACAAATTACCTAACATCAATATTTGTAAATTTAAAAATACATCATTCTACTAAACTAAACTTTTAAGATCCTTTACTTGGTTTAGAGTTTTATAATGCAACGTATTACACCAAAACATAAATCTTCGACATATGAGGTGTAACGACAGCAATACCAATGCCCATAAAAAGAAGTACATATACTAGTAATCCGCAAAACGCTTAGTCGATTTTGTAGCTATAAACCATTTCATATTATAAATAAACATTTAAAAATTTTAGATTTAAAAACTTAATTATTATTTACAAATTACTGTGACAGTTTTAGTATATATTTATTTTACACCACACTGAAAAAATAAGATATAATGAAAAGAGAACGATACATAATTATCGGTTCTATAACCAAGATACCGATTTGAGTCAGCTTCGGAGAGATTCGGCCAATTTACCGGCCAGGTTACCTGAGCTGTAGCCTCCGTCTATTTTGTTAGAATTACCAAACTGTTTTGTTAAGTTAAATATTTTCTGCAGGTGGATAGCAGTCATTCATATAGAGTAAATGTGGCATGCTTTTCCCTCCTCTTCCAAATTGCTCGTAAGCAGAAAGCTAAAAAAAATCAGATTTATTGGCCAGAGAACTTCAATCGAAGCCTTTTTCCTCAATCATATCATATCATAATATCATAACCAAAGATTTGCATTAGATCCTAAAATTCCAACTAATGTTTATAGTGTCAGCGACCGTGTTTCTTTTGGTTTTCATATAGTCTGCCTAACTAACTCCAAGGGTTGACGGCTTCTGATATTATTGGTTTACCTTTTTATGCCTTTTTAAATTGGCTAGGTATTCCACCAGGGGTTCACTTACTTCATACTATATAGATATTAGCCCTGTCTTCCTTGTCCTAGTAATGTTCAAAGATTATATTACATATGCAGATATCGTTAAAAAAGCTAAAGCTATGAGTATCTTATATATTGGATATTATACTGTTAAAAAAGAAAAATCTTCAAAAGAAGAAGGCTTTGTTTTAATTAAGTCAGTAATCCTAATAGTATACCAACAATTTATTTATTAAGCACTGGTCAATTGTACACATCAAATGCAAGTGTTAAGTATATTTCGATTTCATATTTAAGCAAATAAGCCCTTCTAAGAATTCACAAGCCATTTTAAAATTATAACCATCAGAGCTTAAAATGCGGACTGTTCCTGGAAGACTTAAACTTTAGTGACGCTTCTAGCACTGTTGACGTTTAGATATTCTAGGTTCTCTTAACATATCTCCTGAGGTGATTGAATGGTTTCATTCATACTTGCGTGGACGAAGGCAAAGAGTGGATGATTGTTCCCAGACTAATGCCGGAATCCCCCAAGGTGGCGTGATGTCTCCTCTTCTTTTTTCTATATTCATTAACTCTATTAGCCAATCACATCTCTTCTCTCTACCATATGTATGCTGACGATCCCCAAAACTATTGCCACTCCTATATCTCGATGTTACCAGAAGCGATTGGTAAAGTAAATGATGATTTGCAAATAATATTGAACTAGTGTAAATCTTTAGTTTAAAAGTTAATCCTTCGAAGACAAAGTCAATTATATTGAGGAGCTGAAAACTTTTATCCCAAATTGATCGCTTAAATTTACCACCAATAATATTTGACGGCACTCAGGTACCTTTTAGCAATTCCATAAATAATCTTTTTATCCTTTTTGACCAAAACCTTTCTTGGAATCCACAAATAATCATTTATTTATGGATTTTTTTGTGGATTCACTTCATAGTGAGCAGGAAGATATTGGCCTCTGCTTTTTCCTTAAGAAGGTTATGCATTTTTCTTCCAATTTTCACAAAAATTGTTATTGCTCAAACTATCATCTTACCTATGCTTGACTTACGCTGACTCTTGATACCTTGATATTTCTGAAGAGCATCTAAATAAACTTGAGCGCCTTCAAAATTAATTTATTAAGTTTATATTTAGTTTACGAAATATGACCACGTCTCACGGTTTAGCGAAAAATTCAAGTGGTTGCCTCTTCGCTTTCGCAGGAATAGTCATATTCTCGGTCTGCTTTATTCAATACAGTTCAATCCAGTAACTCCTACCTATTTAAAGGAGCGGTGTAAATTTTTAAAATATTCACATAATCGTTCACTTCGCTCTATAGACAACTCCCAACTCAAAATTCCTTCTCACTTTACTACTTTCTATACAAGTTCCTTCACTGTTCATGCTTCTCTTGTTTTGTTGTTACTTCTTTCGTTTTTATGTTATAATACTCTTTGAGGATGTACAATAAAAGATATTATTATTATTATTATTATTCTGTTGTGATAGCTGCTTCAAAACAGTCAATATAGTCAACCATTTACGAACAACTAACACTATCGCAATTAATTCCATTTAAGGGTCTAATGATTTTAGTAAATTAGTTAAGTCTTTTTTTAGGGAAAATAATTTATTTTTAAATTTATGAATATTTTTATATATTTTGGTATTATAACGTACAACTTTTACCTTAAACGCAGTATATAAAAAAAAAGCAAATAGTATTATCTTCCAATTTAAATTCAAATACACAATACTAATATTTTGGTTGTAATTTTATAAATAAGTCAAAACTCAGCCATGGAGTTTCTTGCCGATTTTTTTCCATTGACCAATCCTTGGCACCATTCAACTAAACTATGTCGTTTCATAAGTGCAATCTATACGTAAATGAGATTTAAAAAAATATTTTGACTTGATCTTCTGACTTATAGTGCCTGACGCGACGTATCTCAAAAGTTTTGCAACGTAGGCGTTTTAAAAGTAAAAAACTTCGTACCAGGCACTGTTTAAATCATACCCGTTGACAGTAGTAGTCAGCAAACTTCTACTCTTTTTGCTGAGTTGTCTAGTTCACATCCGGAAAACGATTAAACGTTTCAACGAGAACGTCGGTTACGATAATAGATATCCCAGCTTGAGTTACAAAGTACAAAAAAGTTATAACTACAGTATAAGTTTAGTTACACTGGGATACTCAGGCGATATATCTGCAACTATGTTGAAAATAACAAGAGAGGTTGGTTGGACATTGAAGTTAATTTGCATAAAAAATGCTTTGAGCAGATTGGTCGGAGAGGAAAGTTAACCGAGCAAGTGTGGCCCGATGTCGGTCGACTCAGCGCACTTCTGTTGTGCAGCCACGGGACAGCAGTATAACTTTATCAATTGATCATATTCAGCTAGTAACCATTCGGAGTGTCGACGATCCCAGGGTGTCTGAAAGGATAAATTCATTAGCGTTGCTTAGCAAATCACATATCTGTGATTTTTCTGACTAATGTATGACGAAGATTATTTCAAATTGTAATTCGATCTGGTTCTTGCCTCCGATATAAATTTTTGGGATACGTAGATGATAAAAAAGTTGTAGAAATACATATGCCGATTGCTTGGCTCTACAGGGATCAAGTACAATCTGAAATAGAAACCATGGTACAATGCTAATCTTGTTAAATTCAAAAACACAAACTTAACTGTTTTTCTCTAAGGAGCCCATTCACTTAAGTTCGTACTTTCCAGTATGTATCGTTGTAATACAGTGACTGCCTTCAGTTACAAGGAATCGTAATTTGGAACATTTTATTAAACACAGATTCGTACGTCAGTACTGCGGTCACATATTGGCCGGTGTCGCAAAATGTCGCCTTGCAGCTCTGGACTCAATTGAGACGTGAGCAAAGAGAGAAATTGGCGACTGGAAATTAGTTCATACCTAGATACCGTAGTTGCGTATATATAGTAGACACATAGCCTCGAAGGCAATCGTGGAAATGCTAGACTCTCAGCGTACTATAGAATATATTTTGTTAAATATGCCCAAGAATTACAAGAGCTAGTTCCGTTATCATTTTTCGTTTAGCTTTTGTTTAAATACAGATTAAATAAAGTTTTCGCTTTAATACAATAACCTTTTACGAAACAAATTTAATTTGTGGGAATTCTATAATGCAAGTTTATATGAAATAGCTTTAGTCTGGCCTTTTTTAAAATTATTTTTCTCTTATAAAAGTGTAAACTTACTAAACAGCTTTTAAACGTAATTTAGTGTATTTTTTTTTAATGAAAAATAGCACTTTTCAATAGGAATGCTAGGAAACAATGCTTCAATCTATTTTCCTATATTCCTTATTAAGTAATATTGCTCCATACCGAGTGCTTTGATATGCTTCAGAATTCCAATATTTTGTGTTATACCTAAGAGTATAATTAAACTTTTTGTTTTTAATTTGGCCACAAACCACAACCTTGGTCGGTAAATTGAAATAACAAATATCGTTTAATGTTACAAATACAAGATATGCCCGTATTAATTATTTTCAAGTAAACTTAACAATGTCGAAGGACAATATCTTTTTTCATACATAACAATTTTCTATTTCTATTATTGCGTAATGGGAACTGTATTAATTGTTACAACTTTATTAGTCTCAAATTCAAGGATAATATTTATTTTTTTTATAACATTTTCTTAAAGTTAAATAAAACACATTAGTTTCATTGAAGCACTATATAAAAGTTCTCGTAAAATTAACATATTCTTTACAAAAGCAAATGTCACGTATCGTGGATAATTAATTTTATTTCGAATAACGCTTTGTGGTTTTATGAGATCAATCAAAGTATATGAAAAAAGTTTGACTTATAACATTTTTTCAGGTCAGTAATTTTTGTATATTTACCTAAGCATAGATTGCCCTCACGAAAAACATATTCTAGTTTTATTATTTCAAAGGATAGTTCCAGAAAACGTACCAGCAAGAAACTCCATAGATACCTCTTTATCTTATTTATATAAATACTAATTATTATTATTAATATTAATAATAATAATATCCTTTATTGTATATCCTCAAAGAGTATTATAACAAAAAAAAAGAAAAAAATAATCATAGTAATGACAATTTTAAAATATTTATAAGGCAGTCCACCATTTTATGGCACAAGATTTAACAAGAGTTTTTTATTTCTCAGCTTTGTTACAATCCGGAGGTAATCCACGTTACTGTAACATGTGTATCTTCTTTTTGCTGAAACACTTCATTTAGTATCAAATACTCTCACAATAAAGTTTCTAACTTACATTATTTATTTTATATAGTTCTTAACTGAAAAGAAATACTCGTATAAGCCTCAATATTATTATTGTCAAATAAATCTTAATTTTTAGTTGGTGAAAATCAAACTAGGTGTTAAGAGGATAAACAAGCATCATCCAAATCCTGTGTTGATGATTATAATAAAATAGATCTATTTATTGATAAAAAAAATTATAAAATATAAAATAAAATCTTAAAAGACTTAAAGAGGAAAACTTCACATTTTCAGGCTACTGAGTTCCTAAAACGAATTAACTTTGAATTTCATTAGTATCACGTACTAACTTTATTTGGTTTTTCTTTGAATATTTCGTTTTAAATCCATGATATATTACTCTATACTCCGACACTTTGCTCTGACGTTACAAAAACTGCAGAAGCTGAGGCAGCTATGAATTGTTAAACTCTATAAATGAATTTTCATGCTCGTTCAGAATTCATCTGAAGATTGTAATTCTTGGGAAACAAAAACCGCATTAAAAAGTTTAAAAGTCTTGGCATCCTTACTATGAAATATGTTGTAAAATATAAATATATTTAATTAGATTTAGTATACTTAGCTTGATCGATGATTCAAATTTAAAATTATATAATGATTTCAAGCAATAAAGGTTTATATTATTTTTGTATACATGTTCTACCCTAAATTAAACGATATTTCTTTTTTAAGATGAGTATATATATTAAAAAAATTACAAAAAACAGGAAATATATTTTTTGGAGAAAGAAGAGAAGGCAATATTTTCTACTAGGCCTGTACATACAGATATCACTTTACTCAATACATACGAATAATACCTAAGTATCATTATATACAATACAAATAAATATAAACTGATACATACATGATTACATAATAAATAGTTAATAAATAGTAAAAGTGGTCCTACAAGCAATGAATTATTTTTTGATAGGTAGAATTTATTAACAGATTCAATAAACAGTTTAAAATTTAAATGAATGCCTTTTCGTTAGCGTAAGAACTTAATTTCGCTTTTTTTTGTACAGTGTGTTATTTAATAGTACATTTACTGATTATCTTCATGGACGTATTATTATCTGTCTATGGTATAGACTCCAGCTGCCGATCAAAGGTTTTTAGTATTTTGTTTTTGGTTTTAGCAATAAACCACTTGAATAGGACTGAGGAAGGACTTCCTGATGACTTATGTCATAAATATATTGTATTAATTAATTTATTTATGTATGTATTTGGGAAACAAACAATATTTACAAAAAAATAAATAAAATTAAAAAATAGTGTATAACATCAATAAAGTTTCCACTGTTATAAAAACAAACAAAATAAAAATGTTAAAAGCAAACATAAAAATAATAATATCAATCATTTATCAAAACATAAAACAAAAAAAAAAAAAAAAAAAAAAAATTATAATAAAATAATTTAAAAAAACTCTAATTGTAGAACAAAATACATTGAGGAAAAAACAATAATGATTTAAGCAAATCTGTGGTCTAAGATGGAATGCGCTTGCCTAGAAGAAACCATTCACTCTTAATTTAAAGAGACATAGGTTGTAATTCTCTGGAAACAGAGATTCCGGAAGCGAATTCCACATCTCAGCAGTACGAATGATAAATGTGTTGGCGAAACGCTGTGTACGTTTTCGTGAAATTTCCACAGTAAAGTGGTGTCGCTTTCCGGAACGTCGGGTTGTTCTATGATGGAATGGGGACGATGGAATCAGTTCATGTAATTCCGATGCACACTCACCGAAATGTAACCGGTAGAAGACTGACAAACTAGGTACTTTTCGTCGATGCTCCACGTTTTGTAACCTCTTCTTACAAAGGGCGTCGTCACCTATGAGCCTCATGGCACGCCTCTCAATGGTCTCCAACGTCTCAAGCTGGTGCTTAGTAGATCCATCCCAAAGGTGCGAGCAATACTCCATGCAGGACCGAACTTGTGCTTGGTACAACGTAAGTAGCTGTTCCGGCGTGAAGTACTTTCGCACCCTTGAGAGAATTCCGAGTTTCATGCTATTTGAGCCTTTGACTCAATGTAGGAGCCAAAGTTGAGCGTAGTAGACAAAGTCACACCAAGTAGCTCAAGGTGGTCAGAAATGGGAATGATTACATTACGGAATTCAGGGGCCAGATTGAATGGCCTCTTCTTCGTGGAGAATAGACTTCGAGGATATATAATTAATGTGTGAAACAAAAATGAGCATGTTGTCTAATATTACACCCAAATCTTTAACCTCCATAAGCTTATTCAAAATATCATTCTTTATTTTATATTCATATAAAATGGGTTTTGTTTTCCATGTGAAGGTTATTGTACTACATTTTTTCTATATTTAAATAAAGAAAATTTTGTGCACAATAAATGGCAAGCTTATTTAAATCACTTTGTGCTGCAATACAATCCTGAAAAAAATTTATAGGCTTGAAAATTTTCATATCATTGGCATACAGTAAAATTTTACAATTGTCAAGGAAATCAACATTATCATTAATAAATAAATTAAACAGAAGAGGTCCAAGATGAGAGCCTTGAGGAACTCCTGACTTCACCGGTACGAATGTGGAACAAAAACCGCGCACTGTTACCGCCTGACTATGATCTCTCAAATATGAAATAAGCCATCTCAGAAGATCTCCGTGTATACCATAAGATATAAGTTTTTATCAGATTGTGACTAATTTTGTCAAATGCTTTTAAAAAGTCGATATACACAGCATCAACTTGTCCACCATTATCCATTTCATCAGCAACTCTTTGTGTAAATTCACACAGATTAGACTCTGTTGATCGTCCAGTGGTAAAACCATGTTGCTTTTTTATTATCATAGGTCTTAGGATAGGATATATGCTATCGTACATAATTTTTTCGAATAACTTAGCAATAATGTTTAACTTTGAGATGAGTCTATAATTTTGAACGTCGTGTTTATCTCCAGATTTGTGAATGGGCACAATAAGCGATTGCTTCCAGAATGTTGGTAGTTTACCAGTTCGAAGGGACAGATTAAATAAAATATATAAAGGCTTGGAAAGAGATTTATAACAGGACTTTTAAAAAAAGAAATGGGATTCCGTTAGGACCACATCAATAATATCAAGGCTCTTAAGGTATTTCTCAATGGTAAAAATGGAAAGGTTTACAGATCTAATATTTATGCTGCTCGTAGATGACGAATTACTTATGTTACTTGCTAGTGCTCGAATACAAGGGTTGGATTGGAAAATCAGATCAGAAGATTTGGATTGTACTTTGTTTATAGTTCTTATATTGAGTTCAGTTTTGTATTCTTCAGTTTTTATTCTTTCTTGCGTTAGGTTTTATATGCCCCATTTGTTCTAAATTCATTCGTTGCTTAAATACATATTCTCTCATGTGTTTTTTGGATGCAATCTCTAGTAGAGATTTGCCTTTTGTACCTGTATAACATGTTATATGCACCACAAATTGTAAATATTATATAATAACATAATTTAAAAACTTTACTCGACTTTTTTCTACACTAAAAAGTTTATATTTTAAATTTAAACTCACATAAACGTTTATAATAAAACATGAAATAGACGTATTTCTTTAAAATAACATTCATTTGTATAAAAGAAATAAAACGATTTTCACCCACATAGATTTAATATAAACTTAAACGTTTATTACTTCTGCTATTGGCTAGATCTATAAGTGAGAAATAATTTAAGTAAAATGAAAATCCGATTTAAGTTCATCGTACCTGTCTGCAATCGCCATCTTGATTCGATTTACAGCCACGATGAATAAAAATTTTATTTGAAATGATTCACTTATACATATATTAAATAACTTTCTTTCAACGTAACTTTATTATTATATTTTTTTTTAACATCCAAATTAAAAATTATTGAATAATTTATTATTTATTATATATTAATGTATTATGTTAATTATATTATGCAAAGAATTTTTCTTTGTACCACATGCTATTATACACTACTATGCACAAAACCTTAGGTGAACAATCAATTTCAAAATCTGGTAAATCAGATCATTTCCGCCTGTAATATTGATCGAATTAGATCATGTTAATTGATAAATAATGTCAGAAAAGTAAAAATTACCTGTGTTAAAAATATGATCAAACGACTAATAAAAAATAAATTAAGTAAATAACATGAAAAAATAAAAAATTATAATTCTAATAAAGCTCAAGAAATAAAAATATAAACAATATTTCTATATAAATATTCTTAAAAATCGAAATTCACAATTTATATATAAATACTAACTCAAAACGGGAATAGATGCCTCGTTACAATAAGTAATTCGTTTTCCAAAAATATGATAATCAAAAATACATACATATTGTGCACATATGCACATAATAAGCAAAATTCGTTGTGGTTTGTAAATAAGCCGAATCATAATTGTAGTTTTCGAGATAATTGATAAAATGTATCCCATATAGTTAACATATAGAACTTGTTTGTTTCGCGCGCGCTGCGTCACGAGTCTAACCACGCTTGCGTGGACCTAGTAATTAATACTTAAAAAAAGATCTTAATTCGGCTTTTAGCATTGATTTATATTATATTTTTATAATATTAATAAATAATCTCTTTTAAAAACAATTTACTTATAAATTAAAATATCCAGATCCATGTCAAAAAGACAATTTTTGTCGGCGTAGGAACAACAATCTATTATATATGTTCATACTTATCTATATATCAGTGTTTTTAAAAGTTTTTTATAATCTTATATTTTTTTAAGTAATTGATTCTGATATGTTTGATGTTTAATATTATATTTCGACATTGATAGTTTTAGACTTTGCTTTCTAATCTGTACCACGGCGTGTTTTACTTCACTTAAAACGATTAAGTTGATCAGTGCACTAGTACTGAAAAAGAATGAAAATCGAATGTTGTACATTTCTATCAACATCACAGTCCAGCATATGATACCTTGCAAAAATCAATAAAACATACTCTTATTGGTATTTGGCCGTTAATGTAATACAGTATATTTGAGGCCGAGTATTATACTGTTGCTAGACATGACAAGGCTGAATCCAGCTTGAGCATCATAAAAAAATACGTTTTTAACGTTAAGGAAAACTAAAAAATAATCAAATGCAAATATTTATATAAATTTTCGTATATATATTAAAATAATACCGTTGACTTTTTGTTTGTTACTTGCGTAGATTTTGGCAATAATAACGTTGCTTTTAATAAATGCTGTTTTGCTATATATTCTCTATATAAATCAATTAATATAAATAAAAGTCAACTTTAGTTTCAGATAGACAAAACAACCAAAGTGCTTTCTGTTTTCTTATAATTTTTTTTTGTGACAAAACTTTTTATTGTTATTTATTGCTTAGAAAACTACATAAAGTTTATTTAAATCTTTATCGCGTACAGATCCATCTAGTATCCACAGTCAACTGGGTTATTTATTTCGAAAAAAGTGTCATCAATTTTGGAAATTTATTGATGCAATAGAAGGCACAGAGTGCTCCCAATTCTTATGCGGTATCATTCACTCTGCGAAAACATATACCCACTAAGTCCCAATGTCGAGACTGTAAGTCAGGTAAATCAAAAGCGGGTAGTCAAATAAAAATACTGGTGACGTCAGGCATCGCTAGCGTCTCTGTTCATGTTTCTTATCTTGATCGATAATATCGTTTTATAGTTTGGAAAAACAATACTGTTCCACGAAAGAGCTAACACGGCCAGCGAGTATAGCTTCGGCCCCAGCAGTCACTTGACAATCTTTGTTTTTGATTTACAATGTCGCCTTTTTATACTCACTGGATCGCCCTCCATAGAAATAACATTAAGTTATCTACGCAACAAATGCAGTACTGTATATTGAATTATTTCCTTAGCTTACAACTATAATAATATACAATGCATTTACAAAATGATTACTTAATCTGTAATCAAAGAGTTTATTTACTTCGAACGAAATTTCTATTAAGCTTAACATTTAAATTATTTGATATTCTTAAATAATTTAAAATTAAGAAATCATCAATAGCATCTCTTAAATTTAGATAGATTATTAAGGCTACAATATTTAAATAAGGAACGCTTAGGGGTTAGCTTTTATAGGTAATGAACCTTATAAGTTGCCCAAACGAAGTACGGTCGTTACCAAGAGTAAATCAAGCTCGGTGTTACGACCTATCGAATTTGCGTCCATATAAAATAGCCCTCTACATTTTTGCAAAAACAATCCGTGGGCTAATCGAAAATAAAGTGTTGGAAAAGTAAGAGATTGAATATTTTAATACAATATTAGTATTATAACTATTTAATTTATTTTAGTTTATATTTTTTAATTTAATGTGAATGTTTTGAAATAAAAAAACTTAGAAATTTTAACTGTTTACAGATACAAAGTTTTTTTCAATTACCAATATTTATTATAAGTGGCAAAAGGAAATGTATAAAGAAGAATATGAAACTCTTTAGACGAGTTTTTTAATTATTTAATAATTAAAAAAACATAACGTAAAAAAATTACACATTTTATAAGCAATTAAAAATATAGTTTTATAAACTTCTTACATAGTTAATTTTACTGGAATGATATTTGTTTACATTTATTCTTATTGAGGTGGTCTACGCGATGTGACTTTTAAAATGTATGTGTGAGTGAATGTATATAATTGAATATGATCTAATTTATAAGAAAGCGACTTAGACAATCAAATCAGTAAAACTTTTTTTTTGTTCCCAAAATAATCATCAAATAAAAGTGAACCTTGATATGCCAACATTTGATCAAACGAACTGTATACTTATGAGATTACTTTTTACCGTGTGCTATTCATACTCAGAATTAATTTTGTTTACAATATAATTGGTTAAAATTTTATAATTATTAACAAAGAAAACAAGTTTTTAAATCTCCAAACGTCTTAAAAGGTTAACACCGCACTGTGTTAAAGTATCATTTAACTTACGATTTCACCTAAGATAATTCGACAAGCAACTACAAAATTACTAAGTAATCACATTAAATTACAAAATAGCCATCTCATTAAACAACATCGTTCATCAACAACAACAACAACAACAACAACGATCATATGATACCCTGAACAAAGATTTAAAACTTCATTTATTTAAGACAAATTGGCGAAGAGATTTTCCTTGTATTTAATAAATGTGCTACGATTATACGAAACTAATAAAAACAAAAGCAAATTAATAAATTTTATAAACTTCAACAAAGCGTTAATTTACTATGCAACGATAGACTAGAAAAAACCCATATCAGTCGTTAATCTGACAAAATAAAGTAAAGATGAAAGGCCATTGAGATAGCCCCAACTTAAACAGTATTTTAACACATTATTTGCAACGTTAAACCTTATCTTTATAAAAATAAAATTACTATTGAAGAATTAGCTAGAATCACTCGTGTTTTGCGCCATCTCCAGGGAGGAATTTCTTAATAAAATAATGAAGACCTTACCATCCGCTATACAAATATGAGGAACGCGGCTGTAATAATGGATGCAAGTGATTATAATACTTAATAAAAATAAAAAGATCGAACTGATAAATTTATAAAATAGATGAGTTATCTTCCAGAAACTTTGCGGATTTGTAGCTGCAACTATATAATTAGAATAAGTAGACACCACACACGTTAGTTGTTTACGAGTGTGGGAAACTGACGTCCGAGGCCCAGTTCATAGGTGTGCTTTAACCACCTCCGCCGCGAACTTCGGAAACATATAAAAAATAAAAAGTTTAATATTTGACTTCGAAATACATTTTTTATAATAATAATAATAATAATAATAATAAAATTTTATTTCAGACAAGATCCATATAGTGTTAGTATATTAGTAACAATGTTTACTTACAAGCTAAGTTAGTTATTGTTAGGTACATGATACAATAGTTAAATTAGATTTTATTTTACTTTGCCCGTCATTGTTTCTATCCAGTGTTTCTGAATAGAATAATGAGGGCGATCCTTAATTGTCTTCAGAATGCTGTTACATTAATCAAATAAAGTCTGATTACATAAATCAAATCAAATCAAATCGAATCGAATCGAATCGAATCCAATCCAATCCAATCCAATCCAATCCAATCCAATCCAATCCAATCCAATCCAATTAAATCAAATCTTCCTAAGACCATTGATTGAGGAACTCAGCAGCACCATGTCATCAGCGTAGCCAATGTTATTAACGCAGACTTTATCTATGTGACAACCTACATGAGTGCTGCTCAATTCCTCAATCGATGCATTTATGTATAAATTAAAAAGACTTGGTGAGGTTAAACCTCCCTGTCTCACTCCACAATTCAATTTGTACGCATCAGAAATGGACTCACCCCAACGAACCTGGTTTGGTTGATTGTCATACCAATACTTAAGAAGGTTCACAAACTCACTCAGCATACCCGTGTCACTCAACTTATCCCACAACATATCATATTTTACAGAGCCAAAATCTTTCGATAAGTCTAAGAAACACGCATATACCAGGGTTTTTCTCTCCGTATAATACTTGACCGAGTGTTTGAGGCACATTATTGCACTCTCGGTAGAAAGGCCTGCTCTGAAAACAAACTGTCCATCATTTAATTTCAAACAACTTATTAGGTAATTATTAATAAGACCGTCAAATATCTTAGCAATTATGTTAGCCAGTGATATTGGTCTATAGTTCGATTAGTCTGAGACATCTCCCCTGTTATTTTTAATAATTGGCACTACTATTGTCCTCATTAGAGGCTCTGGAAGGTAAGAGTGACACAGGCACATTGAGAACAACATAGACAAAACTGCAGGAAGTTTAACACCAGCATGCCTAAGGTGCTCGATGCTGAGACCGTCATGACCAGGAGATTTTTTTCTCTTCATTTTATTAATAACATTCAAAACATTCCGAGTGTTAATTGATGTACTAAGTTTTGTCATGACGCTCTCAACAGCGGTAACCTGCCTTGGTAATTGAGCAGTTGATTGTATAATAAAAGCCTCTTTGAAGTTGTTCGCAATGATCCTGTGATCACTCACACCCCCCACACTCACAGGAAGGCTCGGTTTTACATTTAACTTATTAGTTTTTTTCCAAAATGACGTGAAGTCACCCCGTGCATTAGCTACATATTCATTCCACCCGGCAATGTAACCTCCTCTTGTCCGACACATTGTCGGACAAGAAAAAATTGCTGCCTCGCTTAAAATATCTATAATATTATTATAAAATTCGTCAATTAGAGTTTTATGAATGGCATCAGAACAAAATTTATCATGACACATGTTAAATTCAATTGGTAATTCTAATTTACTTAATTTAATATTACACAATTCTTTATACTGAGAAATCTGTTTATTGTTTTTGTTACCCCAAATTATCTTTTTAACATATGTCGAGCTCAATGACAAGTTCTCATCATGACAGTTAACTCTCACTTTATTAAGATCACACTCAACTAATAACGGTAAATGATCTGACCAATAAACATCATGCACAACCTTAACATTTTTAATGGATTTCGTAACTTATTATATACATTTATATAATAATGAATTTATAAAGGAATACCTTTATATTTTTAATGTACTGGTGCATTATGTGTGCATCTAAGTGTAAAATATTGCTCTTTTGTTTTAAATTTATTTAAAAACTTATGACTTTAGCCCTTTCATAAATGCAAATTGCCTTGAGTTTTCGAGGACATAGTGATGGATGGTGATGGATATGGTTTTAGTATATATTTTTAAATTATATTTTGTGTTCTGTAATACTATTTTTATATTCACTTTTTACTGTTTGATGCAGAATGATACCACGAAAATAAGAAAGAAGAGAGGTACTGTGGCCTCTACTATTTTCTTGCACTACATAAAAGTAGTTTTGTATAAAGAAAATGATAATTATTTAAAGGTACAAAAATATTGTTCAAAATATTGAAACTTATAATAATATTTAATATTTTAAGAATATGTGTATTAAAATGAAACAAATACTTGTAAAAATTGTATTAAATGTAAGTATAATAACGCTATTTAAACCTTAAGAATTAAAATTTTACAAAAACAATTAAAATTAATTATTTATATATTCGTCAAGCGAATGAATTATTAGTTGATATTTAATTATTTCATGTGTTGTTTGAAAAACTTAAGAAATGAAAACTTCTTAGTTATCTTTTTGTGATGAAAAAATTTCTCTTCTGCATTACGCAGCAACAGTAAGTTAGTATTGAGCATACATAATCAGACTCACCTTTGTTTGTTTCCTACATTTTATAATATGAGAAAAATTTTAAGAGTTTAAACTCGTAAATTTTGCATCTTCAACTCAAAAAATCTGTCATCTTAGTAGAAAATGTCTTTATTTTTAAAATTAATTGAAACTTCTTAAATATTACATTCATTTGTTCAAGTAAATTTTTTAATAAATCTATATATTTTAAAATTTTAATAACATTATTATAATTGGCACTTTATTTATTACTTTTACGATCTATTTATGACTTTTCGTTACTTATTTTATCTTCTTATATTAAAATGTAGACCATCAATAACATTATCGAAGACGATTTTTACTTACCTGGCTGATATATGAAAGAAGATTTAATAAAATCCAGGCAAATATTACATTCAGGACAGAAAAACCTTTATGTATTGATAGAAAGAAATCGTTAACCTTATTATGTTTTATTATTTATTTATTTTTTTCTTATATATATCCAAAGTTACAATATAATCAAAAATTAAGTTATTTAATGATAGAAGTCTATTGAGATTTTTTTGAATTTATAAAAAAATATTCTTAATGTTAAGGTACGACTTTTAGAGCTTCTTAAAATATTCATAAAACGAGTTAATTTTATGGAGAAATAACTTCATAATAATATATCAACGATGTGCTTGTTAATTTATAGAACATTATGGTTGAGTAATATCACAAATTCCATAACTTTGTCTTTCGATCTCAGACATTTTGTCTGGACTCGGCATATCATCTATGTCTTTATGCAAATATAATTACAGCTTTGGAATTAAATGGCATATAACAGATGTTCACGTTCCTTCCACTTCAAACGTTCTGAAAAAATTAGACGGTTTAGCCCTTAGAGTATGTAAATTGCATTTATTGTAAGGTCATTATAATCCATCCTTTATTATATATATATATATATATATATAAGTAGTTGAATGTAGACAAGACATATTGAGCATAAAACCATCCATTTTTATAAACAGTTTAAACTAGAGTCTAATAAATAAGAATTTAGAAACTAAATTAGAATTAAGACTACTTTTATGCAACTGGTCACAAATAATACAAAAAAAAGAGTAACCCAATGGATTGCAATGCAGTTGTCTATGCGTGTGGTCGTTGTTCTATGTTTTATTCTGAATATAAGCAATGTGTGGCAAATTTTTAATAAAGACGGCCTCAAAAATGCAAGTTTAATAAATATAACATTTAAATTAAATACGGGGGAAATATAACATTAATCTACATATGAATATAAAAGACTATAAGTATGAAATAACTAAATTATAAAATTTAGAAACTACAATATAAATATTAAATATTACTGTGGTCTGTGGTATTTAGTATTTCTGTGGTATTATTAAATAATATTACAATATAAATATTAAATATTACTTAATAACCTGTCAAAAGCGGCAACATTTCGAATTAAAACAATAACTAAAAGCTGACTAAAACTAACAATGTTGGAGGTAGTAGTATTTTTATAATACAAAACATCACTTAAATAAAATATTTAAAGATTATTTATTATGCCTTACTAATTAAAAAAATACACATCCTTGGATTTGGTGCAATTAATAAAAAGTGTAATACAATTTTTTAAATTTCATGTAACATGTTTTCCATTATTTAGTACATTAGTACATCCAGCCAGACGTTGCTTCGGCTAAGATTTATATTATATCTTTTATTATTTCTTAAGGTTACCATTTTTTTTATAAAGAATTTTGATAAAAACAAACAATTTTATATAAAGTAAATTAACAGTCTAAAAGAGATATCAAATGAAACCTATTTATGAAGTTCTGTAAAGATCGAGTTAATTTGAATGATCCTAGTTTTATAAAAAAAGTATAAAAAAAAATTATTGTTAACCCTGTGCATCTTTTTTCCTAATTTTATTATGTGTTTTATTGTAACATTAGAAACTGTTTTTGGTCAAGTGTTTTAATGTTTTCTATTTTATGTATTAATATTATACCGTTTGTTTCCAAAATAAAAAAAAATAAAAAAATAAAAGAATTGTAGACTTTTTTAATTTTTTAGAAAATTTAACCTTATGAAAGGGCGAAAAAATATAATTTCTGTTTAATTTTCCAATCGTGTACATCTGGAATTTTTATTAAGCGTTATTATTAACAATATATTGAAAAGAAAATGATATATTAATAATTCTTTACTATTAGATTATAAGTAGACTATATTTCATTTATTTTGAAGGCATTTGAGTATTTCATATTAGATTTTAATGTCACGGCGTAGGTTTAAACGTCACAAGAATTCAAGAATGATTAATTAGGTGCCAGTTGCTTACTGTAAATTGGAGAACTTGTCGAGGTAGCCACTAAGTAAATGTATGAACGAAAAAATCATATTATTTTATTTTACGGTGATTTATTTATTTGATATTCGTTACTTAAGTATATAATCGTAAAATAAAGGTAATAATGATAACTCCAACAATATAAAAAGTTCGGTTATGCTTGTCAAGCATTACTAAAGCTTGGTCTGCATAAAAGTTATTATCCTTCATATAACTAAAACAGCTTTTGATAACGTACACATATATGTAGTAAACATATCACTGCATCTATAAAAATATACCCTACTCATTTAAATTCTAGGTACATTCAAATCTGCAGCTAAAACTACATAAAAATTCTGAAAATAAAAAAATGCAGGAATTTGTTTTGTAGCAATATTTATTATATTTATAAGCCAAATTAGTTAGACATGTATACACAGTACATCGTTTCTATACCCTAAGGTAGGCTTGTAGAAATTGTCTTTTAGCGTTAAGCATGCCTTTGGGTGTTTTTTATAAAGAATGAAATTAACTAAAAATTATCAGTAACCTTTAAAATGAGATGATTATGATTATACTGCTATTACGGTTAGATTATTATTGAACATGCTTAATTTACAACCGATGCTATTATTGAACATCTAATGAAAAAGAGTTGTATCAATTATTTAAATGGCTATATTTAAATAATTATAAAATTTATTCAAAATTTTAAAAATAAAAGACCAACGATAAATTTGAAATTGTAAAAAAGTATTTCAATTAGAATGTTAATGATTTTATTTCTTTGCATAGATAACTGACACCATAAAACGCCTTTATCTTCATTTTTTGTGCCAATTAGAGAACAAAAATTATACTGCTTGATAATTTCATTAAAATTATACGTTTATTTTTCTTCTAAACTGTAGGTACCTTATTTAATAAAACTATATTAAGGTTGTGGTAGATATGCCAAATTTAATACCTGTTATTGCCTTATTACTAAATTTCTAATTCGTTTTAAAATCACAAATGTATGATATTAAGAAAATTTTGCATGTTGCAAATATTTCAATTAAATATTTAGATAGGTAATTCATTTAACCAAATCCGACTTAGGTATATTTATGTCGTATTCGCTTTAGCAGTACATTTATTAAATATGGCAAAAATCATTTTCCGCCTAAAAGTCAAAACAATTAAAAGTGACTATTCTCGCTTTAAAATGAGTTGCTATTGAAATTATCTTACGAAAAAAAAATTAATAATAATTTATAAGATTCTCATTTTATAATTGTTTATTACAATGAGGTATTACTCATACAACACATACAGCTTCTGACTGCAGTTTCAGCTTCGTGAGTTAACCGGTTGATGCCTTAACGTAAGGTGTGAACTTCGCTGATAAAGTGGGTATTTTGTTAGCTAGTCGACTCATCACGCGCTTCATACTTTGATTTAAATAGCATGAGCTTGCGGAGCTGGTGAGACACGCGACATCAGCATTGCCAGAAAAGTGCGGTGACTTGGCAAGTAAATTTTTTGGTAATATATATTTTTTTAAACTATTACATCTTTTAAAGTATTTATTATATATATCAGATTAACACCCACGCATTAATATTTTTAAAACACCGGAATCGTTGATCCCTTCAGGACCATCGCTTCCGTTCATACTTTATCCATAATTTAAATTTTGCGATGATAAAACTCACTAAATTTATGATAAAATAAACACACAGAAAATATAATCAGTTCATTTAAGAGAATTCCAAATTGAATTAAAGTAACAATTAAATTTCCAAGTAATAATAGTTACCGAGATTTCAAGACAACCTTACCAGTTGAACGCTCGAACCAGAGTGGATCTATCTTCCACCGAGCGCTTCGTTCAGAGGTGTCCGCGCCCCTCTGAGCAGTGATTGGTTGAGTTTAATAGTTCTCCGATATGACACCAGAGGCGCTGAACACATCTGAACAGCACAACTTTACAAACAGATTACTAGGGTTAGCCATGACCAGATACAAACATTAGCCTAATGATCATGTTTAAATAATCTTTAAAAGGATAACCCTTAAAACATAAAGTGGTAGTCAATTTGAAACAATTTGAAAATGAATGGTGGTATGTAAAACAATACTTAGATGGCGCTACGTAAACGTAATCAAAAACAATTTTCAAACAAAATATTTAAACTGAATGGTTTTAAATACAAACATTTATTCGATAATTAAATTTATAAATAAAACTTCGGAATGCAAATTGGAGGCTGGTCTGAAATTACTGATCTTAATTTCATACCAGCAACCATTTCGCTGTGTAGTCAAAATGTCATCCACTTACAAAAATATTTGACGGAGCTTAATTATGACAACAAATAATAATTTTAATAATTAAACAAACTTATCTTAAATAGATTTATTAAGTTAACTTGTTACTCGAAACCATATTAACATATGTAATGAGAATGCGGCGACATATATAAATATTAACACTCAAAAGAAAAAAAAATCAAAATAACGTACTACTTTTAATATATATTTTGGACATAAAATTACTTATTGTGAGTCAACCTTTTTGGTAACATTATTGGAGATCTACAACTCTCTAGTATATTAGATTAATTTATCTCAATTGTTTTATGTAACTTGGAGAGTATAACTCCTGGTAGTCAAGATGTTTTACGAACGTTTTAACAACAATTGTTATATTGCCGTCAATTTATAGACAAGTCTAATGATTATTCATTTAAACTCTCCTCTGTTATCATATATATACCGTTTTTTGTATGGCTTATATTGGTATATATTATTATATATTTATAGAAGTCAAAACTTAAAATAAAAGATATAAGATTCTGTTATGTTTGCAAAAAAAAGAAGACGCTCGTTGAGGTTCTATCGCCGGCTTTTCACAGGACTGTGACATAATATCTCTCCGAGCCAGCAGTAGCTTTGACAATGCCGAAATGTTTTTTATATGCTAGTTTTCCATAAAACAATTTGATTTCATTTCACATTTACTTAAAGCCTCTTGCATTTATAGTAATGAAACTAATTATTTAATATTTTATTAATAACTTAACAAAAAACTTAAAAATCAAGACTAAAAGCAAAATGTTTAATCCATATTTAGTAACCCATTGAGTTCTTAACTAACATTATTCCAACAGCTAGAGAAATGACATGCAAAATATAACTAAAAGGTTTGATTTTGCCCGACTCGATCCTAATAACTGGTACATATGTGACATTCTCGTAGTGCTTAAATATTCCTTGATCTTTAACTTTTCTATTTATTAAAAAAAATGACAATTGAAAATCAAATTTACCCGTTTTTACGCGATTTAACGTTAACATATGTATAGTTGTGCACCTAGCCTCTGCCTTGCAGAGTAAATAATAAAGTTTTTAATGAAAAACTAAGGAAGGAAGAAGAAAATACTTACCCCATTAAACTATTTGTCTTCAACAACATTTTAATTGACTGGTAAAATGCGATTTCCTATTTCTTTTTATGTTTGTTTGCAGTGGGTGCTATGATTAAAGATTAATATATATTTATGTATAAAAACAGTAAGTAAAATAAGATATTTCTTTATTCTATAAGTTGCTATGACTGGTTTCTACTTCGTTCAAACAAATAAGTTAATTTGTATTCATCTAACAACAGAGATCAATAACGAACATGGAGGGTATTGATATTCATGATGCCATTATCAGGATTATTTCTATAGCTACTGTCTAGGACTGTTTATTACTACTGTAACCAGACACTTAAGAAAGAATTGTTATTCGGGTACTCCATAGTCAAGTTATTTAACCTTATAAACTTCAAAGGAGTTGCGACTGATTTTTAAGTTGGATAGACTCAAGTTACTCTTGCAGAGATTAAATCAGAAATTTAAGTATATAAATATAATAATTTCATTTATGTATTTAAATAATAAATGATTAAATAACGAACAATAAAAATAAGTTTCGGCATCCTTATAATTAAATTATACTATAGTCTATTTTACATAAAGTCAAAACCACTGAAAATTATAAAGTTTACAAAAGTTTTCACCATAAAACAGCATAAAGCCAATAGCTGGAATTTTATACTGGAAAGGATAAAAATATGTAATCCACTGATGAAAAATGCAGATAAGCCACTTATAAGTTTCCACGTTAGTGCCACTCCACTTCGCTTTTATTCTGACAACAATAAAACACAATTCTATTAATCACTACGCATGGTACTATTAAATTTTCAGAAGTAATATATTTGTTTCCCATAACGCATATTTTACAAAAATTAATGACAGGTATAATCTTGAACAATAGAGAGATCTTGATTTACATTTAGAATTGAAGCACGTAGTGCATTAGTAGTGAAACAACTGAGATATTCAAACAAAGCGGTAGCTTTTCTTTACAAAGCGATACTCTCAGTCGAGTTTAAGAGCCTACTAGCACTATTAAAAGCATTCAATTGCAATGCTTGTAAAATAAATAAATTAAAATTTCATTTCATAAAAAATACATAATTTAACTTTGATTGAAGTTTAAAATATAGCTTCACTATGATAACATTTAATTATTTATAAAAATTAGGGCCTGCTTTCAGGTAATCCATATTTTATAATAAAGGGGAGTAAAAGCAAGTTGGGTGGCTGACTATGGCAGGTACTTATGTCAGAGTGCTCCATCGAACTGGGGTAATTTACAAGCTTGTTACATTTACATAATAGGCTGTTTTTATCTAAATTTAATTGTTTTAACCAATTATTGTATTATCCGTCGTTAATATTTGTTTTTTTTTTAATATAATATATATAAATTTTGATTCTTAAGTTAAAAATATACAAAACAGAAGAAGGTCGGTAATAACAAAAAACCTTAATTTATAAAAAAAAATGTTAATTATAAATCAGTGGTTCCTTATTATAACAACGATAATTTTAATTAAAATTCTGCAATGAAAATAACGATCTTATTTTTAATTGCCCCAAAGACGATGACCATAAATTATAATTTTGTTTTAAAAAAGATTGTTAGAATAATGAGAATTTCAAAGTAAATTGATATCGATTTCATATAACAACCATTAGCTGTTGGAGTGGTTACAAGAATATAGCAATTAATATAAAATGAGTCTTTCGACGAATTATTCTACTATATAATTTCATTTTAAGACATTTCACCGCAATTCGATCTGTTTTAGCAGTCTATAATATGAGATCAAGAAAATAGTAACCAAATCAATTCAAAGAAATTGAAATGATGACTAGATCGATAATATTTTCAATTACCACTGAGGATTAAATTTAGCGGATCCAAATATCCCAAGGTCAGTTCAAAGAAAATAGAAATTAATTGAAAAAATCGATCTGGAAAGTATACAAATTTCGGCTCTGCAAAAAATCTGATAACTTATAACTTAACACTTTATATTATTACTATTGAAATAGATTACTCTAAGTATGACACCTCAGAGTCAAACAGAGTCGAAAATGAAAAAAAAAATGAAAATAATAATATATCTCAAAAAAATAAATACCTATAGTGTTAGCATACTGAACTTTACATAAGAGGCATTATTCAAACTTGATTAAGAGGCCACATCTATAATGTTTTGAATTACAACATTTCAGAATTACCTCATGAGAAGACATTTTCATATAGCGATAATAAGCCTCTACTTCTATATTTTATCTAAAACAGCTGATGTCTAATATGTTGTTACCTCGCTATATAAGATCTGCCATCGTTTGTCTTCATACAATTACCAAATATTATACAAACCAGGACCTAAAGGCCTCAATCTGTTCAAAAGTAGACAATTCGCTTTGTGATATTTTGTTCATGGATCAAATAGTTGAAAATTTTACATATGACGTAGAAAATATAGCTTCTGAAATGAAACGTGACAGTGTATAATAGCAGGTCACTTACTATATGTAAGGTTGGCTTGTTAAAATAATAAATCATGATATACGGCCTTTCTGACTCAAACTATTGTTGTCCTTACAACATGATTGCATACGTGTAGTGCTACCGATATCACTTCAGCGAGGTATATTAAAAAAAAACAAAAAGCACGTTCAAAAATATATACTGAAAATCAACAAAAACAAGAATCCTACAGAATCATTGAATTTCCAGATTCCGACCAATGGGCAGTTATTTCAGAAATTCCTCCTTGTATAACGTCACAAACCAAAGGTGGAAAAATAAAAAATAAATTACACTTCCTATTAAAGATCATATCATACTAAACATACACTTTATTTATATTAAGTACGTTCTCTTAAAATATTTCATTATATATTAACAAACAAATGTTCTGATGTTTTGTTTGTTTATTTTGACAAATTATATTACTTCTGTTTATTTAGTAAATTATACTTAGGGTGGAAGTATGCTACATGTGTGTGTTGATTTGTATAATGTGAGTTTATTTTTTATATTATAAGATTTTAAAATGT
The DNA here is from genome assembly GCA_959347415.1 of Mechanitis messenoides. Taxonomy (NCBI): domain Eukaryota; kingdom Metazoa; phylum Arthropoda; class Insecta; order Lepidoptera; family Nymphalidae; genus Mechanitis; species Mechanitis messenoides. The sequence goes on from OY365771.1 coordinate 10,760,632, forward strand.
AGGTAGATAAATAAATATGTGAAATCCTTTCTTTAATCAACGGTATAATAAACAATTGTAAACATTTAAGTCTTTTATTATATTGTCAAATGCAGTAAGTTAATTTCTAGAACGTACTTCAAAGAAGGCCTTAGTAGGCTCGTTTCAAATTTGGTAAAGCAGGCAGAGGACTGTATACAGTGAACGTGGGCATGTATTCGTATTGACAAGGGGTTCTTTAAACCTACATCTGGGTCTAAAATCCCAGACGCCGTTTGCAGTTCCCCCCACAACGCGATGGGTCCTATACACGCACAGTGAATCCATAAAATGCTTCGAAGCCGTATCTCATATTACGTATTATATAGTTTCCACGTTTTTACTTTAACAAATGCGTATGCGAGACTTCATGTAACTAAAATAAATAGGACTGAAATAAATAAAAAAACCCTTTATTTGTTGCTGACGTCAGAGTTTAACTCTCAACGAATGTTACGATTGCATTATGATAAAATATTTAAAAATTTTCTGACATATTTGTTAAACAAATAACATGAAATATTTCTTAAACAAATATATCAGATAATTTTTAAATGAGTGACTATGGAGTCACTTGTCATTTGTAATAAAAGTTGTTTCCTTCCAGTTGTATAATGTTAATTTATAATGTTATAACAATGATTATATCTTAATACGTTCCTAGATCATACAACTGTAAAATATATATTATTATAATGGAAATACATAATTAAAAAGCGTTTAATCTTTATTATAAATAAAATAAAATAAAATATGACAATCTAATTTAAAAGATTAATTAATAACTTAAAGGACACTAAAATTTAATTAAATTAGGTTCACTAGTGTAAATGAAATATGTATGTTTTTTTTAAATTTTATACAAAATATAAAATGAAACTAAATATTAGTAACTTCTTTGTCGCTTAATATATAGGGTATATACTACGATATAATAAACATATAAAAATACAGTCATTATTTCATAATTATTAAAAGATCTGTTACACCAAACATGTTACTTTTTACTTTTAAAATGATTATCATGAAAGAACAAAATTCAAAAAGGTTTTATTATTATCCTTATAGTTACTTACGGTATACATTCAACACAAAATGGAAACTCTTTATATTCAGTTCTTTAAAAAAGAACTTTTGCAAATATTCAGAGAATAAAATTCTATTACATTATACAGCCATGTGCTAGTCATGTTTTATCATAATGACGATTTAATGAGAGTAAAGGGGGAATCTCAAGAGCCTTAGAAGGTAAAGCGATAAAATTAGCTTTTATGAGTGTTATACAAGAGCACATACTTACATGATATTACATTAATCAAAATGGCGTGAACACGTCGAAAATATATCTAAGTAGGTATTATAATTTTTATAAAAACTGATTTTTTTTTTTAAATCTGTATCGAGTGTTGGTTTAGCCATGTGCACTTCACATAGCCTTTATCAGGGCCCTGACAGGACCTCGATGTAAGAAATGAAAAAAAATCTTATGTAAGAAATCTTTAAATCAGAAACAAGTAAAATATAAGCCAATGTCAAATTTTCAAATGTGAGCATTTTAATTAAAATTTAATTTACAGCTCTTTAATGCAACTTAGCTGCCAAGATAAGAACTTATTATTTTATCCAGGGTTGTTTTGAGGTAGTAATATATATCATATTTATTATTCTTACAATGTTATTTCTTACTAACTAGGTTCTTATTAGACTACGTAACTGTTACCATATTCAGCCATTGAAATAAATAATCAGGAAAATAAAATTGGACAGTCATAGTACATAGGTAAAAAAAAGATATCAAATCAAAAACAAAAAAAACTATTACAATATATACTAAGATCCTAGGCTTTGCTAGATTAACTCCTAAAGTGTGGAAGTCGTAAGTTAAATTAAGGCAAAGGAACAGTATACGTATACAGCTACGTCGAAACTTAAGCAATCATAGCGTAATAAAGTGTAATAGCTTAGCGATCAAACATATAACGCGATGTGATTATAGACATTACTTTCACCACAAAATGATTATTAAGTCGAAAACAAACTTAGTAGTTAATTATAAAACAACAAACTTATTGCTGCCAAACATAACAAAAGTTTACCTTATCGCTATGTGCTTTTAGCATTAAAAGCACGGCTGATGAATTGAATATAAATTGTTTTTTTTTTTACAATTTTATTAATTTGGATGTTGTTGCTGTTAGAAAATAAAAGGGGTGATCGATTGAAAGATGATTGACAATTTATGATTTTTTTATTTTTCTTTTTGTTTAACTTAATTTCTACATTGCTTGTATTATATTTGAATAATTTAGCAAATTAGAATTAAAATTGGATGCAATGCAATACAATTGCAATACTTTAATGCAATGCACATATTTCAATATCCGCAAAACAATGAATGCTATGAATATTTGACATATCATTGACATGCTGAATTAATGTCCGCAGTCTTGGTAAATATCAGCTTGATAACGGACTCGGAGCCCACAAATCTATCGAAAATCTCGTATTCTCCGCCAAGTAAGAATCAATTTATTAGTTAATTTAAAATAATATAATTATTTGAATCTGATCTGTCGTCTTTTTCAGTATCGAATGGAGAAGGATGGCTTTCCATGTGTTTCGGAACACGCCATTGAATTAGAAGTGCCAAAATAGACAGGTTAGCTGTGGAGAAAGATTGTTGATATGACATCGAAATTATGAACTTTTAAGGAAAGAAAAGATTTTTTAAAGAATGGCATACGACGATATGAGAATAGTAAGTAGCACGGTAGTATAATAGACCGTGTATCCATAGTCGATTTTATGTCAAAAAAAGATTCCCAGAAGATCGAGTTTTTACTTCCATGTGGGCAAGGGAATGAGATTCCTTGTATGCAACGACCGAAGATATAGTCCGAAAAAATTGCCACGGGCTGCTTTTATTAACGGTCAAAAGTTTCGTGTGAGGGATAGCTAGTCAGTTATTCGCGTATTTTTACCGCTTACTTAAGCCTTGCTTTAGCGATTCACCCTTTCAAGAATCTTGCATGGTTTTATATATTTTTTTAAACTCTAGAAATCGGAACCTTGGTGATTAGTGATCCATGTCGTTTACAAGAACCAGCTGCTGAGGTTATGGTTGTTTTATAGACATTTCACTTTGTTTAGATAATTCCAAAGAAGCGTTGTTAGTTATTTTTCTACGTAGTCGGTGCACAGCAAATTGGTTTGGTGCGCATTAAAGACTCCAAAGATTATAATTTCAATATATAGTCAATTGTCGTTTGAACTTGGTCTATTAGGCGATCCGTCTCTGCATTACTAGAATGAAACCAGGGCCCTTGTTAACCAGACGGACATGTAAAGCACAATGTTCCAGGAATCAGATTCTCTATAGTCCAATGGCATTGTCTCTCCAATTATAAAGAATGGTTTGATTTCATATGATAGATACTTTGTACTACAAATACGGCTTCGACACAAACATAGCATTAATATTAATAGAAAACTATTTAGGGATTTTGCATTCACTTTCTTTAAATTTCATCCCGAAATATATATGTATGTCTGTATACGTATATATGGACATATACAACTATAGAATTACAAATGAACTTATTGTTATTTAAGTCAAATGAGTAACAAAAAGAAAACCTCTTCTCAGAGAAATACGAGCATTACAAAGTCAAAGTAAGTATAATGTCATTGTGTTAATGTAGAACTTGTTTTCAAAACGTGTAACACTATGGGCCTGGTACCCGCACGGTGAAATTCAAAGTTGGAATGCTTAAAAGCTTCGTCTCTTCTCTCATTACATGTTTATACTGTAATTTATTTTTAATTACACTTAAATACCGAAAAAATATTGTTAAGAACTTATAAGAATATGACTAAAATTGCAATAGTTATGGTATTTTATAGGTCAATGTCATGGATTTATCAATTATTTAGTAAATTTAGTGCTTTACTGTTTATTAAATTAAGTTTATAAAATTAACTTAATACATTTACATCAATGATTCTAAATTTATTTTCAACCATTGTATTTGAGAATTGATGGATTTTTTCACTCTTATTAACGATATATAATTTTATAGCTAAATATTGCTGATAATTAATAATAACTTTTAAAAATGTATTTACCTTTTCTAACTTTTATTTTTATTTAAAAAAATACAATGCGTAAGGTAATATATGCTCTACGAAAACAAAAACATTGTCTTCATTACTATTCTGTAAAACTTGATCAAAAATTATAATTTTAAGCAATTTGTACTTAGAGCTTTGAAAATATTTTATATTTCTAAGCTAGTTTTGAAATTATTTCAAAGAAGACATTTATGATTTCTTATTATATCCTCAATAATAAATATTTATTATTATCAATCTTTTATACACATTGTGAAAATATAAAAATATTGTATTATATGTATTAATTTCATAAATATATATATATACATTTTGAATTACGTACATATTTCATTATCATGATAAACTAGGTTTGTATGTATGTAATGTGATATCTACCAATATTGGTTTTTAATAGCCTAAAACGATAATACTTTCAACGTCGCGCCATCATCACTGAAAACTGCGTTCGCTATAGCAAATGAATAAAGCTTTTAAGCAAATGAAACCCATATATTACCGAATAACACAGTCGTAACTCAGTAATATAAGCCGCTCAGAAAATTGCCTGGCACAATGTAGCACTGATAACATGGCATTCATAACTCACTTATTGCAATTGTGTATAAGTTTGCCTTTATTTTCAAACCATAGCTATGATGCAACATTATTATTGTAAAGTTAAAACCAAAGTAAGTTGCTTTGGGTTTAATTATTTTTAAGTCAAATATTTTGCGTTTGCGTTGCGTTGGGGTAGAATGGTCAAATGGTAGAATGTAATGCACGGATAATCTAATCTAATAAGTGGTCTAACCTGCGCTTAATACAGAGCTAATGGCTTGCCCAGCGCACTGCCGCGCTCTGTTAATCACTTCCAAGTAACGGCTGCAAAGCCTAGCACTCTAATATTCAGCACGGCATTTAGGGGAGTAATTTCAAAGAGAAGTGATATGACCAACCGTGTTTTTTCCTTCTCTTAACGTTTCTCACTTTTTGAAGAGTTGATATGGATAGAAAGTCATTAATAGAGCGAGGCATTTACATATATCGTACATCTAGTAAAACATCATAAAAGTGCATGCCATGTGTAAAATGATAACGAATGTGATAGAATTGTTAAAGTTGTAAAGAAAGTAATCATAAGTCTGCTTAATATAATTCGTCAAAAATCATGTACATAATAATGAGAAATTATCTGATTATTATTTTAATGGTTTGGATGTAACGTTCAACTTTAGTTTGATTAAGCAATCACAGTATTCGTTAAAAGGCGTTTGGCTTTCTCTTTCGATAATCTTTCCTCAAAAGTATACCTCGATATGGAAAGTATAAGATATCGGATAGACATGTGTTTGTCTTCGTGAGGAGGAAGACGACATGCGGTTTCTATTTCTTGGTGGATAGGGGTGACCTTTGATTTCAAACCTCTTATCTTTATGAAGTGTTCTTTTATAGAAAATCGCTGTTTATTTTTTTGTTCTTATCTCAGCGAACAGCTTGTGGTTCCATGTATATTTTATTCTGTATATAATCAGCATCGCTACTGCTCTGTCCTGACTCCCATTAATTATATTAAAAATATCGACAGTTAGCATTATAAGATATACCTAGCGATGATATACCAAATGAGAGGGGAAAGTTGTATGTATATAAATAAAAATATTTATTTAATTGTGTCTAACTTATAACAATTAGCTAGTTTGGTTGGCAACGTGTCCTGGAAGATTAAGCGTGAATTTAATTCCCTAATGAAATTATGCCAATCGTCTGTTTTAGTAATCGTAAAAATGATTTGTTAATAAAAATAAAGATATATTATACATATTGAGTTTTTTTTTTTTGTAAGTTTATAAGCACAGGCACATGTACATAAAATAAAGTTAGAAATATAGTTTGTAGATATTTTTAGAGTTACATAACAATCATATTTTATTTAGATACATAAAAGTCACGTAAAATAGTAAATGTACGAAATGATTCAATAAATTCTATTGTATCAAGGCAGTAAAACAAAGGATATGTTTCAGGTTCGGGCCGTTAAAATTTTAGGAGCGTCCAATATCAAAACTTCTTGAATCACATATAAATTTAATGCCTAATGAGAGATTCTGTCACAAAATAAACATTAAAGAAGTTTTAGAGAAGAGGTCAAAGTAACAAAATAAATAGTAATATAAAATCGCAGTTCTTTATGTAGCTGGTTGAAAACTTTATATCTAACGCGATGTACAGTAATAAGTGTTTTTAATTAGTTTAGCTGTATTAATAGTGTTTGATTTTTTTAATGCAATAACTTTAAATATATGTTACAATTTAATGAAACGATTATTTCAAAAGTATTATAACATTTATTTTCATTTTCATTTGTATTCTCGCCAAGTTCTTTCATTTGATATCCATATTATATAAAATCATAATAAACTTAATCCGTTGTGTTGCATTTAGAGTTTTCTACTACTACTTCACTTTTTGAGTTATTTTCAGCAATATTTTTTAAAGCAGTTCACTATGATACGGTGATGTAATATTCATATAAATAACGATATTTTAGTGTACCCACAAAATAACATTTATATCTATTTGTTTGCTAGGCAACCATAGCCAAGGGTAATAGTTATAACTGACAAGACAAGACAAGACAAGACAAGACAAGACAAGACAAGACAGGACAAGACAGGACAAGACAGGACAAGACAGGACAAGACAGGACAAGACAGGACAAGACAGGACAAGACAGGACAAGACAGGACAAGACAGGACAAGACAGGACAAGACAGGACAAGACAGGACAAGACAGGACAAGACAGGAAAAGACAGGACAAGACAGGACAAGACAAGACAAGACAAGAGAAAGCAAATTCGGATTTTTGTTAAGTTCCTCAATATTTTGGTATTATTTGTTAGTATTTGATAGATGATGAAAAGGGAATTGATCTTTTTAATTTTTATTGTTCTTTGCTCAGTAATATGATTACAATAATATGATTATATTATTGTAATCATATTACTGATCCAATGAGTATTTTTTTTACCATATTGTTTTATCAACACTAGTTTAAAAGACAGCGCGTGAGTCTCCGTGCTAAGGCTCACTGTTAATTGATTCTGAACTATTTTCTAAATCTAGATCTTCAGCTTATTTTGAAATCTTGTTTCCTGTTTTTACACATGGTCTTTATTAGCATTTGAACTCGAACGATTCTCGATCAATTCTGATGAAGACCTCCTGATTTTAGTCTATTAATTTTGCAAACTCCGCCAGCAAGACAACCAGTCACTGCAAGCAGCTCCCGTTCACGAGCACAACCTGTGGGTAAGGCAACACCCACTCTCTAATCCAAAATCCAATGCTACGCTGCGATATACGCAAACTTAACAAGCAACACACTTTCCACAAGACCTTTAGACGATAGACGACGTCAATTATTCATCAGAGTATTTCATAACAACTTTTTTTATTTTTGACAGTATGAAAAGTATTTGTATAATTAAGTATTGAAAAAAGGGTAAAAGGTGATCGTTATTTATGTATTTTCAATATAGATGACTGGATTTTATTGTAAACTGAGTTTTATTAATTCCCAAGTGTTTCTAAATCTAATGGATTATAATAATATTAATATTTTTCTTATGAATATTACATAGTCTCTTATAACACTAAATGCTATATTATTATTTATTAATTGCGAAGTTACTGAACTATTTATCTCGTTTTGATTAAATAAAATAAATTAAATAATTACATTGTACCGGTTATAAGGCCGCTACAGCTACCAATGCAATAAGTATATATATTCTATTGCGAGCGCTGCGAGCCGCTGCGAGCATCTTAATTTTTGACCTGGTCGGTCGCAGTGGAATAAGGTTACCTTCGAACGCGATAAAATATAACTAACGCAAGTAAAATAAGACTAAACGCATTACTCATATTTTACTCCTCCTGTTTTATAACGACGCTAAAATATTATTAAAACATTATTATTTCTATTTTTAATTTAAAATCCATTTTCCATGTGAGTCTTTTTATCATAGTTGGTTTTTTATAGTTTTTAAATGTGTGGATATTTAATGTAAAATAAAAAAAAATATTCAAGTTTCTCCCAGTCATTGTCCTCTAGTGACCTTTTGTGGCCTTAATAAACATTGTAGCTAATACATCAGGATAACACATATGTTACATAACTTTACCTACACAATTAAAAAATATATATATTATTTGGCCATAATATAACTAAGTGTGTGGTACATAATATAAGAGCGTGTTCTGCCACACCGTTGAAGTTACAAGAAGACGTTTAACCGTATAATGTTAACGTTATCACGATAAGATGGTCCTGAATGAAACAACATTAAGCGTATACTAAGACTTAGCGCAGCGCTAAAAGCGGGGTGAGGGGGGTGGTCAATTTATTTAGTGGCTACGTTTTATTAATACACTCAGTGGCCACATCCACAGATTTCTCCAAATGATTAAATAAAATACACAGACCATCACTAGTTTCAGTGGAAAGTCATTGAGATAGAAAATTTTTATATTTCTTTATAATTGTCAATAACTAAGCTATTACGATCATTGCGTCTGAATTGTAAAATAATATAAAACATATAGCTATAACCTTTCATGTTCGACTGTTTTAAGTATTCGTACGTATATAAACATATGTACTGTGATTTGCACAAGTGACTTTTTTATGTTACGAATTCAGGACGAAAGCAATTCAATAACCGAGACTCGTATCCGAACATTAAACCGGGCCTATAAAACGTTGAACTTATTTGTTGACAATACTTGAACACGAGGGGTGACTCTTAACTTGGCTAGATATATATGTATCTTGAATGAATTGAGAAACACTATGAGTAAACTACATATATTGAATAAGAAAATAGATCAGAAAATAGGACTTAATAACATTAAAATATGTTCAGATGTAAAGCCTCGTGATAAGCATGAAATAAAAACTTCAAAATAGTATGTCCTATATGTAATATATAGTGAAAATAAATCTTAAAATATTATAATGTTATCATCAAAGTTGATCATAATATTTGAACACATATTAAAAATTATAAAATATTCATTTTGGTTTTATATAGATTACTCAAGAACAAGACCAGTCAAAAGCAGCCTGCAGCCACATGTGCAAGTACCGTCCGAAGGGACGGCTGGCAGTTGTCCCAGGAGAAGCTTTTGATGTCGTTCAAAACCTTTAGACTAGGCGAATATCCTGACAGCTGTTCGATAATTTTCATGACATAGTTTTACCCTGCTACACACATATCTTACCAGTGCCGCAATTGCTAGTGTTTGACTGTCTGTTATACGACATTATGTGTAACTTTAACTTTTAAGCTCTAAAACGAAAATGTTATTTTAAGGGATTTTGACAAGAATTGAGTCATATTTTATTTCAATGACAACACTATTAAATAGAGAAACTATTAAGTAGTGTTAAGAATATCATATTTATAATATGATATTCTTCAAAAAAATATCTTACCCTAATGTAAATCTTATACAACTATTTTTGTATATATCATTAAAAAATAATGAAATTGTAGACAATGCAATACAAATTACTAATAATGACTTAACAAAATGCTATAACTAAGTAAGAAAATAAATAATATATATAAATACTTAAGGAATATAAATATATATTAAGGAAATAAAATGTAAGTTTGATGTATGTGGCGTACACGAGGTCCGTAGTTGATCAATTCCGACGAAAGCAATATTGTCAATTACTTAGAACATCATTTGATTGTAACTGTAGCAAACTGAGTAAAAAATTAATTTGATGACATTAAAAACCTTTTTTAACGGTTCAAATGTTTTTAACTTAGTGCTGGTTGGAGTAAGCATAATAATATGTACAAAATAATCTATTAATAATAAACAGTACGCCTAAAAATTTTAACATTACTGTACAGTTTAGTCATTTTTTACCTTTTTTAAAAACGACTATACTGAAAAAGTATACAGACGTAAATACGAGTAGTCTTAAATAAGAAATAATTTATGAATAAAGAAAATAATAGAAGTGATCTTTACATGCTCAAAATAAGACAAAGTAATTTAAATGTCTGTTTAATTTTTATATTGTTGCACGAGGTTAGTTCAAAATAAAACAATTTTATTACAAAAGAAAAATCAAGAACCTATTTGAAAGAAACATTTGATAAGATTGCGATAGAATTTATCAATTTGACACTATGAAAGATTAAAACCTACAAATTCAAAACATGGACGAGACATTACTTAATGCCAAATAGATGCTAAAATTCTAAAAATTTTATACAAATTATATTGCTTTACAGCTTATATTTCCCTTTTATTGTCATTGAATTGTAACTACAGAAATAACTATTTTTACAATATTAAAAGAGTTTTATATTGTAGATATCTACTTAATTTGTTCATAGTTTTTGTAGCTCTAGAAGTACAAAACTACAATACTGCTTTTTTATAATAATACTTTTTATTTACTGCTATATTTTTTTTTAATTTTAGTTTATCTAATAAACCACATTTTAAGTTCAACTGTCTCTGTTGTCGAGCTGTCTATTCGCAGTGGTCGCATTCTTATCCGACCTCGACGAAATCTATAAATTCAAACCATTCTTTTCCAAAATTCATCTCCTTCATACCTACGTTAACGTTTTCAAGATCCACTTTCAAGAACAAGATCCCTTTTAGCATATGTTTAAAGTATGTGGAAGTACCTTTCTTCAATTCTACATTTATGGTAATTTTATGTCTGTCATTGTATTTGTATATTCACCTTTAGTATAAAATAAGATGATTTATTCGATCATTTTTTTATTAACATAAAAACATACGATGACATTTTATATATCCCTTATAGTAAATATTTTAGTTTAGATTTATATTTTTTATTTAGATATAATATAGTCTTAGTCAGTTTTGACTAAGTCGATAATCCCAGTGATACGAAAACGCTTAATAATTTTATCTTAAATGTTTTATTATATCCTAAATATTCGTGTCGTTAATTAATAATTTCAAAATCAAATCATATATATAAGCAATTATTTAAGAGTAGCAGGTATAATATGCGTATATTTGTATTTTTAATTATTCTTCATACAGTCAGAATTGGTATTCACTTTAAAGTTCTGCTGAGTAGATCGAGAATGTAGCTCAAAAAATATATATAATATAAATAAAAAAATATATAGAACATAATCTTGAGCAAAATGATTCTTAGTTATATATAAATAGGGATCAAGATAAGTAAGCGGTTAGAAACTATAGACACATGTAAATGCATTGCGTCAAAGCAATAGGTAGGTGTATAATTAGTGGCGCTTTGTACTAAGCCGGCTCGGTCTATTTCACGCCGTTCTACAAATTAGCCAGTTTGACCATAGATAGACCATAGATTGTCGTCTATCTATCCAGATTTAGTTAAATAATAACATACAGATAAAACATTTTTGCTGAACATTTCAATTTAAAATAAGAACTAAAAAAAAATAAAAGAAAATGCTATACCTAATAAATAACCTGTATTTAAATACTATTAAATTGTTATTTATAAACACCGGAATACATTATGTATTAAAATAACACTTGCTATAACACATTTAATTTGTTTTGTATTCATATTACATATGTTTATTACTTTAGTCAGAAGATGGCGTTAGTAAATTCTCACATCACGGTAGCGAGTTCACATAAAAATATTACATTTATTAAAACATTTATAATAAGAAGTCCACTTTACTCCAGAAGTTTGGTTTTATTTACTGGATTTCCGGGCTCAGTATACGTTTGGCCACCCCTTGGAACCCTGATATTTTTATGGGATTTTTTATATTATTTCATGTATAAAAAGAGAACGCTATAATATAAAGTGAAAACAATGAGTTTGGAAAAAATTCTAGATTTATTAATTTCTAAATACTATAAAACATAAAAAAAAATTCTGTTGGATAGCATTGTATTACATAAGGTAAAAAAGAATTACAATAAGATAAGAAGGAAAGACAGATAACAGATCCTCTATTATCATTCCAACATACTCAAGAATAGGTTTCTCTGAACAAACAAACAACCTTAGTTTATATTTTTAACCGCCTTTTAATAAGCTTTACAATAGGGAGGTATAAAGTTAAAAATAAATAAAAATATAATTCTGTTATAGCTTCCAAAAGCCAAATAGATATAATTTTAGAAACTACACTTTTAATACTACGTACTCACCCTCAAATATCTTATATTACATTTCAATAAATTCACATCCAGCCTAAATGGTTCGCCTGTCTTTTTTATTTAAAAAAAATAAATTTTATATTTATTTTTATATATTTATATTTGCTCGTAGTACTGTTTCGTACTTCTAGCCATTACCACGTATATTAAAAAATATAATAACATAAAACTAAAAAATAAAACTAATTTTTTTACTAATATATCCCCACCAATTCCAAGTCCGGCGATCCCACGGTTACCACTTAGTATTCTCATTATCTGTTTTCGAAAGTACCGGCCGTTAGTCGATAAATCTGTTAATTCATTGTTATATTTCTAGTTGAAAATGATGTGTTGCTGTTCGATTTTCAAAATGGGAAGGAAACAGAAAGACACCAAGATAAGGATAACAAAAGTGAACGTCTAATGAAAAAGTTACATCGTGAATTACGTTAACGGTGGTGGAAATTATACTCTTCTTCAAGTTCTCAAAGTTCCGAAGTTAACTACGGTGAGTGTTTAACATTGTATTGGCGTGACCTATGCATTGTTTTCATTTCAGACTTATTTGATCAAAAATAAGCATATGAGAAGACTTTAACGATAAGTTATTATCATAACAAATATTCTGTTGTGTAGAGATTGGTGTTACTACCCTCATATAGTTGACATTCTATTTGTTGAAATTGGTAGAAGTACCCTCAGATATTTAAGATTCCATTTGTTGAAATTAGTGTGTTATATTATTATAGCAATCATTGTTCTATTCAGAAACACTGGATAAATAAAATAAAATTTAATTAAACATTTGTAACTAATATATTAACACTATAAGGATGATCTTGTCTGAAATAAATATTTATAATAATTATTATTATTATTATTATTATTATTATTACTATTATATGAATAATGATTTCGTTTGTTGAAAATAATGTTGCTACCCTCTGTTATTTTTATAAAAAATGTACATTGAACTATTTTGTGATGTGAACAGTACATAAGGGGGACTGTTCTTCACATAACTATAATATCATAAGCAGTGTACAATATTCGATATATATATTGCGAATATACGTATTGCGAATAATAAGTGTTGCGAACAATACTTACCGGGACTGTTACCTACATAGATGTATTATTACTATCGAAATAAATTATTTACTTATATTTCATGTACAATTGGGTTAATGTTGCGAGTAATTTTTTGGGACTACTTTTTGGGAAACTTTTGAAGTAAGGGACAGGTTCGCACCACAACCGCCAAGGTTAACCTGTGAAGTAGTGATTAACGAACATAAAAGTGATCTAACGGCTTCAGCTTCCGAAAATTTTGGTGATGAGATACTTATGCTTCTAGGAGTTGCTCGAAATGCTTGATTTGAAATCTCGTGCAGTAAAATTTACATCGGACGGGTATTGGAACTAGACGACATGCAAAACATCGTCTTGTGCTCATCACAGCAATTCTCACTACAAGGATCCGCGGGAACATCAGATACGCAGGTAACTAAAACATCTCGTAGGTTGAAATATTTCTTACTCAACGTTCATTAAATAACAAACGACCTTATAATACTATCCTGGGTTATGAAATACCCTTTAATTGACGTCCTGTGCATAGCAACTACCATAAAAACGAAACACGAAATAAAAAGGAATTAAGCTTTCAAAGTGAAATTAATAAATAATTAAGGGTGCTATATCTCTGAGCCCAGGGTCGAAGAAGATTTATTATCTAGTATATTTCTTGTAGATAAGCCTTATGGTGACAAAATATTTAGTTTTAATTTTAACAAAATTAAATAAGTTCATTACTCCTCCACATTTCCAAATGTAATAATTAAGGAAATAATGTTATAAAATTGTAAAAAAAAATGTATAGTAAATTTCTTGGGTTTGAATTGGATATGATATTATAATAAAAACAATTACCGTCTTAAACGCATGAACGATATACACCTAAATAACAGTAAAATAATAATTATTACCTTTCTTTTGCTTTTGATATAAAGTAATGACATTTCGCACCTTTTATGCATACAAAAATTAAGGTTACATTTCAATTGTTATTATATTCGTTTTGAATATAAAATAATTGTTTTTATTCATGCACATTGTAATGGAGAATAAAATATAATGAAAAATTGAACCTAAACGACCTGAGGATATAAGTTGCGGAGTACCTTTACCATGTGCTAAAATCTACCTACCTATAACCTTATCAAACATTTTTTAAAAATCTTTGAATATAAAGATATGTTCCTACTCTAGTGTAATCTCAGCAACAATAATAAATTGGTCATTTCCCCTAACATCTACAAGACCTTTGTGTTATTATTTTTATATAATTCTATTTTTTACTCTAATATTTCGTATAAAAGGCATACCATTGCGTCCGGTACATTAACTATTGCGGCCTTTGATCGTAATGAAAGCTGTATTTCATACTCTAATGCGATGTTAACGAGCTAGTATCGGAATTCAATACCCTTTGTTGTATGCAAGGATAATGAAAGGTTTAAAATTGTTTGCTCCTAGGGACTCCGCGGACAAAAATGATTAAAAAAAGGATTCGAGTTCAAAAAACTTTAAAATTAAGACCATCCACGTTCCTTTTCGACATTTGTTTTAGAACAGCGAAATCAGAATATTCTTGTACGCGTTTTCATCTAAAACATCTCAGAAGAAACTTGTTTGAAATATATATTTTTCTATGAACTTTAACTTTTCTTCAGTGTCCATTTACTCATCCAAAATCACACTTAAAAATGTTTTAGTTACCTTTGTTCCTCTTTTGGCTTTACGAATTGTCACAAGAAACGATAGAAATGATGAAACATTTCTATAACCGACGCAATGTTACTTCTGAACGTCTTTTATATAAATATTTCTTACCTTATAAGTTTTAATCACGGAAATCATCTGTCTCATATTCCACCTATAAAACGGAGCAAATCATAATAATATTTTATAAATTTTAATTCTTATTTCGTCCACCCTATGTTACTCCTATGTTTGACATTTCTATTTCGCCATTATTCTGAATGACTCGGTTGTTCCTCGTAACTGTATAATATAAATAGAATATTTAAAGTTTGAATATATTATGATACAAAAAACTGATAATTAAGGTGGAAATGGCTAATAATTGTGGTATTATAATTACGTGTACCATATTAATACAATATAATTTTTATATTATCTATAAATATGGCGCATAAAAGTCTAAACTAATTCATTATTGTTTTGAAGAGAGCATCTTGTTCCTGTACTGTACTTATAAAAAAATAATCGAATAATATATTACATTATACTATTCCATGTCATATCATACTTATTATAAGCTATATTTATGTATATTTATATAAGTACCATGATAATCCTAATAGAAAGAAAACTACAAGTAAATGATAATAATGGTTTAAATTATATGCTAGCGGCTCGCCTCTCCTTCGCACGGGTAATTACCGAAAAAAAACCTTGTAATACGCACAAACATACACATATATTATATATGTCCTTTTGAGTCAAAAAAGGGGTTCCTTAAAAAGAGTACATAATAAAGAAAGTCTAGATATTATTAATTCAATATATTGTGTTCAATATTTGCTTTGTTATTTTTAAATTTAGTGTAATTTTGATTATTTGTAACGTTTGTAATAATATAATATCTGCCAAACATAAGCTATTAAAGTTATTGGGTCAGAGGTTCTTTGTAAAAGATATTTGATGTATTTTTATGGCAGCAAAAAAAAAAATATCTTCAAGAGCTCCGACCCGCAACAGACCAACATACAATCGGCTATGAGTAAAATATTTTTTTATAGGCCAATCTCTATTAATTCGAAGGTTTGGCCTATTAAGATTCTCACTTGTGGTTGTAAGATTAATTTGCCAAGTGTATTAATCTAATTTTCAAGTTTTTATCATCACAGTTGTAATAAACAAACATTGTGATATCGTTATACTTCTAAAACTCCTTCTTTTCTATTTTTGCTTGAATTTTTATACATATGGTTTTTATTACAAAGGGTATAAATTAATAGAATCATAGCTTAATAATAAAAAAGATATGTAATGTATAAAATAAAACAATATGTGAAAGTATATATTATTTTTCAAGACTTATAACGGTAATCTTATTGCACGTAATGGTATCATAAAATCTCGCAATTCTGGAGTAATACAAGCGGAATTATTTTACTTTTTAAAAATTTATTCCCATTTTATTACCTCGAAACAATCGTCAACTGCCACATTTGTATAAAACGATTCGACGTCAAATCTGACCATACACTCACGGTCTTCGAGTTTTATGTCCTGTATGGAACGCACTAAATGGCAGGACAAATTAGCATACGACTGGGGCATTCTTGTACATGTTTTTCCAGTGCATAAGTTAGAGAATTTATAGCAACTGGGTCGAAATATTGACATTCTTCAAAATAAATTATCACCTTGGTAAGCCCGTTATAATAGTTTGAATATATTTTCAAACCACGAGACAAGTTTAAAACAATTATTATAATTAATTAGGTCAATCATTTATTGAAAGGGAATTATGTATCACCCTTCACTATTTTTTATATAAGTAGTTGTATGTATTCAAATGTAACATAAGATCTCCCATTTTAAAGTCGAAAATACGAATGACCCAATGTGACTGTGATGTGATGTGATGTGATGTCGTTGTTTACGTGTGGTCGTTGATCTGTTTTATTATGAATGTAATCAGCTTGTGGCACATTTGTATTGTTAGTACGGGATACCCAAAGGCTTTGGTGCAAAAATGCGAACTTAAAAGATGACACTACGCTACTATATATTGTATTGCCAACAGATGGAACGATAGAAAATAGTGAAATAAACATATTATATTACTTTTGTGGTAAACATAAAACTGTCTCGCCGATGATAGGATGAGATCCACCAAATTGTGCACTACAGTGGTATAATTATAAATGTTCTGGTTTTTTGTCAGCACCAGAAGACTCTTGGTTGTGCCCAGAGTGACGAAAGCTACCTTAGCTTTTCTTTTTTAATTATATATAAAATTTGTGAAATAGCGTCAATAGTCTTTTGTTTTTGAATTAACATATTATGAGCTGTTGTGTTCTTTAATTTATGTTGTAAATTATTATTTTCATAGCTACTGAATACTGGCGAGTAACTATAATTTCTTATTCGTTTTAGAGATATGGATGTAGCACATTTTGTTATATTGAATGAATTATTTCTTTTGATTTATATTAACCAATTTTTTCCCTCATTTGTGTGCAGTAATATTGTTATCATTGGGATATTTTGAATTTGATGTCCTTTGAACCTTTTGAGTCTTTTCTATCGGAAGCCCTTCCGAGTACCATTTGTAATTCTATAATTAGCCTTCATTTAGTACTCTTGTAATCAACGTTTCCTATTATCGCTTTTAAAGCGTTGATCCTTTATACTGCAAAATCATACCCGTGTTAAATTACAGGACTGTGAATTTTTTCATGCCCTTACATTGCAATATTTACACAGTACTTTTTCTGTTTTAACACTTGGAGTCTATAGAAGCGAAGAGCTTATGTCGACTAAATGAGAGCACCTCTTTAGCAGTGGCTTGCTTTTTGCTCCATAAGTTATTATAATTTAATATTATTTTGTTAAGGAATTAGTATTCTTATCTATATTGATTTGTATATTTGTAGATACGGGAAAAAAATATTTTATAGTGAGTAGACATGAATCTATAACTCGTCATCCTGGTCGTCCAGTTTCCTTTTTCCAAACTGAATCTGTATCTGAAACCTTGTCTATGAAATGAGAACCTCTTATTGATTTTTCGATTCAAAATTTTGCTTTGAGAAAAGATTGCTGGTAATGTACAATTTAATACATTTTGTCAACACTGCACAGTAACTATATATTTTATTATATAGGATAGGTTTCAAGCTCTTCGTTTAATTACCGATAGTGTCAACGTGAATGCAACCGAATAGATATATGTAATTTTATATCTATTTATTTAGATTTAAAAAAACAATATAAATGACTAAAATATTTAAAAAAATAAAAATTATATGAGTTGACTATCTTCGTGCAGTCAGAAGGAAAAATACAGCGCAAAAGTTATAGTAAATTAAAATAAATTAGATTTAATTAAGGTTATTTAAATGCCATATTTAAGCGCCACATGTATCAGCAAACAATCCTTCCCCAAGTTACGATCTATCACCGTTCAGTCAGAGTTCAGTAAATAAATAAATATACGTAATGTTAGGATAGACTAGTTAAAGAGAAACACTTAAATAATGTCGCATCCAATTTTACTGGCCTTGATGTTTTTTTTTTTTTTTTGTATAACATACGACAAAAATCCAAACCTGTCATTCATACCCTATCTAAGTTTATTGTATCATGAATGTCGTTAATTAATACGTTCTGAATCATATTTTATATTGGCAATTATTTCATAGTTGCAGATATTATATTGTATAATATGCATCTACACATATTTTGAATTATGCTTTAGAGAATATGAATTGATATTCATATTAAATTCCTATTCAATAGATTGAGAATGCGTTTAACTTTTAATAATATAGAAGTCTTCAGAATCTAAAGAATATTTATAAGAACAATCTACTTGGTTCAATAGATCTTGGGGCAATAAAATTAAGATATTCATGCTAGTTTTGTTCACATATCTTCGTAATAACGTTTACTATTACGAAAATTTACTTTAACATGATGTTATTTTTATTTTTTTCGTATAATTAATATTTATTAATAAAGTAGAATAACTTATTAAAGTGTTCATTATAAATTAATCTTTTTATCAAGATCGAGCCTTAGTAAGTTCCTCTATATCTGAGTAGAATTAACATTACATGCTTGCAGTGGTCACTGCAGCAGATAAAAATATTTCTGCACTACTATTTCTTATAGGATAAATATATATTTTAAAAAACCTATTAAAAAAATCTTGAAGTTTTTTACGATATTAGTATTATTTTTAGGGCTCAAGAATTTAAAAAATATAAATAGAACATAATTGATCAAAATGAGTCTTAGTTACCAATCAAGATAAATAAGTGGTTAGAAACTATAGACACATGTAAATGCATTGCGTCAAAATAATAAGTGTATAATTATTAGTGTCGCTTTGTACTAAGCCGACTCGGTCTATTTCACGCCGTTCTACAAATTAGCAAGTTTGAACATAGATTTTAGTCTGCCCTCCAGATTTTATTGAATAATGACACAAATTAAATATTTTTGCAGAATATTTTTTAAATAAATCTGGGAAAAATGCTTTAACCCCTTGGAACCCTTTTTTTTTTTTTTTTTTTTTTTTTTCCGTTGGAAAAACCCGTTACGGGTACCCCGTCGGCCCAGAGGGGTGACGGCCGGAGGGTTATGTGGGACTACCCGGCAGCATAGAGGATGCTGCCATTTTTAAGGCTACCCACTAAAAAACCAACGGTTGCCCTCTTCGCCGTGATGGGACGTCACGGGATCGCGTTAGCACACACCGTGACGCCCCGGCGAGACCCCCCAAATGAGGGTGCCCCGAGCAACATAGAGCACCCTCCCAAGGTAGGCATATGTTAGGTAAGAGGGGTCACCCTTCCCCCCTCACCAGGCCTACAACTGAGGAAGGAAGCGACGGGCGTATTCCCGCCTCCTTCTACCCAGTCTCCCCCTACGGAGCGGGTCAGCGGACGAGGCTGACTCCCTGACCCGCTCCGCGGCCTCCTTTGCGGCGATGACTTGCTCGCAGAAGGAGGCCATTGCGACCCAGCACCTCTCGCTGCTGACCATCGCGCTGATAACGCGCGGCAGCGAGAGGTCCCTGCCAATCACGCCCACCAGCTCAGTGCGCTGGTGGTCCCAGGCGGCGCACTCCGCCAAGGTGTGACGAGCCGAGTCGACGGACTCGTCACAGTGATGGCAGGAGGGGGTCGCCTCCCTTTGTGCTATCCTGTGCAGGTACTCACCGAAGCAACCATGCCCGGTCAGCACCTGCACAAGACGGAACGTAAGCGTTCCGTGCCGCCGATTGATCCAGTGGTCGAAGTGAGGGCGGATCGCCCCCACTGTGATCATACCAGCGGCAGGGGACTCCAGGTCCCTGTTCCACCGTCGCATCAGGGCTCGGTGAGCTAGAGCCCTGATTCGCGCCGCCTCGGGCCTTACCCCCGTGGCCAAGGCTTCTGCCCGGTGCCAGTACACGGCTGCGAGCACCTCCGCCTGTAGCTCCCAGGGCGGATCGCTTGCCAGGAGTGTAGCCGCCGTGAAGGACACCGTACGGTACCCCCTGATCATCCTCACCGCTAGGACCCTTTGCGTTCTTCGCAACAGGGTCCTTGAGTCAGCGGTGAGGGACCCCGACCATATGGGAGCACCGTATAGGGCCATGCTCCTCACGATGCCGGCATAAAGGCGCCGGCATGGAGGGTTATTAAAATAGAGCCACTCAGACAGCGACGACGTCCCACGCCTCTCCCGGAGGAGAAGTGAACGATCATCGAGAACTGACGACTGATAGTCATCGTCCGCCTCACGCTCAGGACGCCGCGCCACGTCTCATCAACGCGGCTGGTAGGATCTCACGTAGTGTGTAGATCTCGTGAAGAGCTTACTATAGAAATGATCCTATGAAGTAAGGTCTTCATAAAGTGTGTTAAAAAAGCCACTCAGATAGCGACAGCGTCCCACGCCTCTCCCGAAGGAGAAGTGAACGATCATCGAGGACTGACGACCGACAGTCGTCGTCCGCCTCACGCTCAGGACGCCGCGCCACGACTCATCAACGCGGCTGGTAGGATCTCACGTAGTGTGTAGATCTCGTGAAGAGCTTCAACCCCTTGGAACCCTGAGATTGTTTTGGGAATTTTTTATGTTCTTTCATATATGAAATGATAACACTATAACATACATTAACAACAATTACTTTGAAAAAAAAAAAAAATCTAGTTTTATTTATTTCTAAATAACATAGAAAATACAAAACGAGTGCTGAATAACATTGTATTGTATTAAATGATGTTATATTTTCAAATAAATAAGATAAAAATAATTTAAGGTTAAGATGGAAAGACAAGATCTTATATTATTTTAATATAGTACAGAATAGGTTTTTAAATTTGTACAGCATTAACGAACTCTGAATAAACAAGTGTCATAGTTTAAATTTGCATTTTTAGCCGCCTTTTATAGTGGGAGGCATAAAGATAAAAAAAAAATTATTCTTCTTCTTTTAAATAATTTGGCAATCTCGAAGATACGAATTCTGCCAGTATCAAGTGAGAATGTATAATGTAAAATTACATTTTTAATACTATGTATAGGTACTTTTACTTACCCTCAAACATCTTATATTAAATCTTTTAATGAATTTACTTTCAACCTAAATAGTTTGTCTGCAATTTTGGTTTTAAGAAAATTAAAATAAAACAATGTAAAAGTAAGTACTTGGTAATAGTACTTGTAATCATATAGTGAAGATAAGGTCAAAAGGAAAGTATTTTTTTTTTAAGTTGCACTCATTAATATTATAGGGCTAACACTCTAGATGCACATAGAGAAGAACCGACAAGAACATGGTTACTTTTTTAACTAGTTTAAATATTATAAAACTTCAATCAACGTAAGTATTCTCTATTTGAGTGATATTTAATATGCGACACCAAAATTGAATTCATGTCAAGCGTGGTACCAACAAAAAATACTAGACGAACTCAACTTGTTTTTATCGGTGAAAAATTTAGTAATTTATTGTTGAAACGAATTCCATTGGCCAAAAAAAAATGGTTTTAGTAACAATTTTGTTTAAATTAATAAACTTATTATTTTGTGATTGTATCTAGTGTTTATACTATGTTAGTTGCTTTGAACATGAAATGAGGCAGATTTTTCCCGACGTACATTAATTATGTTTTATAAAATATAGTGATGAGGGTGTACGTATTGTACCCTATTTAAAGAAAGTGTCAAAGAACTCCCGATGACCTATGCTATATTTAGAACTAATTACTCTTTTGTAAGATGAAAATAGATGCTACATCTGCCTCATTATAAATTTTTTGTCCATGTCCTATTTTTTTAAACCAACTTATAGATTTTTATTTTATTTTTATAAACTTGTAATATTGGTTAACACATAAATGTTTTCAATTTTTTTTACTTGTTGTATTGTAATGGCACACATGGCCACTTCATTTACGAAAAAGTGGAATTTATATCAGCTGCATTGCCCCAATGTAAAAGGACATTATACTATGACAATAAGCCTAAAAAATGTCCTGGGCAAAGCTTCATCCGTAAAAGATCGAATTTATTTTATAGCATATGCAGCAGAACTAAGTTTCCTAGTCAATCCAGAGATACGAGGGTCTAATTGCAATGTGACATGAACAGTAATTCCTAAAAAACTGTAGATTCACCCTAGAAAAACTGTAGATTCATAAAGTAAAATTAAATAAAAACATAAATAGACCGAAAACAATATCCTAACTTTTCTGACCAAATATTTACAGATTGTCATATAACTCAATTATCGCCAATCTTTATTAATGACTAATCATTATAAATGACTTTAATGAATTATATTAACTAATTTATTGTAAGGTAATTATGTACAGAAATAATAACGGGTGGGGACCCTTTATTATTTCTGTATATAAGTAGTTGCATGTATTCACTTTTAACATAAGATCTCCCGTTTTCATAAACATAGTTTAAACTCTAATTAAAACTACCTTTGTGTAACTGGCCATAAATAATACAAAAAATATGAGTAACCCAATGGATTGCAATACAGTAGTCTATACGTGTGGTCGTTGTTCTATGTTTTATTATGAATACGATCAGCTTGTGGCACATTTATATTGGAAGCACGGCACGGAAAGCCTTCGGTGCCAAAAGTGTGCACTTAAGAAATGGTGTTACGCGGCCCATATATGTAATGTATTACCAACAGATGGCACGATAGAAGATAATGAAGTTACCCATTTATATTGCTATTGTGGTAAAGATGAAACTGAATCGCCAATGATAGGATGCGATTCACCAAATTGCACATTACAATGGTTTCATTTTAAATGTGTTGGTATTGTGACAGCACCAGAAGGCTCTTGGTTATGCCCAGAGTGTAGAAAGCTATCATAAAAGGATGGCGCTACGCGGCACATATGTGCTTTATATTGACAACAGTGAGGACGATAGATGATAATCAAGTTAACAAGTTATATTGTTGTTGTGATAAAGAGAAAACCGACCCACCGATGATAGGATGCGATTCAACAAATTGTGCAGTACAGCGGTATCGATTCAAATGTGTTGGTATTGTGACAGCACCAGAAGGCTCTTGGTTGTGCCAAGAGCGACGAAAGCTACCTTAAAAGATAGCGCTACGCAACCAATGTAATCCCAACAGATGAGACGATAGAAGATAGTGAAGTTAAACAATTATATTTTGCTATTGTGGTAAAGATGAAACTGAATCGCCAATTATAGGATGCGATTCACCAAATTGCACATTACAATGGTTTCATTTTCAATGTGTTGGTATTATGACTGCACCAGAAGGCTCTTGGTTGTGCCAAGAGCGACGAAAGCTACCTTAAAAGATAGCGCTACGCGACCAATGTATTCCCAACAGATGAGACGATAGAAGATAGCGAAGTTAAACAATTATATTTTGCTATTGTGGTAGAGATGAAACTGAATCGCCAATGATAGGATGCGATTCACCAAATTGCACATTACAATGGTTTCATTTTCAATGTGTTGGTATTATGACAGCACCAGAAGGCTCTTGGTTGTGCCAAGAGCGACGAAAGCTACCTTAAAAGCTAGCGCTACGCGACCAATGTATTCCCAACAGATGAGACGATAGAAGATAGTGAAGTTAAACAATTATATTTTGCTATTGTGGTAAAGATGAAAACGAATCGCAGATGATAAGATGCGATTCACAAAATTGCACATTACAGTGGTTTCATTTTAAATGTGTTGGTATTGTGACAGCACCAGAATGCTCTTGGTTATGCCCAGAGTGTAGAAAGCTACTATAAAAGACGGCGCTACGCGAAACATATATGCTATGTATTGACAAAAGTCGGGACGATAGATGATAATGAAGTTAACCAATTATATTGCTAACGTGGAAAATATGAAACTGAATCGCCGATGATAGGATGCGATTCACCAAATTGCACATTACAATGGTTTCATTTTAAATGTGTTGGTATTGTGACAGCACCAGAATGCTCTTGGTTATGCCCAGAGTGCAAAAAGCTATCATAAAAGAATGGCGCTACGCGGCACATATGTGCTTTATATTGACAACAGTGAGGACGATAGATGATAATCAAGTTAACAAGTTATATTGTTGTTGTGATAAAGAGAAAACCGACCCACCGATGATAGGATGCGATTCAACAAATTGTGCAGTACAGCGGTATCGATTCAAATGTGTTGGTATTGTGACAGCACCAGAAGGCTCTTGGTTGTGCCAAGAGCGACGAAAGCTACCTTAAAAGATAGCGCTACGCAACCAATGTAATCCCAACAGATGAGACGATAGAAGATAGTGAAGTTAAACAATTATATTTTGCTATTGTGGTAAAGATGAAACTGAATCGCCAATTATAGGATGCGATTCACCAAATTGCACATTACAATGGTTTCATTTTCAATGTGTTGGTATTATGACTGCACCAGAAGGCTCTTGGTTGTGCCAAGAGCGACGAAAGCTACCTTAAAAGATAGCGCTACGCGACCAATGTATTCCCAACAGATGAGACGATAGAAGATAGCGAAGTTAAACAATTATATTTTGCTATTGTGGTAGAGATGAAACTGAATCGCCAATGATAGGATGCGATTCACCAAATTGCACATTACAATGGTTTCATTTTCAATGTGTTGGTATTATGACAGCACCAGAAGGCTCTTGGTTGTGCCAAGAGCGACGAAAGCTACCTTAAAAGCTAGCGCTACGCGACCAATGTATTCCCAACAGATGAGACGATAGAAGATAGTGAAGTTAAACAATTATATTTTGCTATTGTGGTAAAGATGAAAACGAATCGCAGATGATAAGATGCGATTCACAAAATTGCACATTACAGTGGTTTCATTTTAAATGTGTTGGTATTGTGACAGCACCAGAATGCTCTTGGTTATGCCCAGAGTGTAGAAAGCTACTATAAAAGACGGCGCTACGCGAAACATATATGCTATGTATTGACAAAAGTCGGGACGATAGATGATAATGAAGTTAACCAATTATATTGCTAACGTGGAAAATATGAAACTGAATCGCCGATGATAGGATGCGATTCACCAAATTGCACATTACAATGGTTTCATTTTAAATGTGTTGGTATTGTGACAGCACCAGAATGCTCTTGGTTATGCCCAGAGTGCAAAAAGCTATCATAAAAGAATGGCGCTACGCGGCACATATGTGCTTTATATTGACAACAGTGAGGACGATAGATGATAATCAAGTTAACAAGTTATATTGTTGTTGTGATAAAGAGAAAACCGACTCACCGATGATAGGATGCGATTAAACAAATTGTGCAGTACAGCGGTATCGTTTCAAATGTGTTGGTATTGTGACAGCACCAGAAGGTTCTTGGTTGTGCCAAGAGCGACCAAGCTACCTTAAAAGATAGCGCTACGCGACCAATGTATTCCCAACAGATGAGACGATAGAAGATAGCGAAGTTAAACAATTATATTTTGCTATTGTGGTAAAGATGAAACTGAATCGCCAATGATAGGATGCGATTCACCAAATTGCACATTACAATGGTTTCATTTTCAATGTGTTGGTATTATGACAGCACCAGAAGGCTATTGGTTGTGCCAAGAGCGACGAAAACTACCTTAAAAACTAGCGCTACGCGACCAATGTATTCCCAACAGATGAGACGATAGAAGATAGTGAAGTTAAACAATTATATTTTGCAATAGCAAAGATGAAAATGAATCGCAGATGATAAGATGCGATTCACCAAATTGTATATTACAATGGTTTCATTTTACGTATGTTGGTATTGTGACAGCACCAGAAAGCTCTTGGTTGTGCCCAGAGCGTCGAATCTCACATAAAATAAGGCGCTAAGCGGTCCCTATACGTAACGTCTTGCCAACGGATGGGACGATAGAAGATAATGAAGTTATCCAATTATATTGCTATTGTGATAAAGACAAAACTTACTCGCCGATGGATAGAATGAGATTCACCAAACTGTGCAGTACAGTGGTAACATTTTAAACGTGCTTTTATTATAACAGCACCACAAGTCTTTTGGTTGTGCCCAGTGTGTGGAAAGCTACCTTAGTTATCTGTTTACTATATATTAGCTAATTTGTAAAATAACAGCAAAATTCTTAAATTTTTTGAATCGTCATTTTACGAATTGTTGTATTGTTGAAATATTATTTTGTTGTAAATAATTTTTTTTATATGTTATAATGTTAAATATAGAAATTTATTATGAACAGAGTTATCAAATGTTATTTTTTTCAAGAAGTTATTCAAAAGTTCTTTTATTCAATAAATAAAGAAATATTCTGTTAATTTTTAGGTAACAATTTTGAGAAGAAGTACAAAAAAAAATTATATTCAAGTTTTCGATCTAGTAAATCTCTTATTTATAATGGGGGTTTGGACAATATTTTAAATTAAATATTATATAAATTTATTAATATATTTTTATTAACCCTTAGAAATTTGTTTTATTACATTTTGTCACCTAGTAAAACATTTCACAATCTACACCATATATACATTTGCATAACAGTGAAATAATAATTCTTTCTCTAATTTTGTCTCTAAAGTAAAATATTAACATTTAGTACGTCGTATGCGTACCAAAAATGAAGTATAAGTTTAGAAATTATTATTTATA
The DNA here is from genome assembly GCA_959347415.1 of Mechanitis messenoides. NCBI lineage: Eukaryota > Metazoa > Arthropoda > Insecta > Lepidoptera > Nymphalidae > Mechanitis > Mechanitis messenoides. The sequence goes on from OY365771.1 coordinate 10,787,899, forward strand.
TTCATCTTTATGAACCTGAGCGAGTTTAGGAACTTATAACCTTAAATAGGTTACTACCTACCTATCTATCGAAAGTTTTGTTTTAATCTTCGCATATAAAGATCTATTCCTACTCTGGTAGAAGATAGTTGGAAGATATCTTCTAGAAGATAGTTGGTAACATATAACTTATTTCAAAGCTAAATTCAATCGCAGCAACAGTAATAAATAGTTCATTTCCTCTTATATCTAAGTTAAGTTGTCATGTTACACATTATCACTTATATTTTGTACAGTTACAAATAAAGTGCATTTATGTGACTGATTAATATTCGAAATGATGTTAAAATTTAACTTTAAAGCTGTAAAACGAAAATGTTTTTTAACGGAATTTCATAAAAATATTTCAATAGTAACACTTTATTAAATATTTCCATAACGTTAAGATATAGAAGTGGCCACTTAAACAAATTACACAATATTTTCGTATTCAATTAATGTTGACGTAAGGAAAAAATAATAATTTTTAATATTTTTAAACTTTCTTTAATTAATTTTTGCGTTAAGAATTTGTCATTATTAAAAAAAAACATCCGACCGTAATGTATATTTTATACAACTATTTCTGTTACTAACAGTAATTATTAAGAAATAATTCAAATGCACACAATTAGATTCAACAACAAATTCTATAACTAAATAAAAAAATACATAAAAATAAAATGAAAAAAAAATACTAACTGTCTCATTCCCTTGATATTCGAATAATTGAAAGACACAACTTTACACATTTTGATAACCTCGTTTGGAGTATGTTCAAGCCATTTCCCACAACCCTACTAAAACATCACTTTCTAGCCGGAAGCAAATGATCTGAAAAAATATTTATGTTAGCCTCTATGATGAACATAATACCATAATACTATTTTCTTCACACGTTAAAAATTTAGGAATCCATATAGACAGCTCTCTTGATTGGCATCATCAAGTCAAAGAACTTTCTCGTAAATTTTATAGTACAATTCACCCATTAGTTAGAATTAAAAACTTCTTGTCGCATCGTGCTAAATTACAAGTGGTTAACCTGTAACTGCTACCTATCCTTGACTATGCTGATGTGTGCTATGTCGACGCCAATGAAATACTCTTAAACAAATTAGACCGGCTACTTAACACCTGCATCCGTTTCATTTTTGGACTCCTTAAGTTTGATCATGTTTCCGAATATAGATCGAAACTTGATTGAATGCCTATTCGCAAACGTAGAAATCTTCGCATCTTATGTCTCCTATATTCTATTTTGTTCAGTCCGTGTACTCCTGCTTATTTAAAATGCAATTTCTCTTTCTTGTCCGATATGCATGACAAATTACTTCGTTCTTCCAGCAATTTACTGCTGCATACTCCCCTTCATCATACTGGTTTTTTGTCCAACTCATTTGCTTTGACTGCTGTCAGACTGTGGAACGAGTTGCCCGAACATATCAGAAAGGCACCATCTCGCGAGTCTTTTAAACGTCAAGTCAAGATTTTTTATCTACTTTAATAAAGTATATATTTGTATGTTACCTTATTTGTATATAGTACATATATACATGTTATTTTACATCATTATTATTCTTTTGTTTTTTTATATTTCTATATTGAAGCTTTGTCACATTTATATAAAGTATTATAGTTATGTATTATTTTATATATTATTTATGTTTAGGTTTATTTTTATTTTTATTTTTATTTTTAATTTAATTTAATTTTTTTATTTATTTGCACGCCTACCAACAATCTCTCCTGTACGTCGTAAGGTTGGCTGGTAGAGAATGTTTCTGTAGCATAGAGCCCGCCTTTTGTGCATTTGTTGTATTTTGTGCAATGAAGAATTAAATAAATAAATAAATAAAATTTAATTTAACATGATGTTATTTTTATTTTTTCGTATAATTAATATTTATTAATAAAGTAGAATAACTTATTAAAGTGTTCATTATAAATTAATCTTTTTATCAAGATCGAGCCTTAGTAAGTTCCTCTATATCTGAGTAGAATTAACATTACATGCTTGCAGTGGTCACTGCAGCAGACTGGAAGGTATACATATTATATACTGTTAAGGTTCGCACCTATAAACCAATTAACAAAAATATCCGCTTTTGTAGTGCAGAAATACTTTTATTTCTGCACTACAAAAGCGGATATTTTATTATAGGAAAAATACATATTTTAAAAAAGCTATTAAAAAAATCTTGAAGTTTTTCACGTTATTAGTATTATTTTTAGGGCTCAAGAATTTAAAAAATATAAATAGAACATAATTGATCAAAATGATTCTCAGTTATATATAAATACTTATCAAGATAAATAAGTGGTTAGAAACTATAGACACATGTAAATGCATTGCGTCAAAATAATAAGTAAGTGTATAATAATTAGTGGCGCTTTGTACTAAGCCGACTCGGTCTATTTCACGCCGTTCTACAAATTAGCAAGTTTGAACATAGATTTTAGTCTGCCCTCCAGATTTTGTTGAATAATGACACAAATTAAATATTTTTGCAGAATATTTCACTTTAAAATAAGCGAATTTTTTTTTTTAAAATAAATCTGGGAAAAATGCTTTATCCCCTTGGAACCCTGATATTGTTTTGGGAATTTTTTATGTTCTTTCATATATGAAATGATAACACTATAACATACATTAACAAAAAAAAAAAGACAAGATCTTATATTATTTTAATATAGTACAGAATAGGTTTTTAGATTTGTACAGCATTAACGAACTCTGAATAAACAAGTGTCATAGTTTAAATTTGCATTTTTAGCCGCCTTTTATAGTGGGAGGTATAAAGATAAAAAAAATAATTATTCTTCTTCTTTTAAATAATTTGGCAATCTCGAAGATACGAATTCTGCCAGTATCAAGTGAGAATGTATAATGTAAAATTACATTTTTAATACTATGTATAGGTATTTTTACTTACCCTCAAACATCTTATATTAAATCTTTTAATGAATTTACTTTCAACCTAAATAGTTTGTCTGCAATTTTGGTTTTAAGAAAATTAAACTAAAATAATGTAAAAGTAAGTACTTGGTAATAGTACTTGTAATCATATAGTGAAGATAAGGTCAAAAGGAAAGTATTTTTTTTTTAAGTTGCACTCATTAATATTATAGGGCTAACACTCTAGATGCACAAAGAGTAGGTACATAGAGAAGAACCGACAAGAACATGGTTACTTTTTTAACTAGTTTCAATATTATAAAACTTCAATCAACGTAAGTATTCTCTATTTGAGTGATATTTGATATGCGACACCAAAATTGAATTCATGTCAAGCGTGGTACCAACAAAAAATACTAGACGAACTCAACTTGTTTTTATCGGTGAAAAATTTAGTAATTTATTGTTGAAACGAATTCCATTGGCCAAAAAAAAAATGGTTTTAGTAACAATTTTGTTTAAATTAATAAACTTATTATTTTGTGATTGTATCTAGTGTTTATACTATGTTAGTTGCTTTGAACATGAAATGAGGCAGATTTTTCCCGACGTACATTAATTATCTTTTATAAAATATAGTGATGAGGGTGTACGTACTGTACCCTATTTGAAGAAAGTGTCAAAGAACTCCCGATGACCTATGCTATATTTAGAACTAATTACTCTTTTGTAAGATGAAAATAGATGCTACATCTGCCTCATTATTAATTTTTTGTCCATGTCCTATTTTTAAACCAACTTATAGATTTTTATTTTATTTGTATAAACTTGTAATATTGGTTAACACATAAATGTTTTCAATTTTTTTACTTGTTATATTTTAACAATTTCACGTTTTCTGGCAGTTTGTTAGAAAGATGTATACATTGACCTAAAGAGAATTACTCACTTTCTTCAGTCTAATAAAAGGCAAAGTAAGTTTATGTTTGTTCTTAGTATTAAAATCATGCCCATCACAAGGCTTAACAAATTTGTCGATATTCGTATAAACATATTTAGGTTTTCGAATATATATTGTCTGGTTACCGTGAGTACATTAATTTGTTTAAACCTAGCACGAAGAGAATCTCTGGAGCCCATACGATAAATGGCACACATGGCCACTTCATTTACGAAAAAGTGGAATTTATATCAGCTGCATTGCCCCAATGTAAAAGGACATTATACTATGACAATAAGCCTAAAAAATGTCCTGGGCAAAGCTTCATCCGTAAAAGATCGAATTTATTTTATAGCATATGCAGCAGAACTAAGTTTCCTAGTCAATCCAGAGATACGAGGGTCTAATTGCAATGTGACATGAACAGTAATTCCTAAAAAACTGTAGATTCACCCTAGAAAAACTGTAGATTCATAAAGTAAAATTAAATAAAAACATAAATAGACCGAAAACAATATCCTAACTTTTCTGACCAAATATTTACAGATTATCATATAACTCAATTATCGCCAATCTTTATTAATGACTAATCATTATAAATGACTTTAATGAATTATATTAACTAATTTATTGTAAGGTAATTATGTACAGAAATAATAACGGGTGGGGACCCTTTATTATTTCTGTATATAAGTAGTTGCATGTATTCACTTTTAACATAAGATTTCCCGTTTTCATAAACATAGTTTAAACTCTAATTAAAACTACCTTTGTGTAACTGGCCATAAATAATACAAAAAATATGAGTAACCCAATGGATTGCAATGCAGTAGTCTATACGTGTGGTCGTTGTTCTATGTTTTATTATGAATACGATCAGCTTGTGGCACATTTATATTGGAAGCACGGCACGGAAAGCCTTCGGTGCCAAAAGTGTGCACTTAAGAAATGGCGTTACGCGGCCCATATATGTAATGTATTACCAACAGATGGCACGATAGAAGATAATGAAGTTACTCATTTATATTGCTATTGTGGTAAAGATGAAACTGAATCGCCAATGATAGGATGCGATTCACCAAATTGCACATTACAATGGTTTCATTTTAAATGTGTTGGTATTGTGACAGCGCCAGAAGGCTCTTGGTTATGCCCAGAGTGTAGAAAGCTATCATAAAAGGATGGCGTTACGCGGCACATATATGCTTTATATTGACAACAGTGAGGACGATAGATGATAATCAAGTTAACAAGTTATATTGTTGTTGTGATAAAGAGAAAACCGACTCACCGATGATAGGATGCGATTCAACAAATTGTGCAGTACAGCGGTATCGTTTCAAATGTGTTGGTATTGTGACAGCACCAGAAGGCTCTTGGTTGTGCCAAGAGCGAGGAAAGCTACCTTAAAAGACAGCGCTACGCGAACAATGTATTCCCAACAGATGAGACGATAGAAGATAGTGAAGTTAAACAATTATATTTTGCTATTGTGGTAAAGATTAAAATGAATCGCAGATGATAAGATGCGATTCACAAAATTGCACATTACAGTGGTTTCATTTTAAATGTGTTGGTATTGTGACAGCACCAGAATGCTCTTGGTTATGCCCAGAGTGTAGAAAGCTACTATAAAAGACGGCGCTACGCGGAACATATATGCTATGTATTGCCAAAAGTCGGGACGATAGATGATAATGAAGTTAACCAATTATATTGCTAACGTGGAAAATATGAAACTGAATCGCCGATGATAGGATGCGATTCACCAAATTGCACATTACAATGGTTTCATTTGAAATGTGTTGGTATTGTGACAGCACCGGAATGCTCTTGGTTGTGCCAAGAGCGACGAAAGCTACCTTAAAAGATAGCGCTACGCGACGAATGTATTCCCAACAGATGAGACGATAGAAGATAGTGAAGTTAAACAATTATATTTTGCTATTGTGGTAAAGATGAAAATGAATCGCAAATGATAAGATGCGATTCACAAAATTGCACATTACCGTGGTTTCATTTTAAATGTGTTGGTATTGTGACAGCATCAGAAGGCTCTTGGTTGTGCCAAGAGCGACGAAAGCTACCTTAAAAGATAGCGCTACGCGACCAATGTATTCCCAACAGATGAGACGATGGAAGATAGTGAAGTTAAACAATTATATTTTGCTATTGTGGTAAAGATTAAACTGAATCGCCAATGATAGGATGCGATTCAACAAATTGCATATTACAATGGTTTCATTTTCAATGTGTTGGTATTATGACAGCACCAGAAGGCTCTTGGTTGTGCCAAGAGCGACGAAAGCTACCTTAAAAGATAGCGCTACGCGACCAATGTATTCCCAACAGATGAGACGATGGAAGATAGTGAAGTTAAACAATTATATTTTGCTATTGTGGTAAAGATTAAAATGAATCGCAGATGATAAGATGCGATTCACAAAATTGCACATTACAGTGGTTTCATTTTAAATGTGTTGGTATTGTGACAGCACCAGAATGCTCTTGGTTATGCCCAGAGTGTAGAAAGCTACTATAAAAGACGGCGCTACGCGGAACATATATGCTATGTATTGCCAAAAGTCGGGACGATAGATGATAATGAAGTTAACCAATTATATTGCTAACGTGGAAAATATGAAACTGAATCGCCGATGATAGGATGCGATTCACCAAATTGCACATTACAATGGTTTCATTTGAAATGTGTTGGTATTGTGACAGCACCGGAATGCTCTTGGTTGTGCCAAGAGCGACGAAAGCTACCTTAAAAGATAGCGCTACGCGACGAATGTATTCCCAACAGATGAGACGATAGAAGATAGTGAAGTTAAACAATTATATTTTGCTATTGTGGTAAAGATGAAAATGAATCGCAAATGATAAGATGCGATTCACAAAATTGCACATTACCGTGGTTTCATTTTAAATGTGTTGGTATTGTGACAGCATCAGAAGGCTCTTGGTTGTGCCAAGAGCGACGAAAGCTACCTTAAAAGATAGCGCTACGCGACCAATGTATTCCCAACAGATGAGACGATGGAAGATAGTGAAGTTAAACAATTATATTTTGCTATTGTGGTAAAGATTAAACTGAATCGCCAATGATAGGATGCGATTCAACAAATTGCACATTACAATGGTTTCATTTTCAATGTGTTGGTATTATGACAGCACCAGAAGGCTCTTGGTTGTGCCAAGAGCGACGAAAGCTACCTTAAAAGATAGCGCTACGCGACCAATGTATTCCCAACAGATGAGACGATGGAAGATAGTGAAGTTAAACAATTATATTTTGCTATTGTGGTAAAGATTAAAATGAATCGCAAATGATAAGATGCGATTCACAAAATTGCACATTACAGTGGTTTCATTTTAAATGTGTTGGTATTGTGACAGCACCAGAATGCTCTTGGTTGTGCCCAAAGCGTCGAATCTCACATAAAATATGGCGATAAGCGGTCCATATACGTAACGTCTTGCCAACGGATGGGACGATAGAAGATAATGAAGTTATCCAATTATATTGCTATTGTGATAAAGACAAAACTTACTTGCCGATGGATAGAATGAGATTCACCAAACTGTGCAGTACAGTGGTAACATTTTAAACGTGCTTTTATTATAACAGCACCACAAGTCTTTTGGTTGTGCCCAGTGTGTGGAAAGCTACCTTAGTTATCTGTTTACTATATATTAGCTAATTTGTAAAATAACAGCAAAATTCTTAAATTTTTTGAATCGTCATTTTACGAATTGTTGTATTGTTGAAATATTATTTTGTTGTAAATTTTTTTTTTTTATATGTTATAATGTTAAATATAGAAATTTATTATGAACAGAGTTATCAAATGTTATTTTTTTCAAGAAGTTATTCAAAAGTTCTTTTATTCAATAAATAAAGAAATATTCTGTTAACTTTTAGGTAACAATTTTGAGAAGTACAAAAAAAAATTATATTCAAGGTTTCGATCTAGTAAATCTCTTATTTATAATGGGGGTTTGGACAATATTTTAAATTAAATATTATATAAATTTATTAATACATTGTTATTAACCCTTAGAAATTTGTTTTATTAAATTTTGTCACCTAGTAAAACATTTCACAATCTACACCATATATACATTTGCATAACAGTGAAATAATAATTCTTTCTCTAATTTTGTCTCTAAAGTAAAATATTAACATTTAGTACGTCGTATGCGTACCAAAAATGAAGTATAAGTTTAGAAATTATTATTTATATTCATCTTTATGAACCTGAGCGAGTTTAGGAACTTATAACCTTAAATAGGTTACTACCTAACTATCTATCGAAAGTTTTGTTTTAATCTTCGTATATGAAGATCTATTCCTACTCTGGTAGAAGATAGTTGGAAGATATCTTCTAGAAGATAGTTGGAAACATATAACTTATTTGAAAGCTAAATTAAATCGCAGCAACAGTAATAAATAGTTCATCTCCTCTTATATCTATAAAACATTAATTTCGTTATGATTTTTATAGAATCATATTTTTTACTCGCAATTTCGACTTCGATCGGAATGAAAGCTGTATATCATACTCTAATGCGATGTTGACGAGCTAATATATGACTTCAATATCCTTTATTGTATGCCAGGATAATAGAAAGGTTTCAAATTCTTTGCTCTTAGAGATTCAGCGGATATAAATTATACAGAAAAGAAAGTCGAGCGCAAAAAACTTTAACATTTATTAACAATATCTTTAAAATGTGACATTTACATGAAATAAGCGAAATCCGAAAATTATTCTTGTACGCTTTTCTATATACATTATTTCAGTACAAGTTTGCCTTTTTTTGGTTTATAATTTTTCACGCATTCTATCTATTTTTTTTCATCGGCTATCCTCTCATATAACCGTCCAAATTCACACTCAAAACTCTTTTCGTTACATTTCTTCTTCTTTTAGCTTTACGGTCTATATCACAAGAAACGTTTATTTGAATTTATTTTGTATTGATTCTTCTGGCTTCATGTTATTGTTTGCTCAAACAGAGCTCTCCGTCAGTATCAATATCTGCTACATTATCTCATAATATTATTCCGTATGATATACATACTCTGCAATATCTAAGGTATACTAATCTAGCGCCGGTGACTAAATGATGAATTGCATATGCTGCAAAACTAAATCTTTTCGATAGATTGCACATATGAGAACCTCATTGCATCTTTTAATCCAAGAAAATAATACCGACTAACATAGTGGCGTTGACCAAATCTAGTTTTTCATTGTTTAATTGTACATTGAAAGTATAAACTTTACTATGATGTTTAATGGCATCAGCATATATGTGATAATTAAAATTTTTATTGGGTCGACTGTATTTGCACAGTAGACATAAAAAACTATAGGTCCTAGGAAAGAAAGAAAGGAAAGCCTTGTTGTACTCCCTTTACGATAAAGCCTTGTTGCACTCAGGGGGCGGATGACTCTAGCGTACGAGACTACATGAATTAATGATATTTCCCATAATCCTTACTTTTCTTTAGATTATTAGTTCTTCATTTTCCACACGCGGGCTTTTTATTTTTGGAACTTTTAATTTTCGCATATATTTTCTTCCACTTGTAATACTTCATGACATCCTGGTAAGTTGTCATGTCACACATTATCACTTATATTTTGTACAGTTACAAATAAAGTGCACTTATGTGACTGATTAATATTCGAAATGATGTTAAAATTTAACTTTAAAGCTGTAAAACGAAAATGTCTTTTAACGGAATTTCATAAAAATTAAGCCACCTTGTATTTCAATAGTAACACTTTTTTAAATATTTCCATAACGTTAAGATATAGAAGTGGCCACTTAAAGAAATTACACAATATTTTCGTATTCGATTAATGTTGACGTAAGAAAAAAATAATAATTTTTAATATTTTTAAACTTTCTTTAATTAATTTTTGCGTTAAGAATTTGTCATTATTAAAAAAAAACATCCGACCGTAATGTATATTTTATACAACTATTTCTGTTACTAATAGTAATTATTAAGAAATAATTCAAATGCACACAATTAGATTCAACAACAAATGCTATAACTAAATAAAAAAATACATAAAAATAAAATGAAAAAAAAAAATACTAACTGTCTCATTCGCTTGATATTCGAATAATTGAAAGACACAACTTTACACATTTTGATAACCTCGTTTGGAGTATGTTCAAGCCATTTCCCACAACCCTACTAAAACATCACTTTCTAGCCGGAAGCAAATGATCTGAAAAAATATTTATGTTAGCCTCTATGATGGAGGCAAGCCCAAAATTATTTTTTTGACCAAGATATTAAAAAAATAATTTAGTCATACAATCTTATAATAGTTTAATCATTAATAATAATACTTACACATGTTCATAAACGTATAGAATATAATAGCTTCCATACGGTAATGAACCTAAAAGAGACTCAATTTTGCAGTTGCGTTGTTACCACCAATTTTTTTTTCGTTTTTAATTTTTTTTATTGGCTCGTTAGATAAATTTGTTTGCAACGTTTGAGATGATGAATATTTGCTAGGCAAATGACGAAATTTACATATCTGGATATTACTAATGACTGTAATTATTTATATATATATTTCGTATAAGTTTTATCATTTTTTTATTTATTGTTTTCAAAGTAATTAAACCTATTTGTACAGTTTTTGCCGAACCACTAAAATCTCTCACATTTTTTTTTTGGGTATATAAAAAATTCACTTAATCCTTCCTTCACATGCTGTCTTTTTTGTGAGATACACGATTTATTTAAAGACTACAATTATTATATATCATTCAATTTTAAAAAACATTTATATAATTATTATTATTTTTTATACAAATCTCCTTATACTAGAACAGTAAGTATTTCAACAATAAAACATAATGAATTAATAATAAAATATTTAGTTCAATAAATAAGCTATGAACATGTCATTTTTCACTTATTATTCAAGTAATTTTTAATGAGTGCGCAATGAGTTTTTGGAACAAACAAATAGAGAAAAAAAAGAAAAACTACTGTTATGTTATGACTTCAAATCATGAAAGTCAATAAACTGATTTTAATAAGTTTTTTTTTTAATTAATTTAGATTTTAGTATAGATTTTATTGTATTTAGATAAGTGAAAATAAATTATCTTTGCTATCTATCGATTTATTTAATCTATTTGTTACATTTCGTAATAATAATTAATAAAAATATATTGTCATTAAAAATTAAATTATTAAATTATTATAATTGATTTTACTAAAAGTAGCTTTAAGAATACCAGGTATTTCAAAATATACTGCTTAATTTCGTCATAATCCAAATAATTTAATAAATATTTGTAAAAAATTGTAAATTAAATAAAAGCACAAATACTGAAAACAAAATCATAACTTTTCTGACCATATATTAACAAATGATCATTCAACTCGATTATCACAAATCATTATTAATGACCCTTAAAGAATTATATTAACTAATTAGTTAATTCATTTATTGTAAGGTAATTAGGTAATGCTCCAACCTTTATTGTTTCTGTATATAAGTAGTTGCATGTATTCACTTTTAACATAAGATCTCCCGTTTTCATAAACATAGTTTAAACTCTAATTAAAACTACCTTTGTGTAACTGGCCATATATAATACAAAAAAATGAGTAACCCAATGGATTGCAATGCAGTAGTCTATACGTGTGGTCGTTGTTCTATGTTTTATTATGAATACGATCAGCTTGTGGCACATTTATATTGGAAGCACGGCACGGAAAGCCTTCGGTGCCAAAAGTGTGCACTTAAGAAATGGCGTTACGCGGCCCATATATGTAATGTATTACCAACAGATGGCACGATAGAAGATAATGAAGTTACCCATTTATATTGCTATTGTGGTAAAGATGAAACTGAATCGCCAATGATAGGATGCGATTCACCAAATTGCACATTACAATGGTTTCATTTTAAATGTGTTGGTATTGTGACAGCACCAGAAGACTCTTGGTTATGCCCAGAGTGTAGAAAGCTATCATAAAAGGATGGCGCTACACGGCACATATGTGCTTTATATTGACAACAGTGAGGACGATAGATGATAATCAAGTTAACAAGTTATATTGTTGTTGTGATAAAGAGAAAACCGACTCACCGATGATAGGATGCGATTCAACAAATTGTGCAGTACAGCGGTATCGTTTCAAATGTGTTGGTATTGTGACGGCACCAGAAGGCTCTTGGTTGTGCCAAGAGCGACCAAGCTACCTTAAAAGATAGCGCTACGCGACCAATGTGTTCCCAACAGATGAGACGATAGAAGATAGTGGAGTTAAACAATTATATTTTGCTATTGTGGTAAAGATGAAATTGAATCGCAGATGATAAGATGCGATTCACCAAATTGCACATTACAATGGTTTCATTTTAAATGTGTTGGTATTGTGACAGCACCAGAAGGCTCTTGGTTGTGCCCAGAGTGTAGAAAGCTACTATAAAAGACGGCGCTACGCGGAACATATATGCTATATATTGACAAAAGTCGGGACGATAGATGATAATGAAGTTAACCAATTATATTGCTAACGTGGAAAATATGAAACTGAATCGCCGATGATAGGATGCGATTCACCAAATTGCACATTACAATGGTTTCATTTTAAATGTGTTGGTATTGTGACAGCACCAGAAGGCTCTTGGTTGTGCCAGGAGCGACGAAAGCTACCTTAAAAGATAGCGCTAAGCGGTCTATATACGTAACGTCTTGCCAACGGATGGGACGATAGAAGATAATGAAGCTAACCAATTATATTGCTATTGTGGTAAAGACAAAACTGACTCGCCGATGGAAAGGATGAGATTCACCAAACTGTGCAGTACGGTGGTAACATTTCAAACGTGCTTTTATTATGACAGTACCACAAGTCTTTTAGTTGTGCCCAGTGTGTGGAAAGCTACCTTAGTTATCTGTTTACTATATATTAGCTAATTTGTAAAATAACAGCAAAATTCTTAAATTTTTTGAATCGTCATTTTACGAATTGTTGTATTGTTGAAATATTATTTTGTTGTAAATATTTTTTTTTTTAATAATTTTATAAATTTAACTATAGAAATTTATTATGAACAGAGTTATCAAATGTTATTTTTTTCAAGAAGTTATTCAAAAGTTCTTTTATTCAATAAATAAAGAAAGATTCTGTTAATTTTTAGTAGCAATTTTGAGAAAAAGTACAAAAAAAAATTATATTCAAGTTTTCGATCTTGTAAATCTCTTATTTATAATGGGGGTTTGGACAATATTTTAAATTAAATATTATATAAATTTATTAATACATTGTTATTAACCCTTAGAAATTTGTTTTATTACATTTTGTCACCTAGTAAAACTCGTATGCGTACCAAAAATGAAGTATAAGTTTAGAAATTATTATTTATATTCATCTTTATGAACCTGTGCGAGTTTAGGAACTTATAACCTTAAATAGGTTACTACCTACCTATCTATCGAAAGTTTTGTTTTAATCTTCGCATATAAAGATCTATTCCTACTCTGGTGTATTTCTAGAAGATAGTTGGAAACATATAACTTATTTTAAAGCTAAATTAAATCGCAGCAACAGTAATAAATAGTTCATCTCCTCTTATATCTATAAAACATTTATTTTCGTTATGATTTTTATAGAATTATATTTTTTACTCGCAATTTCGACTTCGATCGTAATGAAAGCTGTATATCATACTCTAATGCGATGTTGACGAGCTAATATTGGACTTCAATATCCTTTATTGTATGCCAGGATAATAGAATGGTTTCAAATTCTTTGCTCTTAGAGATTCAGCGGATATAAATTATGCAGAAAAGAAAGTCGAGCATAAAAAACTTTAACATTTAATAACAATATCTTTAAAATGTGACATTTACATGAAATTAGCGAAATCCGAAAATTATTCTTGTACGCTTTTCTATATACATTATTTCAGTACAAGTTTGCCTTTTTTTGGTTTATAATTTTTCACGCATTCTATCTATTTTTTTTCATCGGCTATCCTCTCATATAAGTTAAGTTGTCATGTTACACATTATCACTTATATTTTGTACAGTTACAAATAAAGTGCACTTATGTGACTGATTAATATTCGAAATGATGTTAAAATTTAACTTTAAAGCTGTAAAACGAAAATGTCTTTTAACGGAATTTCATAAAAATTAAGCCACCTTGTATTTCAATAGTAACACTTTTTTAAATATTTCCATAACGTTAAGATATAGAAGTGGCCACTTAAACAAATTACACAATATTTTCGTATTCGATTAATGTTGACGTAAGAAAAAAATAATAATTTTTAATATTTTTAAACTTTCTTTAATTAATTTTTGCGTTAAGAATTTGTCATTATTAAAAAAAAACATCCGACCGTAATGTATATTTTATACAACTATTTCTGTTACTAATAGTAATTATTAAGAAATAATTCAAATGCACACAATTAGATTCAACAACAAATGCTATAACTAAATAAAAAAATACATAAAAATAAAATGAAAAAAAAAATACTAACTGTCTCATTCGCTTGATATTCGAATAATTGAAAGACACAACTTTACACATTTTGATAACCTCGTTTGGAGTATGTTCAAGCCATTTCCCACAACCCTACTAAAACATCACTTTCTAGCCGGAAGCAAATGATCTGAAAAAATATTTATGTTAGCCTCTATGATGGAGGCAAGCCCAAAATTATTTTTTTGACCAAGATATTAAAAAAATAATTTAGTCATACAATCTTATAATAGTTTAATCGTTAATAATAATACTTACACATGTTCATAAACGTATAGAATATAATAGCTTCCATACGGTAATGAACCTAAAAGAGACTTAATTTTGCAGTTGCGTTGTTGCCACCAATTTTTTTTGTTATTAATTTTTTTTATTGACTCGTTAGATAAATTTGTTTGCAACGTTTGAGATGATGAGTATTTGCTAGGCAAATGACGAAATTTACATATCTGGATATTACTAATGACTGTAATTATTTATATATATATTTCGTATAAGTTTTATCATTTTTTTATTTACCAACCTCTCTTTACCTACTGCATTTCCGTCTGGGGTGGTGCATGTAAGTCATTTATGATAAGTCTTGAACGAGTACAGAGATCTCTCCTGAAAACAATGAGTTTTTTTCCTTATCGTTATCCTACAAAGTCACTTTATGAAAAGTGTGATGTGCTTTCTATTAGACAGTTATACATATACATCATTACCCATAAACAGCATACAACTACTCCATTCATTAAAAACGTTATACAATCAAAGCGACTAAATCATCGGATACTTGAACAAGTAAAATGTCGTACTGAATCTGCAAAGCATCATGCATATTTTCTATCAGCCTTTTTATATAATAAAATAAATATACACATTGGCGTACATAGGTAAAACCGGCACGATTGCCGTTTGGCGCTTCATGGCTGGCTAAAAGGGCTCGATTATCAGGAAATTGAAAATCTGTTAATAATTCAGAAGTAATCTCAATATACATTCAATATAATTTAACATTATCTATTATTTGTTATACAGTATATAGTCATTTTTTTTTATTTAATTGATTAATTGATTGATATTTTTTTTAGTTATTTTATTAATTTGTTAAATATAATTGATATTTTTTTAGTTATTTTAATAATTTGTTAAATATAATTGATATTTTTTTAGTTATTTTAATAATTTGTTAAATATAATTAATAAATTTAATGAAGTATTTATTTATAATTTATTTATTTATATATTTACTATTTTAGTTTTTTAATGTTATTAGTATAAGCTATCATATTATTCTAGCTAATTAATTGAACCTACATTAAAGTCTATTACATAAATGTTGTGCTGTAAATTAATGTACGGGGATTGTGTTACAAATGTTACTTATGACTTTATTGTATACTTGGGGTGTTTTTAAATTAATTTATTACCTGCAATACAAGTTTACTTAAAGCAGGTAATCTAATAATGTTTGTTGAAAAACTGTCTTGTACCCTACTATTTAATACTTTATGTTATTATTAGCTTGTTATGGAAATTAAAAATAAATTTATTATTATTATTATTATTATTTATTGTTTTCAAAGTAATTAAACCTATTTGTACAGTTTTTGCCGAACCACGAAAATCTCTCACATTTTTTTTTTTGGGTATATAAAAAATTCACTTAATCCTTCCTTCACATGCTGTCTTTTTTGTGAGATACACGATTTATTTAAAGACTACAATTATTATATATCATTCAATTTTAAAAAACATTTATATAATTATTATTATTTTTTATACAAATCTCCTTATACTAGAACAGTAAGTATTTCAACAATAAAACATAATGAATTAGTAATAAAATATTTAGTTCAATAAATAAGCTATGAACATGTCATTTTTCACTTATTATTCAAGTAATTTTTAATGAGTGCGCAATGAGTTCTTGGAACAAACAAATAGAGAAAAAAAAGAAAAACTACTGTTATGTTATGACTTCAAATCATGAAAGTCAATAAACTGATTTTAATAAGTTTTTTTTTTAATTAATTTAGATTTTAGTATAGATTTTATTGTATTTAGATAAGTGAAAATAAATTATCTTTGCTATCTATCGATTTATTTAATCTATTTGTTACATTTCGTAATAATAATTAATAAAAATATATTGTCATTAAAAATTAAATTATTAAATTATTATAATTGATTTTACTAAAAGTAGCTTTAAGAATACCAGGTATTTCAAAATATACTGCTTAATTTCGTCATAATCCAAATAATTTAATAAATATTTGTAAAAAAATGTAAATTAAATAAAAGCACAAATACTGAAAACAAAATCATAACTTTTCTGACCATATATTAACAAATGATCATTCAACTCGATTATCACAAATCATTATTAATGACCCTTAAAGAATTATATTAACTAATTAGTTAATTCATTTATTGTAAGGTAATTAGGTAATGCTCCAACCTTTATTGTTTCTGTATATAAGTAGTTGCATGTATTCACTTTTAACATAAGATCTCCCGTTTTCATAAACATAGTTTAAACTCTAATTAAAACTACCTTTGTGTAACTGGCCATAAATAATACAAAAAAATGAGTAACCCAATGGATTGCAATGCAGTAGTCTATACGTGTGGTCGTTGTTCTATGTTTTATTATGAATACGATCAGCTTGTGGCACATTTATATTGGAAGCACGGCACGGAAAGCCTTCGGTGCCAAAAGTGTGCACTTAAGAAATGGCGTTACGCGGCCCATATATGTAATGTATTACCAACAGATGGCACGATAGAAGATAATGAAGTTACCCATTTATATTGCTATTGTGGTAAAGATGAAACTGAATCACCAATGATAGGATGCGATTCACCAAATTGCACATTACAATGGTTTCATTTTAAATGTGTTGGTATTGTGACAGCACCAGAAGGCTCTTGGTTATGCCCAGAGTGTAGAAAGCTATCATAAAAGGATGGCGCTACGCGGCACATATGTGCTTTATATTGACGACAGTGAGGACGATAGATGATAATCAAGTTAACAAGTTATATTGTTGTTGTGATAAAGAGAAAACCGACTCACCGATGATAGGATGCGATTCAACGGATTGCACATTACAATGGTTTCATTTTAAATGTGTTGGTATTGTGACAGCACCAGAAAGCTCTTGGTTGTGCCCAGAGCGTCGAATCTCACATAAAATATGGCGCTAAGCGGTCCGTATACGTAACGTCTTGCCAACGGATGGGACGATAGAAGATAATGAAGCTAACCAATTATATTGCTATTGTGGTAAAGACAAAACTGACTCGCCGATGGATAGGATGAGATTCACCAAACTGTGCAGTACGGTGGTAACATTTCAAACGTGCTTTTATTATGACAGCACCACAAGTCTTTTAGTTGTGCCCAGTGTGTGGAAAGCTACCTTAGTTATCTGTTTACTATATATTAGCTAATTTGTAAAATAACAGCAAAATTCTTAAATTTTTTGAATCGTCATTTTACGAATTGTTGTATTGTTGAAATATTATTTTGTTGTAAATATTTTTTTTTTTAATAATTTTATAAATTTAACTATAGAAATTTATTATGAACAGAGTTATCAAATGTTATTTTTTTCAAGAAGTTATTCAAAAGTTCTTTTATTCAATAAATAAAGAAAGATTCTGTTAATTTTTAGTAGCAATTTTGAGAAAAAGTACAAAAAAAAATTATATTCAAGTTTTCGATCTTGTAAATCTCTTATTTATAATGGGGGTTTGGACAATATTTTAAATTAAATATTATATAAATTTATTAATACATTGTTATTAACCCTTAGAAATTTGTTTTATTACATTTTGTCACCTAGTAAAACTCGTATGCGTACCAAAAATGAAGTATAAGTTTAGAAATTATTATTTATATTCATCTTTATGAACCTGTGCGAGTTTAGGAACTTATAACCTTAAATAGGTTACTACCTACCTATCTATCGAAAGTTTTGTTTTAATCTTCGCATATAAAGATCTATTCCTACTCTGGTGTATTTCTAGAAGATAGTTGGAAACATATAACTTATTTTAAAGCTAAATTAAATCGCAGCAACAGTAATAAATAGTTCATCTCCTCTTATATCTATAAAACATTTATTTTCGTTATGATTTTTATAGAATTATATTTTTTACTCACAATTTCGACTTCGATCGTAATGAAAGCTGTATATCATACTCTAATGCGATGTTGACGAGCTAATATTCGACTTCAATATCCTTTATTGTATGCCAGGATAATAGAAAGGTTTCAAATTCTTTGCTCTTAGAGATTCAGCGGATATAAATTATGCAGAAAAGAAAGTCGAGCATAAAAAACTTTAACATTTAGTAACAATATCTTTAAAATGTGACATTTACATGAAATTAGCGAAATCCGAAAATTATTCTTGTACGCTTTTCTATATACATTATTTCAGTACAATTTTGCCTTTTTTTGGTTTATAATTTTTCACGCATTCTATCTATTTTTTTCATCGGCTATCCTCTCATATAAGTTAAGTTGTCATGTTACACATTATCACTTATATTTTGTACAGTTACAAATAAAGTGCACTTATGTGACTGATTAATATTCGAAATGATGTTAAAATTTAACTTTAAAGCTGTAAAACGAAAATGTCTTTTAACGGAATTTCATAAAAATTAAGCCACCTTGTATTTCAATAGTAACACTTTTTTAAATATTTCCATAACGTTAAGATATAGAAGTGGCCACTTAAACAAATTACACAATATTTTCGTATTCGATTAATGTTGACGTAAGAAAAAAATAATAATTTTTAATATTTTTAAACTTTCTTTAATTAATTTTTGCGTTAAGAATTTGTCATTATTAAAAAAAAACATCCGACCGTAATGTATATTTTATACAATTATTTCTGTTACTAATAGTAATTATTAAGAAATAATTCAAATGCACACAATTAGATTCAACAACAAATGCTATAACTAAATAAAAAAATACATAAAAATAAAATGAAAAAAAAAATACTAACTGTCTCATTCGCTTGATATTCGAATAATTGAAAGACACAACTTTACACATTTTGATAACCTCGTTTGGAGTATGTTCAAGCCATTTCCCACAACCCTACTAAAACATCACTTTCTAGCCGGAAGCAAATGATCTGAAAAAATATTTATGTTAGCCTCTATGATGGAGGCAAGCCCAAAATTATTTTTTTGACCAAGATATTAAAAAAATAATTTAGTCATACAATCTTATAATAGTTTAATCATTAATAATAATACTTACACATGTTCATAAACGTATAGAATATAATAGCTTCCATACGGTAATGAACCTAAAAGAGACTCAATTTTGCAGTTGCGTTGTTACCACCAATTTTTTTTTCGTTTTTAATTTGTTTTATTGGCTCGTTAGATAAATTTGTTTGCAACGTTTGAGATGATGAATATTTGCTAGGCAAATGACGAAATTTACATATCTGGATATTACTAATGACTGTAATTATTTATATATATATTTCGTATAAGTTTTATCATTTTTTTATTTATTGTTTTCAAAGTAATTAAACCTATTTGTACAGTTTTTGCCGAACCACTAAAATCTCTCACATTTTTTTTTTGGGTATATAAAAAATTCACTTAATCCTTCCTTCACATGCTGTCTTTTTTGTGAGATACACGATTTATTTAAAGACTACAATTATTATATATCATTCAATTTTAAAAAACATTTA
Source organism: Mechanitis messenoides (assembly GCA_959347415.1). NCBI lineage: Eukaryota > Metazoa > Arthropoda > Insecta > Lepidoptera > Nymphalidae > Mechanitis > Mechanitis messenoides. The sequence continues at coordinate 10,808,041 of OY365771.1, forward strand.
TATAATTATTATTATTTTTTATACAAATCTCCTTATACTAGAACAGTAAGTATTTCAACAATAAAACATAATGAATTAATAATAAAATATTTAGTTCAATAAATAAGCTATGAACATGTCATTTTTCACTTATTATTCAAGTAATTTTTAATGAGTGCGCAATGAGTTTTTGGAACAAACAAATAGAGAAAAAAAAGAAAAACTACTGTTATGTTATGACTTCAAATCATGAAAGTCAATAAACTGATTTTAATAAGTTTTTTTTTTAATTAATTTAGATTTTAGTATAGATTTTATTGTATTTAGATAAGTGAAAATAAATTATCTTTGCTATCTATCGATTTATTTAATCTATTTGTTACATTTCGTAATAATAATTAATAAAAATATATTGTCATTAAAAATTAAATTATTAAATTATTATAATTGATTTTACTAAAAGTAGCTTTAAGAATACCAGGTATTTCAAAATATACTGCTTAATTTCGTCATAATCCAAATAATTTAATAAATATTTGTAAAAAATTGTAAATTAAATAAAAGCACAAATACTGAAAACAAAATCATAACTTTTCTGACCATATATTAACAAATGATCATTCAACTCGATTATCACAAATCATTATTAATGACCCTTAAAGAATTATATTAACTAATTAGTTAATTCATTTATTGTAAGGTAATTAGGTAATGCTCCAACCTTTATTGTTTCTGTATATAAGTAGTTGCATGTATTCACTTTTAACATAAGATCTCCCGTTTTCATAAACATAGTTTAAACTCTAATTAAAACTACCTTTGTGTAACTGGCCATATATAATACAAAAAAATGAGTAACCCAATGGATTGCAATGCAGTAGTCTATACGTGTGGTCGTTGTTCTATGTTTTATTATGAATACGATCAGCTTGTGGCACATTTATATTGGAAGCACGGCACGGAAAGCCTTCGGTGCCAAAAGTGTGCACTTAAGAAATGGCGTTACGCGGCCCATATATGTAATGTATTACCAACAGATGGCACGATAGAAGATAATGAAGTTACCCATTTATATTGCTATTGTGGTAAAGATGAAACTGAATCGCCAATGATAGGATGCGATTCACCAAATTGCACATTACAATGGTTTCATTTTAAATGTGTTGGTATTGTGACAGCACCAGAAGGCTCTTGGTTATGCCCAGAGTGTAGAAAGCTATCATAAAAGGATGGCGCTACGCGGCACATATGTGCTTTATATTGACAACAGTGAGGACGATAGATGATAATCAAGTTAACAAGTTATATTGTTGTTGTGATAAAGAGAAAACCGACTCACCGATGATAGGATGCGATTCAACAAATTGTGCAGTACAGCGGTATCGTTTCAAATGTGTTGGTATTGTGACGGCACCAGAAGGCTCTTGGTTGTGCCAAGAGCGACCAAGCTACCTTAAAAGATAGCGCTACGCGACCAATGTGTTCCCAACAGATGAGACGATAGAAGATAGTGGAGTTAAACAATTATATTTTGCTATTGTGGTAAAGATGAAAATGAATCGCAGATGATAAGATGCGATTCACCAAATTGCACATTACAATGGTTTCATTTTAAATGTGTTGGTATTGTGACAGCACCAGAAGGCTCTTGGTTGTGCCCAGAGTGTAGAAAGCTACTATAAAAGACGGCGCTACGCGGAACATATATGCTATATATTGACAAAAGTCGGGACGATAGATGATAATGAAGTTAACCAATTATATTGCTAACGTGGAAAATATGAAACTGAATCGCCGATGATAGGATGCGATTCACCAAATTGCACATTACAATGGTTTCATTTTAAATGTGTTGGTATTGTGACAGCACCAGAAGGCTCTTGGTTGTGCCAGGAGCGACGAAAGCTACCTTAAAAGATAGCGCTACGCGACCAATGTATTCCCAACAGATGAGACGATAGAAGATAGTGGAGTTAAACAATTATATTTTGCTATTGTGGTAAAGATGAAAATGAATCGCAGATGATAAGATGCGATTCACCAAATTGCACATTACAATGGTTTCATTTTAAATGTGTTGGTATTGTGACAGCACCAGAATGCTCTTGGTTATGCCCAAAGTGTAAAAAGCTATCATAAAAGGATGGCGCTACGCGGCACATATATGCTTTATATTGACAACAGTGAGGACGATAGATGATACTCAAGTTAACAAGTTATATTGTTGTTGTGATAAAGACAAAACCGACTCGCCGATGATAGGATGCGATTCAACTAATTGCACATTACAATGGTTTCATTTTAAATGTGTTGGTATTGTGACAGCACCAGAAAGCTCTTGGTTGTGCCCAAAGCGTCGAATCTCACATAAAATATGGCGCTAAGCGGTCTATATACGTAACGTCTTGCCAACGGATGGGACGATAGAAGATAATGAAGCTAACCAATTATATTGCTATTGTGGTAAAGACAAAACTGACTCGCCGATGGAAAGGATGAGATTCACCAAACTGTGCAGTACGGTGGTAACATTTCAAACGTGCTTTTATTATGACAGTACCACAAGTCTTTTAGTTGTGCCCAGTGTGTGGAAAGCTACCTTAGTTATCTGTTTACTATATATTAGCTAATTTGTAAAATAACAGCAAAATTCTTAAATTTTTTGAATCGTCATTTTACGAATTGTTGTATTGTTGAAATATTATTTTGTTGTAAATATTTTTTTTTTTAATAATTTTATAATGTTAACTATAAAAATTTATTATGAACAGAGTTATCAAATGTAATTTTTTTCAAGAAGTTATTCAAAGGTTCTTTTATTCAATAAATAAAGAAAGATTCTGTTAATTTTTAGTAGCAATTTTGAGAAAAAGTACAAAAAAAAATTATATTCAAGTTTTCGATCTTGTAAATCTCTTATTTATAATGGGGGTTTGGACAATATTTTAAATTAAATATTATATAAATTTATTAATACATTTTTATTAACCCTTAGAAATTTGTTTTATTACATTTTGTCACCTAGTAAAACTCGTATGCGTACCAAAAATGAAGTATAAGTTTAGAAATTATTATTTATATTCATCTTTATGAACCTGTGCGAGTTTAGGAACTTATAACCTTAAATAGGTTACTACCTACCTATCTATCGAAAGTTTTGTTTTAATCTTCGCATATAAAGATCTATTCCTACTCTGGTGTATTTCTAGAAGATAGTTGGAAACATATAACTTATTTTAAAGCTAAATTAAATCGCAGCAACAGTAATAAATAGTTCATCTCCTCTTATATCTATAAAACATTTATTTTCGTTATGATTTTTATAGAATTATATTTTTTACTCACAATTTCGACTTCGATCGTAATGAAAGCTGTATATCATACTCTAATGCGATGTTGACGAGCTAATATTCGACTTCAATATCCTTTATTGTATGCCAGGATAATAGAAAGGTTTCAAATTCTTTGCTCTTAGAGATTCAGCGGATATAAATTATGCAGAAAAGAAAGTCGAGCATAAAAAACTTTAACATTTAGTAACAATATCTTTAAAATGTGACATTTACATGAAATTAGCGAAATCCGAAAATTATTCTTGTACGCTTTTCTATATACATTATTTCAGTACAATTTTGCCTTTTTTTGGTTTATAATTTTTCACGCATTCTATCTATTTTTTTCATCGGCTATCCTCTCATATAAGTTAAGTTGTCATGTTACACATTATCACTTATATTTTGTACAGTTACAAATAAAGTGCACTTATGTGACTGATTAATATTCGAAATGATGTTAAAATTTAACTTTAAAGCTGTAAAACGAAAATGTCTTTTAACGGAATTTCATAAAAATTAAGCCACCTTGTATTTCAATAGTAACACTTTTTTAAATATTTCCATAACGTTAAGATATAGAAGTGGCCACTTAAACAAATTACACAATATTTTCGTATTCGATTAATGTTGACGTAAGAAAAAAATAATAATTTTTAATATTTTTAAACTTTCTTTAATTAATTTTTGCGTTAAGAATTTGTCATTATTAAAAAAAAACATCCGACCGTAATGTATATTTTATACAACTATTTCTGTTACTAATAGTAATTATTAAGAAATAATTCAAATGCACACAATTAGATTCAACAACAAATGCTATAACTAAATAAAAAAATACATAAAAATAAAATGAAAAAAAAAATACTAACTGTCTCATTCGCTTGATATTCGAATAATTGAAAGACACAACTTTACACATTTTGATAACCTCGTTTGGAGTATGTTCAAGCCATTTCCCACAACCCTACTAAAACATCACTTTCTAGCCGGAAGCAAATGATCTGAAAAAATATTTATGTTAGCCTCTATGATGGAGGCAAGCCCAAAATTATTTTTTTGACCAAGATATTAAAAAAATAATTTAGTCATACAATCTTATAATAGTTTAATCATTAATAATAATACTTACACATGTTCATAAACGTATAGAATATAATAGCTTCCATACGGTAATGAACCTAAAAGAGACTCAATTTTGCAGTTGCGTTGTTACCACCAATTTTTTTTTCGTTTTTAATTTGTTTTATTGGCTCGTTAGATAAATTTGTTTGCAACGTTTGAGATGATGAATATTTGCTAGGCAAATGACGAAATTTACATATCTGGATATTACTAATGACTGTAATTATTTATATATATATTTCGTATAAGTTTTATCATTTTTTTATTTATTGTTTTCAAAGTAATTAAACCTATTTGTACAGTTTTTGCCGAACCACTAAAATCTCTCACATTTTTTTTTTGGGTATATAAAAAATTCACTTAATCCTTCCTTCACATGCTGTCTTTTTTGTGAGATACACGATTTATTTAAAGACTACAATTATTATATATCATTCAATTTTAAAAAACATTTATATAATTATTATTATTTTTTATACAAATCTCCTTATACTAGAACAGTAAGTATTTCAACAATAAAACATAATGAATTAATAATAAAATATTTAGTTCAATAAATAAGCTATGAACATGTCATTTTTCACTTATTATTCAAGTAATTTTTAATGAGTGCGCAATGAGTTTTTGGAACAAACAAATAGAGAAAAAAAAGAAAAACTACTGTTATGTTATGACTTCAAATCATGAAAGTCAATAAACTGATTTTAATAAGTTTTTTTTTTAATTAATTTAGATTTTAGTATAGATTTTATTGTATTTAGATAAGTGAAAATAAATTATCTTTGCTATCTATCGATTTATTTAATCTATTTGTTACATTTCGTAATAATAATTAATAAAAATATATTGTCATTAAAAATTAAATTATTAAATTATTATAATTGATTTTACTAAAAGTAGCTTTAAGAATACCAGGTATTTCAAAATATACTGCTTAATTTCGTCATAATCCAAATAATTTAATAAATATTTGTAAAAAATTGTAAATTAAATAAAAGCACAAATACTGAAAACAAAATCATAACTTTTCTGACCATATATTAACAAATGATCATTCAACTCGATTATCACAAATCATTATTAATGACCCTTAAAGAATTATATTAACTAATTAGTTAATTCATTTATTGTAAGGTAATTAGGTAATGCTCCAACCTTTATTGTTTCTGTATATAAGTAGTTGCATGTATTCACTTTTAACATAAGATCTCCCGTTTTCATAAACATAGTTTAAACTCTAATTAAAACTACCTTTGTGTAACTGGCCATATATAATACAAAAAAATGAGTAACCCAATGGATTGCAATGCAGTAGTCTATACGTGTGGTCGTTGTTCTATGTTTTATTATGAATACGATCAGCTTGTGGCACATTTATATTGGAAGCACGGCACGGAAAGCCTTCGGTGCCAAAAGTGTGCACTTAAGAAATGGCGTTACGCGGCCCATATATGTAATGTATTACCAACAGATGGCACGATAGAAGATAATGAAGTTACCCATTTATATTGCTATTGTGGTAAAGATGAAACTGAATCGCCAATGATAGGATGCGATTCACCAAATTGCACATTACAATGGTTTCATTTTAAATGTGTTGGTATTGTGACAGCACCAGAAGACTCTTGGTTATGCCCAGAGTGTAGAAAGCTATCATAAAAGGATGGCGCTACGCGGCACATATGTGCTTTATATTGACAACAGTGAGGACGATAGATGATAATCAAGTTAACAAGTTATATTGTTGTTGTGATAAAGAGAAAACCGACTCACCGATGATAGGATGCGATTCAACAAATTGTGCAGTACAGCGGTATCGTTTCAAATGTGTTGGTATTGTGACGGCACCAGAAGGCTCTTGGTTGTGCCAAGAGCGACCAAGCTACCTTAAAAGATAGCGCTACGCGACCAATGTGTTCCCAACAGATGAGACGATAGAAGATAGTGGAGTTAAACAATTATATTTTGCTATTGTGGTAAAGATGAAATTGAATCGCAGATGATAAGATGCGATTCACCAAATTGCACATTACAATGGTTTCATTTTAAATGTGTTGGTATTGTGACAGCACCAGAAGGCTCTTGGTTGTGCCCAGAGTGTAGAAAGCTACTATAAAAGACGGCGCTACGCGGAACATATATGCTATATATTGACAAAAGTCGGGACGATAGATGATAATGAAGTTAACCAATTATATTGCTAACGTGGAAAATATGAAACTGAATCGCCGATGATAGGATGCGATTCACCAAATTGCACATTACAATGGTTTCATTTTAAATGTGTTGGTATTGTGACAGCACCAGAAGGCTCTTGGTTGTGCCAGGAGCGACGAAAGCTACCTTAAAAGATAGCGCTAAGCGGTCTATATACGTAACGTCTTGCCAACGGATGGGACGATAGAAGATAATGAAGCTAACCAATTATATTGCTATTGTGGTAAAGACAAAACTGACTCGCCGATGGAAAGGATGAGATTCACCAAACTGTGCAGTACGGTGGTAACATTTCAAACGTGCTTTTATTATGACAGTACCACAAGTCTTTTAGTTGTGCCCAGTGTGTGGAAAGCTACCTTAGTTATCTGTTTACTATATATTATCTAATTTGTAAAATAACAGCAAAATTCTTAAATTTTTTGAATCGTCATTTTACGAATTGTTGTATTGTTGAAATATTATTTTGTTGTAAATATTTTTTTTTTTAATAATTTTATAATGTTAACTATAAAAATTTATTATGAACAGAGTTATCAAATGTAATTTTTTTCAAGAAGTTATTCAAAGGTTCTTTTATTCAATAAATAAAGAAAGATTCTGTTAATTTTTAGTAGCAATTTTGAGAAAAAGTACAAAAAAAAATTATATTCAAGTTTTCGATCTTGTAAATCTCTTATTTATAATGGGGGTTTGGACAATATTTTAAATTAAATATTATATAAATTTATTAATACATTGTTATTAACCCTTAGAAATTTGTTTTATTACATTTTGTCACCTAGTAAAACTCGTATGCGTACCAAAAATGAAGTATAAGTTTAGAAATTATTATTTATATTCATCTTTATGAACCTGTGCGAGTTTAGGAACTTATAACCTTAAATAGGTTACTACCTACCTATCTATCGAAAGTTTTGTTTTAATCTTCGCATATAAAGATCTATTCCTACTCTGGTGTATTTCTAGAAGATAGTTGGAAACATATAACTTATTTTAAAGCTAAATTAAATCGCAGCAACAGTAATAAATAGTTCATCTCCTCTTATATCTATAAAACATTTATTTTCGTTATGATTTTTATAGAATTATATTTTTTACTCGCAATTTCGACTTCGATCGTAATGAAAGCTGTATATCATACTCTAATGCGATGTTGACGAGCTAATATTGGACTTCAATATCCTTTATTGTATGCCAGGATAATAGAATGGTTTCAAATTCTTTGCTCTTAGAGATTCAGCGGATATAAATTATGCAGAAAAGAAAGTCGAGCATAAAAAACTTTAACATTTAATAACAATATCTTTAAAATGTGACATTTACATGAAATTAGCGAAATCCGAAAATTATTCTTGTACGCTTTTCTATATACATTATTTCAGTACAAGTTTGCCTTTTTTTGGTTTATAATTTTTCACGCATTCTATCTATTTTTTTTCATCGGCTATCCTCTCATATAAGTTAAGTTGTCATGTTACACATTATCACTTATATTTTGTACAGTTACAAATAAAGTGCACTTATGTGACTGATTAATATTCGAAATGATGTTAAAATTTAACTTTAAAGCTGTAAAACGAAAATGTCTTTTAACGGAATTTCATAAAAATTAAGCCACCTTGTATTTCAATAGTAACACTTTTTTAAATATTTCCATAACGTTAAGATATAGAAGTGGCCACTTAAACAAATTACACAATATTTTCGTATTCGATTAATGTTGACGTAAGAAAAAAATAATAATTTTTAATATTTTTAAACTTTCTTTAATTAATTTTTGCGTTAAGAATTTGTCATTATTAAAAAAAAACATCCGACCGTAATGTATATTTTATACAACTATTTCTGTTACTAATAGTAATTATTAAGAAATAATTCAAATGCACACAATTAGATTCAACAACAAATGCTATAACTAAATAAAAAAATACATAAAAATAAAATGAAAAAAAAAATACTAACTGTCTCATTCGCTTGATATTCGAATAATTGAAAGACACAACTTTACACATTTTGATAACCTCGTTTGGAGTATGTTCAAGCCATTTCCCACAACCCTACTAAAACATCACTTTCTAGCCGGAAGCAAATGATCTGAAAAAATATTTATGTTAGCCTCTATGATGGAGGCAAGCCCAAAATTATTTTTTTGACCAAGATATTAAAAAAATAATTTAGTCATACAATCTTATAATAGTTTAATCGTTAATAATAATACTTACACATGTTCATAAACGTATAGAATATAATAGCTTCCATACGGTAATGAACCTAAAAGAGACTTAATTTTGCAGTTGCGTTGTTGCCACCAATTTTTTTTGTTATTAATTTTTTTTATTGACTCGTTAGATAAATTTGTTTGCAACGTTTGAGATGATGAGTATTTGCTAGGCAAATGACGAAATTTACATATCTGGATATTACTAATGACTGTAATTATTTATATATATATTTCGTATAAGTTTTATCATTTTTTTATTTACCAACCTCTCTTTACCTACTGCATTTCCGTCTGGGGTGGTGCATGTAAGTCATTTATGATAAGTCTTGAACGAGTACAGAGATCTCTCCTGAAAACAATGAGTTTTTTTCCTTATCGTTATCCTACAAAGTCACTTTATGAAAAGTGTGATGTGCTTTCTATTAGACAGTTATACATATACATCATTACCCATAAACAGCATACAACTACTCCATTCATTAAAAACGTTATACAATCAAAGCGACTAAATCATCGGATACTTGAACAAGTAAAATGTCGTACTGAATCTGCAAAGCATCATGCATATTTTCTATCAGCCTTTTTATATAATAAAATAAATATACACATTGGCGTACATAGGTAAAACCGGCACGATTGCCGTTTGGCGCTTCATGGCTGGCTAAAAGGGCTCGATTATCAGGAAATTGAAAATCTGTTAATAATTCAGAAGTAATCTCAATATACATTCAATATAATTTAACATTATCTATTATTTGTTATACAGTATATAGTCATTTTTTTTTATTTAATTGATTAATTGATTGATATTTTTTTTAGTTATTTTATTAATTTGTTAAATATAATTGATATTTTTTTAGTTATTTTAATAATTTGTTAAATATAATTGATATTTTTTTAGTTATTTTAATAATTTGTTAAATATAATTAATAAATTTAATGAAGTATTTATTTATAATTTATTTATTTATATATTTACTATTTTAGTTTTTTAATGTTATTAGTATAAGCTATCATATTATTCTAGCTAATTAATTGAACCTACATTAAAGTCTATTACATAAATGTTGTGCTGTAAATTAATGTACGGGGACTGTGTTACAAATGTTACTTATGACTTTATTGTATACTTGGGGTGTTTTTAAATTAATTTATTACCTGCAATACAAGTTTACTTAAAGCAGGTAATCTAATAATGTTTGTTGAAAAACTGTCTTGTACCCTACTATTTAATACTTTATGTTATTATTAGCTTGTTATGGAAATTAAAAATAAATTTATTATTATTATTATTATTATTTATTGTTTTCAAAGTAATTAAACCTATTTGTACAGTTTTTGCCGAACCACGAAAATCTCTCACATTTTTTTTTTTGGGTATATAAAAAATTCACTTAATCCTTCCTTCACATGCTGTCTTTTTTGTGAGATACACGATTTATTTAAAGACTACAATTATTATATATCATTCAATTTTAAAAAACATTTATATAATTATTATTATTTTTTATACAAATCTCCTTATACTAGAACAGTAAGTATTTCAACAATAAAACATAATGAATTAGTAATAAAATATTTAGTTCAATAAATAAGCTATGAACATGTCATTTTTCACTTATTATTCAAGTAATTTTTAATGAGTGCGCAATGAGTTTTTGGAACAAACAAATAGAGAAAAAAAAGAAAAACTACTGTTATGTTATGACTTCAAATCATGAAAGTCAATAAACTGATTTTAATAAGTTTTTTTTTTAATTAATTTAGATTTTAGTATAGATTTTATTGTATTTAGATAAGTGAAAATAAATTATCTTTGCTATCTATCGATTTATTTAATCTATTTGTTACATTTCGTAATAATAATTAATAAAAATATATTGTCATTAAAAATTAAATTATTAAATTATTATAATTGATTTTACTAAAAGTAGCTTTAAGAATACCAGGTATTTCAAAATATACTGCTTAATTTCGTCATAATCCAAATAATTTAATAAATATTTGTAAAAAATTGTAAATTAAATAAAAGCACAAATACTGAAAACAAAATCATAACTTTTCTGACGATATATTAACAAATGATCATTCAACTCGATTATCACAAATCATTATTAATGACCCTTAAAGAATTATATTAACTAATTAGTTAATTCATTTATTGTAAGGTAATTAGGTAATGCTCCAACCTTTATTGTTTCTGTATATAAGTAGTTGCATGTATTCACTTTTAACATAAGATCTCCCGTTTTCATAAACATAGTTTAAACTCTAATTAAAACTACCTTTGTGTAACTGGCCATAAATAATACAAAAAAATGAGTAACCCAATGGATTGCAATGCAGTAGTCTATACGTGTGGTCGTTGTTCTATGTTTTATTATGAATACGATCAGCTTGTGGCACATTTATATTGGAAGCACGGCACGGAAAGCCTTCGGTGCCAAAAGTGTGCACTTAAGAAATGGCGTTACGCGGCCCATATATGTAATGTATTACCAACAGATGGCACGATAGAAGATAATGAAGTTACCCATTTATATTGCTATTGTGGTAAAGATGAAACTGAATCACCAATGATAGGATGCGATTCACCAAATTGCACATTACAATGGTTTCATTTTAAATGTGTTGGTATTGTGACAGCACCAGAAGGCTCTTGGTTATGCCCAGAGTGTAGAAAGCTATCATAAAAAGATGGCGCTACGCGGCACATATGTGCTTTATATTGACAACAGTGAGGACGATAGATGATAATCAAGTTAACAAGTTATATTGTTGTTGTGATAAAGAGAAAACCGACTCACCGATGATAGGATGCGATTCAACAAATTGTGCAGTACAGCGGTATCGTTTCAAATGTGTTGGTATTGTGACGGCACCAGAAGGCTCTTGGTTGTGCCAAGAGCGACCAAGCTACCTTAAAAGATAGCGCTACGCGACCAATGTGTTCCCAACAGATGAGACGATAGAAGATAGTGGAGTTAAACAATTATATTTTGCTATTGTGGTAAAGATGAAAATGAATCGCAGATGATAAGATGCGATTCACCAAATTGCACATTACAATGGTTTCATTTTAAATGTGTTGGTATTGTGACAGCACCAGAAGGCTCTTGGTTGTGCCCAGAGTGTAGAAAGCTACTATAAAAGACGGCGCTACGCGGAACATATATGCTATATATTGACAAAAGTCGGGACGATAGATGATAATGAAGTTAACCAATTATATTGCTAACGTGGAAAATATGAAACTGAATCGCCGATGATAGGATGCGATTCACCAAATTGCACATTACAATGGTTTCATTTTAAATGTGTTGGTATTGTGACAGCACCAGAAGGCTCTTGGTTGTGCCAGGAGCGACGAAAGCTACCTTAAAAGATAGCGCTACGCGACCAATGTATTCCCAACAGATGAGACGATAGAAGATAGTGGAGTTAAACAATTATATTTTGCTATTGTGGTAAAGATGAAAATGAATCGCAGATGATAAGATGCGATTCACCAAATTGCACATTACAATGGTTTCATTTTAAATGTGTTGGTATTGTGACAGCACCAGAATGCTCTTGGTTATGCCCAAAGTGTAAAAAGCTATCATAAAAGGATGGCGCTACGCGGCACATATATGCTTTATATTGACAACAGTGAGGACGATAGATGATACTCAAGTTAACAAGTTATATTGTTGTTGTGATAAAGACAAAACCGACTCGCCGATGATAGGATGCGATTCAACTAATTGCACATTACAATGGTTTCATTTTAAATGTGTTGGTATTGTGACAGCACCAGAAAGCTCTTGGTTGTGCCCAAAGCGTCGAATCTCACATAAAATATGGCGCTAAGCGGTCTATATACGTAACGTCTTGCCAACGGATGGGACGATAGAAGATAATGAAGCTAACCAATTATATTGCTATTGTGGTAAAGACAAAACTGACTCGCCGATGGAAAGGATGAGATTCACCAAACTGTGCAGTACGGTGGTAACATTTCAAACGTGCTTTTATTATGACAGTACCACAAGTCTTTTAGTTGTGCCCAGTGTGTGGAAAGCTACCTTAGTTATCTGTTTACTATATATTAGCTAATTTGTAAAATAACAGCAAAATTCTTAAATTTTTTGAATCGTCATTTTACGAATTGTTGTATTGTTGAAATATTATTTTGTTGTAAATATTTTATTTTTAAATAATTTTATAATGTTAACTATAAAAATTTATTATGAACAGAGTTATCAAATGTAATTTTTTTCAAGAAGTTATTCAAAGGTTCTTTTATTCAATAAATAAAGAAAGATTCTGTTAATTTTTAGTAGCAATTTTGAGAAAAAGTACAAAAAAAAATTATATTCAAGTTTTCGATCTTGTAAATCTCTTATTTATAATGGGGGTTTGGACAATATTTTAAATTAAATATTATATAAATTTATTAATACATTTTTATTAACCCTTAGAAATTTGTTTTATTACATTTTGTCACCTAGTAAAACTCGTATGCGTACCAAAAATGAAGTATAAGTTTAGAAATTATTATTTATATTCATCTTTATGAACCTGTGCGAGTTTAGGAACTTATAACCTTAAATAGGTTACTACCTACCTATCTATCGAAAGTTTTGTTTTAATCTTCGCATATAAAGATCTATTCCTACTCTGGTGTATTTCTAGAAGATAGTTGGAAACATATAACTTATTTTAAAGCTAAATTAAATCGCAGCAACAGTAATAAATAGTTCATCTCCTCTTATATCTATAAAACATTTATTTTCGTTATGATTTTTATAGAATTATATTTTTTACTCACAATTTCGACTTCGATCGTAATGAAAGCTGTATATCATACTCTAATGCGATGTTGACGAGCTAATATTCGACTTCAATATCCTTTATTGTATGCCAGGATAATAGAAAGGTTTCAAATTCTTTGCTCTTAGAGATTCAGCGGATATAAATTATGCAGAAAAGAAAGTCGAGCATAAAAAACTTTAACATTTAGTAACAATATCTTTAAAATGTGACATTTACATGAAATTAGCGAAATCCGAAAATTATTCTTGTACGCTTTTCTATATACATTATTTCAGTACAATTTTGCCTTTTTTTGGTTTATAATTTTTCACGCATTCTATCTATTTTTTTCATCGGCTATCCTCTCATATAAGTTAAGTTGTCATGTTACACATTATCACTTATATTTTGTACAGTTACAAATAAAGTGCACTTATGTGACTGATTAATATTCGAAATGATGTTAAAATTTAACTTTAAAGCTGTAAAACGAAAATGTCTTTTAACGGAATTTCATAAAAATTAAGCCACCTTGTATTTCAATAGTAACACTTTTTTAAATATTTCCATAACGTTAAGATATAGAAGTGGCCACTTAAACAAATTACACAATATTTTCGTATTCGATTAATGTTGACGTAAGAAAAAAATAATAATTTTTAATATTTTTAAACTTTCTTTAATTAATTTTTGCGTTAAGAATTTGTCATTATTAAAAAAAAACATCCGACCGTAATGTATATTTTATACAACTATTTCTGTTACTAATAGTAATTATTAAGAAATAATTCAAATGCACACAATTAGATTCAACAACAAATGCTATAACTAAATAAAAAAATACATAAAAATAAAATGAAAAAAAAAATACTAACTGTCTCATTCGCTTGATATTCGAATAATTGAAAGACACAACTTTACACATTTTGATAACCTCGTTTGGAGTATGTTCAAGCCATTTCCCACAACCCTACTAAAACATCACTTTCTAGCCGGAAGCAAATGATCTGAAAAAATATTTATGTTAGCCTCTATGATGGAGGCAAGCCCAAAATTATTTTTTTGACCAAGATATTAAAAAAATAATTTAGTCATACAATCTTATAATAGTTTAATCATTAATAATAATACTTACACATGTTCATAAACGTATAGAATATAATAGCTTCCATACGGTAATGAACCTAAAAGAGACTCAATTTTGCAGTTGCGTTGTTACCACCAATTTTTTTTTCGTTTTTAATTTGTTTTATTGGCTCGTTAGATAAATTTGTTTGCAACGTTTGAGATGATGAATATTTGCTAGGCAAATGACGAAATTTACATATCTGGATATTACTAATGACTGTAATTATTTATATATATATTTCGTATAAGTTTTATCATTTTTTTATTTATTGTTTTCAAAGTAATTAAACCTATTTGTACAGTTTTTGCCGAACCACTAAAATCTCTCACATTTTTTTTTTGGGTATATAAAAAATTCACTTAATCCTTCCTTCACATGCTGTCTTTTTTGTGAGATACACGATTTATTTAAAGACTACAATTATTATATATCATTCAATTTTAAAAAACATTTATATAATTATTATTATTTTTTATACAAATCTCCTTATACTAGAACAGTAAGTATTTCAACAATAAAACATAATGAATTAATAATAAAATATTTAGTTCAATAAATAAGCTATGAACATGTCATTTTTCACTTATTATTCAAGTAATTTTTAATGAGTGCGCAATGAGTTTTTGGAACAAACAAATAGAGAAAAAAAAGAAAAACTACTGTTATGTTATGACTTCAAATCATGAAAGTCAATAAACTGATTTTAATAAGTTTTTTTTTTAATTAATTTAGATTTTAGTATAGATTTTATTGTATTTAGATAAGTGAAAATAAATTATCTTTGCTATCTATCGATTTATTTAATCTATTTGTTACATTTCGTAATAATAATTAATAAAAATATATTGTCATTAAAAATTAAATTATTAAATTATTATAATTGATTTTACTAAAAGTAGCTTTAAGAATACCAGGTATTTCAAAATATACTGCTTAATTTCGTCATAATCCAAATAATTTAATAAATATTTGTAAAAAAATGTAAATTAAATAAAAGCACAAATACTGAAAACAAAATCATAACTTTTCTGACCATATATTAACAAATGATCATTCAACTCGATTATCACAAATCATTATTAATGACCCTTAAAGAATTATATTAACTAATTAGTTAATTCATTTATTGTAAGGTAATTAGGTAATGCTCCAACCTTTATTGTTTCTGTATATAAGTAGTTGCATGTATTCACTTTTAACATAAGATCTCCCGTTTTCATAAACATAGTTTAAACTCTAATTAAAACTACCTTTGTGTAACTGGCCATAAATAATACAAAAAAATGAGTAACCCAATGGATTGCAATGCAGTAGTCTATACGTGTGGTCGTTGTTCTATGTTTTATTATGAATACGATCAGCTTGTGGCACATTTATATTGGAAGCACGGCACGGAAAGCCTTCGGTGCCAAAAGTGTGCACTTAAGAAATGGCGTTACGCGGCCCATATATGTAATGTATTACCAACAGATGGCACGATAGAAGATAATGAAGTTACCCATTTATATTGCTATTGTGGTAAAGATGAAACTGAATCACCAATGATAGGATGCGATTCACCAAATTGCACATTACAATGGTTTCATTTTAAATGTGTTGGTATTGTGACAGCACCAGAAGGCTCTTGGTTATGCCCAGAGTGTAGAAAGCTATCATAAAAGGATGGCGCTACGCGGCACATATGTGCTTTATATTGACGACAGTGAGGACGATAGATGATAATCAAGTTAACAAGTTATATTGTTGTTGTGATAAAGAGAAAACCGACTCACCGATGATAGGATGCGATTCAACGGATTGCACATTACAATGGTTTCATTTTAAATGTGTTGGTATTGTGACAGCACCAGAAAGCTCTTGGTTGTGCCCAGAGCGTTGAATCTCACATAAAATATGGCGCTAAGCGGTCCGTATACGTAACGTCTTGCCAACGGATGGGACGATAGAAGATAATGAAGCTAACCAATTATATTGCTATTGTGGTAAAGACAAAACTGACTCGCCGATGGATAGGATGAGATTCACCAAACTGTGCAGTACGGTGGTAACATTTCAAACGTGCTTTTATTATGACAGCACCACAAGTCTTTTAGTTGTGCCCAGTGTGTGGAAAGCTACCTTAGTTATCTGTTTACTATATATTAGCTAATTTGTAAAATAACAGCAAAATTCTTAAATTTTTTGAATCGTCATTTTACGAATTGTTGTATTGTTGAAATATTATTTTGTTGTAAATATTTTTTTTTTTAATAATTTTATAAATTTAACTATAGAAATTTATTATGAACAGAGTTATCAAATGTTATTTTTTTCAAGAAGTTATTCAAAAGTTCTTTTATTCAATAAATAAAGAAAGATTCTGTTAATTTTTAGTAGCAATTTTGAGAAAAAGTACAAAAAAAAATTATATTCAAGTTTTCGATCTTGTAAATCTCTTATTTATAATGGGGGTTTGGACAATATTTTAAATTAAATATTATATAAATTTATTAATACATTGTTATTAACCCTTAGAAATTTGTTTTATTACATTTTGTCACCTAGTAAAACTCGTATGCGTACCAAAAATGAAGTATAAGTTTAGAAATTATTATTTATATTCATCTTTATGAACCTGTGCGAGTTTAGGAACTTATAACCTTAAATAGGTTACTACCTACCTATCTATCGAAAGTTTTGTTTTAATCTTCGCATATAAAGATCTATTCCTACTCTGGTGTATTTCTAGAAGATAGTTGGAAACATATAACTTATTTTAAAGCTAAATTAAATCGCAGCAACAGTAATAAATAGTTCATCTCCTCTTATATCTATAAAACATTTATTTACGTTATGATTTTTATAGAATTATATTTTTTACTCGCAATTTCGACTTCGATCGTAATGAAAGCTGTATATCATACTCTAATGCGATGTTGACGAGCTAATATTGGACTTCAATATCCTTTATTGTATGCCAGGATAATAGAAAGGTTTCAAATTCTTTGCTCTTAGAGATTCAGCGGATATAAATTATGCAGAAAAGAAAGTCGAGCATAAAAAACTTTAACATTTAGTAACAATATCTTTAAAATGTGACATTTACATGAAATTAGCGAAATCCGAAAATTATTCTTGTACGCTTTTCTATATACATTATTTCAGTACAAGTTTGCCTTTTTTTGGTTTATAATTTTTCACGCATTCTATCTATTTTTTTCATCGGCTATCCTCTCATATAAGTTAAGTTGTCATGTTACACATTATCACTTATATTTTGTACAGTTACAAATAAAGTGCACTTATGTGACTGATTAATATTCGAAATGATGTTAAAATTTAACTTTAAAGCTGTAAAACGAAAATGTCTTTTAACGGAATTTCATAAAAATTAAGCCACCTTGTATTTCAATAGTAACACTTTTTTAAATATTTCCATAACGTTAAGATATAGAAGTGGCCACTTAAACAAATTACACAATATTTTCGTATTCGATTAATGTTGACGTAAGAAAAAAATTATAATTTTTAATATTTTTAAACTTTCTTTAATTAATTTTTGCGTTAAGAATTTGTCATTATTAAAAAAAAACATCCGACCGTAATGTATATTTTATACAACTATTTCTGTTACTAATAGTAATTATTAAGAAATAATTCAAATGCACACAATTAGATTCAACAACAAATGCTATAGCTAAATAAAAAAATACATAAAAATAAAATGAAAAAAAAAATACTAACTGTCTCATTCGCTTGATATTCGAATAATTGAAAGACACAACTTTACACATTTTGATAACCTCGTTTGGAGTATGTTCAAGCCATTTCCCACAACCCTACTAAAACATCACTTTCTAGCCGGAAGCAAATGATCTGAAAAAATATTTATGTTAGCCTCTATGATGGAGGCAAGCCCAAAATTATTTTTTTGACCAAGATATTAAAAAAATAATTTAGTCATACAATCTTATAATAGTTTAATCATTAATAATAATACTTACACATGTTCATAAACGTATAGAATATAATAGCTTCCATACGGTAATGAACCTAAAAGAGACTCAATTTTGCAGTTGCGTTGTTACCACCAATTTTTTTTTCGTTTTTAATTTTTTTTATTGGCTCGTTAGATAAATTTGTTTGCAACGTTTGAGATGATGAATATTTGCTAGGCAAATGACGAAATTTACATATCTGGATATTACTAATGACTGTAATTATTTATATATATATTTCGTATAAGTTTTATCATTTTTTTATTTATTGTTTTCAAAGTAATTAAACCTATTTGTACAGTTTTTGCCGAACCACTAAAATCTCTCACATTTTTTTTTTGGGTATATAAAAAATTCACTTAATCCTTCCTTCACATGCTGTCTTTTTTGTGAGATACACGATTTATTTAAAGACTACAATTATTATATATCATTCAATTTTAAAAAACATTTATATAATTATTATTATTTTTTATACAAATCTCCTTATACTAGAACAGTAAGTATTTCAACAATAAAACATAATGAATTAATAATAAAATATTTAGTTCAATAAATAAGCTATGAACATGTCATTTTTCACTTATTATTCAAGTAATTTTTAATGAGTGCGCATTGAGTTTTTGGAACAAACAAATAGAGAAAAAAAAGAAAAACTACTGTTATGTTATGACTTCAAATCATGAAAGTCAATAAACTGATTTTAATAAGTTTTTTTTTTAATTAATTTAGATTTTAGTATAGATTTTATTGTATTTAGATAAGTGAAAATAAATTATCTTTGCTATCTATCGATTTATTTAATCTATTTGTTACATTTCGTAATAATAATTAATAAAAATATATTGTCATTAAAAATTAAATTATTAAATTATTATAATTGATTTTACTAAAAGTAGCTTTAAGAATACCAGGTATTTCAAAATATACTGCTTAATTTCGTCATAATCCAAATAATTTAATAAATATTTGTAAAAAATTGTAAATTAAATAAAAGCACAAATACTGAAAACAAAATCATAACTTTTCTGACCATATATTAACAAATGATCATTCAACTCGATTATCACAAATCATTATTAATGACCCTTAAAGAATTATATTAACTAATTAGTTAATTCATTTATTGTAAGGTAATTAGGTAATGCTCCAACCTTTATTGTTTCTGTATATAAGTAGTTGCATGTATTCACTTTTAACATAAGATCTCCCGTTTTCATAAACATAGTTTAAACTCTAATTAAAACTACCTTTGTGTAACTGGCCATATATAATACAAAAAAATGAGTAACCCAATGGATTGCAATGCAGTAGTCTATACGTGTGGTCGTTGTTCTATGTTTTATTATGAATACGATCAGCTTGTGGCACATTTATATTGGAAGCACGGCACGGAAAGCCTTCGGTGCCAAAAGTGTGCACTTAAGAAATGGCGTTACGCGGCCCATATATGTAATGTATTACCAACAGATGGCACGATAGAAGATAATGAAGTTACCCATTTATATTGCTATTGTGGTAAAGATGAAACTGAATCGCCAATGATAGGATGCGATTCACCAAATTGCACATTACAATGGTTTCATTTTAAATGTGTTGGTATTGTGACAGCACCAGAAGGCTCTTGGTTATGCCCAGAGTGTAGAAAGCTATCATAAAAGGATGGCGCTACGCGGCACATATGTGCTTTATATTGACAACAGTGAGGACGATAGATGATAATCAAGTTAACAAGTTATATTGTTGTTGTGATAAAGAGAAAACCGACTCACCGATGATAGGATGCGATTCAACAAATTGTGCAGTACAGCGGTATCGTTTCAAATGTGTTGGTATTGTGACGGCACCAGAAGGCTCTTGGTTGTGCCAAGAGCGACCAAGCTACCTTAAAAGATAGCGCTACGCGACCAATGTGTTCCCAACAGATGAGACGATAGAAGATAGTGGAGTTAAACAATTATATTTTGCTATTGTGGTAAAGATGAAAATGAATCGCAGATGATAAGATGCGATTCACCAAATTGCACATTACAATGGTTTCATTTTAAATGTGTTGGTATTGTGACAGCACCAGAAGGCTCTTGGTTGTGCCCAGAGTGTAGAAAGCTACTATAAAAGACGGCGCTACGCGGAACATATATGCTATATATTGACAAAAGTCGGGACGATAGATGATAATGAAGTTAACCAATTATATTGCTAACGTGGAAAATATGAAACTGAATCGCCGATGATAGGATGCGATTCACCAAATTGCACATTACAATGGTTTCATTTTAAATGTGTTGGTATTGTGACAGCACCAGAAGGCTCTTGGTTGTGCCAGGAGCGACGAAAGCTACCTTAAAAGATAGCGCTACGCGACCAATGTATTCCCAACAGATGAGACGATAGAAGATAGTGGAGTTAAACAATTATATTTTGCTATTGTGGTAAAGATGAAAATGAATCGCAGATGATAAGATGCGATTCACCAAATTGCACATTACAATGGTTTCATTTTAAATGTGTTGGTATTGTGACAGCACCAGAATGCTCTTGGTTATGCCCAAAGTGTAAAAAGCTATCATAAAAGGATGGCGCTACGCGGCACATATATGCTTTATATTGACAACAGTGAGGACGATAGATGATACTCAAGTTAACAAGTTATATTGTTGTTGTGATAAAGACAAAACCGACTCGCCGATGATAGGATGCGATTCAACTAATTGCACATTACAATGGTTTCATTTTAAATGTGTTGGTATTGTGACAGCACCAGAAAGCTCTTGGTTGTGCCCAAAGCGTCGAATCTCACATAAAATATGGCGCTAAGCGGTCTATATACGTAACGTCTTGCCAACGGATGGGACGATAGAAGATAATGAAGCTAACCAATTATATTGCTATTGTGGTAAAGACAAAACTGACTCGCCGATGGAAAGGATGAGATTCACCAAACTGTGCAGTACGGTGGTAACATTTCAAACGTGCTTTTATTATGACAGTACCACAAGTCTTTTAGTTGTGCCCAGTGTGTGGAAAGCTACCTTAGTTATCTGTTTACTATATATTAGCTAATTTGTAAAATAACAGCAAAATTCTTAAATTTTTTGAATCGTCATTTTACGAATTGTTGTATTGTTGAAATATTATTTTGTTGTAAATATTTTTTTTTTAAATAATTTTATAATGTTAACTATAAAAATTTATTATGAACAGAGTTATCAAATGTAATCTTTTTCAAGAAGTTATTCAAAGGTTCTTTTATTCAATAAATAAAGAAAGATTCTGTTAATTTTTAGTAGCAATTTTGAGAAAAAGTACAAAAAAAAATTATATTCAAGTTTTCGATCTTGTAAATCTCTTATTTATAATGGGGGTTTGGACAATATTTTAAATTAAATATTATATAAATTTATTAATACATTTTTATTAACCCTTAGAAATTTGTTTTATTACATTTTGTCACCTAGTAAAACTCGTATGCGTACCAAAAATGAAGTATAAGTTTAGAAATTATTATTTATATTCATCTTTATGAACCTGTGCGAGTTTAGGAACTTATAACCTTAAATAGGTTACTACCTACCTATCTATCGAAAGTTTTGTTTTAATCTTCGCATATAAAGATCTATTCCTACTCTGGTGTATTTCTAGAAGATAGTTGGAAACATATAACTTATTTTAAAGCTAAATTAAATCGCAGCAACAGTAATAAATAGTTCATCTCCTCTTATATCTATAAAACATTTATTTTCGTTATGATTTTTATAGAATTATATTTTTTACTCACAATTTCGACTTCGATCGTAATGAAAGCTGTATATCATACTCTAATGCGATGTTGACGAGCTAATATTCGACTTCAATATCCTTTATTGTATGCCAGGATAATAGAAAGGTTTCAAATTCTTTGCTCTTAGAGATTCAGCGGATATAAATTATGCAGAAAAGAAAGTCGAGCATAAAAAACTTTAACATTTAGTAACAATATCTTTAAAATGTGACATTTACATGAAATTAGCGAAATCCGAAAATTATTCTTGTACGCTTTTCTATATACATTATTTCAGTACAATTTTGCCTTTTTTTGGTTTATAATTTTTCACGCATTCTATCTATTTTTTTCATCGGCTATCCTCTCATATAAGTTAAGTTGTCATGTTACACATTATCACTTATATTTTGTACAGTTACAAATAAAGTGCACTTATATGACTGATTAATATTCGAAATGATGTTAAAATTTAACTTTAAAGCTGTAAAACGAAAATGTCTTTTAACGGAATTTCATAAAAATTAAGCCACCTTGTATTTCAATAGTAACACTTTTTTAAATATTTCCATAACGTTAAGATATAGAAGTGGCCACTTAAACAAATTACACAATATTTTCGTATTCGATTAATGTTGACGTAAGAAAAAAATAATAATTTTTAATATTTTTAAACTTTCTTTAATTAATTTTTGCGTTAAGAATTTGTCATTATTAAAAAAAAACATCCGACCGTAATGTATATTTTATACAACTATTTCTGTTACTAATAGTAATTATTAAGAAATAATTCAAATGCACACAATTAGATTCAACAACAAATGCTATAACTAAATAAAAAAATACATAAAAATAAAATGAAAAAAAAAAATACTAACTGTCTCATTCGCTTGATATTCGAATAATTGAAAGACACAACTTTACACATTTTGATAACCTCGTTTGGAGTATGTTCAAGCCATTTCCCACAACCCTACTAAAACATCACTTTCTAGCCGGAAGCAAATGATCTGAAAAAATATTTATGTTAGCCTCTATGATGGAGGCAAGCCCAAAATTATTTTTTTGACCAAGATATTAAAAAAATAATTTAGTCATACAATCTTATAATAGTTTAATCATTAATAATAATACTTACACATGTTCATAAACGTATAGAATATAATAGCTTCCATACGGTAATGAACCTAAAAGAGACTCAATTTTGCAGTTGCGTTGTTACCACCAATTTTTTTTTCGTTTTTAATTTTTTTTATTGGCTCGTTAGATAAATTTGTTTGCAACGTTTGAGATGATGAATATTTGCTAGGCAAATGACGAAATTTACATATCTGGATATTACTAATGACTGTAATTATTTATATATATATTTCGTATAAGTTTTATCATTTTTTTATTTATTGTTTTCAAAGTAATTAAACCTATTTGTACAGTTTTTGCCGAACCACTAAAATCTCTCACATTTTTTTTTTGGGTATATAAAAAATTCACTTAATCCTTCCTTCACATGCTGTCTTTTTTGTGAGATACACGATTTATTTAAAGACTACAATTATTATATATCATTCAATTTTAAAAAACATTTATATAATTATTATTATTTTTTATACAAATCTCCTTATACTAGAACAGTAAGTATTTCAACAATAAAACATAATGAATTAATAATAAAATATTTAGTTCAATAAATAAGCTATGAACATGTCATTTTTCACTTATTATTCAAGTAATTTTTAATGAGTGCGCAATGAGTTTTTGGAACAAACAAATAGAGAAAAAAAAGAAAAACTACTGTTATGTTATGACTTCAAATCATGAAAGTCAATAAACTGATTTTAATAAGTTTTTTTTTAATTAATTTAGATTTTAGTATAGATTTTATTGTATTTAGATAAGTGAAAATAAATTATCTTTGCTATCTATCGATTTATTTAATCTATTTGTTACATTTCGTAATAATAATTAATAAAAATATATTGTCATTAAAAATTAAATTATTAAATTATTATAATTGATTTTACTAAAAGTAGCTTTAAGAATACCAGGTATTTCAAAATATACTGCTTAATTTCGTCATAATCCAAATAATTTAATAAATATTTGTTAAAAATTGTAAATTAAATAAAAGCACAAATACTGAAAACAAAATCATAACTTTTCTGACCATATATTAACAAATGATCATTCAACTCGATTATCACAAATCATTATTAATGACCCTTAAAGAATTATATTAACTAATTAGTTAATTCATTTATTGTAAGGTAATTAGGTAATGCTCCAACCTTTATTGTTTCTGTATATAAGTAGTTGCATGTATTCACTTTTAACATAAGATCTCCCGTTTTCATAAACATAGTTTAAACTCTAATTAAAACTACCTTTGTGTAACTGGCCATAAATAATACAAAAAAATGAGTAACCCAATGGATTGCAATGCAGTAGTCTATACGTGTGGTCGTTGTTCTATGTTTTATTATGAATACGATCAGCTTGTGGCACATTTATATTGGAAGCACGGCACGGAAAGCCTTCGGTGCCAAAAGTGTGCACTTAAGAAATGGCGTTACGCGGCCCATATATGTAATGTATTACCAACAGATGGCACGATAGAAGATAATGAAGTTACCCATTTATATTGCTATTGTGGTAAAGATGAAACTGAATCGCCAATGATAGGATGCGATTCACCAAATTGCACATTACAATGGTTTCATTTTAAATGTGTTGGTATTGTGACAGCACCAGAAGGCTCTTGGTTATGCCCAGAGTGTAGAAAGCTATCATAAAAGGATGGCGCTACGCGGCACATATGTGCTTTATATTGACAACAGTGAGGACGATAGATGATAATCAAGTTAACAAGTTATATTGTTGTTGTGATAAAGAGAAAACCGACTCACCGATGATAGGATGCGATTCAACAAATTGTGCAGTACAGCGGTATCGTTTCAAATGTGTTGGTATTGTGACAGCACCAGAAGGCTCTTGGTTGTGCCAAGAGCGACGAAAGCTACCTTAAAAGATAGCGCTACGCGACCAATGTATTCCCAACAGATGAGACGATAGAAGATAGTGGAGTTAAACAATTATATTTTGCCATTGTGGTAAAGATGAAAATGAATCACAGATGATAAGATGCGATTCACCAAATTGCACATTACAATGGTTTCATTTTAAATGTGTTGGTATTGTGACAGCACCAGAAGGCTCTTGGTTGTGCCAGGAGCGACGAAAGCTACCTTAAAAGATAGCGCTACGCGACCAATGTATTCCCAACAGATGAGACGATAGAAGATAGTGGAGTTAAACAATTATATTTTGCTATTGTGGTAAAGATGAAAATGAATCGCAGATGATAAGATGCGATTCACCAAATTGCACATTACAATGGTTTCATTTTAAATGTGTTGGTATTGTGACAGCACCAGAAGGCTCTTGGTTATGCCCAGAGTGTAGAAAGCTATCATAAAAGGATGGCGCTACGCGGCACATATATGCTTTATATTGACAACAGTGAGGACGATAGATGATACTCAAGTTAACAAGTTATATTGTTGTTGTGATAAAGACAAAACCGACTCGCCGATGATAGGATGCGATTCAACGAATTGCACATTACAATGGTTTCATTTTAAATGTGTTGGTATTGTGACAGCACCAGAAAGCTCTTGGTTGTGCCCAAAGCGTCGAATCTCACATAAAATATGGCGCTAAGCGGTCTATATACGTAACGTCTTGCCAACGGATGGGACGATAGAAGATAATGAAGCTAACCAATTATATTGCTATTGTGGTAAAGACAAAACTGACTCGCCGATGGAAAGGATGAGATTCACCAAACTGTGCAGTACGGTGGTAACATTTCAAACGTGCTTTTATTATGACAGTACCACAAGTCTTTTAGTTGTGCCCAGTGTGTGGAAAGCTACCTTAGTTATCTGTTTACTATATATTAGCTAATTTGTAAAATAACAGCAAAATTCTTAAATTTTTTGAATCGTCATTTTACGAATTGTTGTATTGTTGAAATATTATTTTGTTGTAAATATTTTTTTTTTTAATAATTTTATAATGTTAACTATAAAAATTTATTATGAACAGAGTTATCAAATGTAATTTTTTTCAAGAAGTTATTCAAAGGTTCTTTTATTCAATAAATAAAGAAAGATTCTGTTAATTTTTAGTAGCAATTTTGAGAAAAAGTACAAAAAAAAATTATATTCAAGTTTTCGATCTTGTAAATCTCTTATTTATAATGGGGGTTTGGACAATATTTTAAATTAAATATTATATAAATTTATTAATACATTTTTATTAACCCTTAGAAATTTGTTTTATTACATTTTGTCACCTAGTAAAACTCGTATGCGTACCAAAAATGAAGTATAAGTTTAGAAATTATTATTTATATTCATCTTTATGAACCTGTGCGAGTTTAGGAACTTATAACCTTAAATAGGTTACTACCTACCTATCTATCGAAAGTTTTGTTTTAATCTTCGCATATAAAGATCTATTCCTACTCTGGTGTATTTCTAGAAGATAGTTGGAAACATATAACTTATTTTAAAGCTAAATTAAATCGCAGCAACAGTAATAAATAGTTCATCTCCTCTTATATCTATAAAACATTTATTTTCGTTATGATTTTTATAGAATTATATTTTTTACTCACAATTTCGACTTCGATCGTAATGAAAGCTGTATATCATACTCTAATGCGATGTTGACGAGCTAATATTCGACTTCAATATCCTTTATTGTATGCCAGGATAATAGAAAGGTTTCAAATTCTTTGCTCTTAGAGATTCAGCGGATATAAATTATGCAGAAAAGAAAGTCGAGCATAAAAAACTTTAACATTTAGTAACAATATCTTTAAAATGTGACATTTACATGAAATTAGCGAAATCCGAAAATTATTCTTGTACGCTTTTCTATATACATTATTTCAGTACAATTTTGCCTTTTTTTGGTTTATAATTTTTCACGCATTCTATCTATTTTTTTCATCGGCTATCCTCTCATATAAGTTAAGTTGTCATGTTACACATTATCACTTATATTTTGTACAGTTACAAATAAAGTGCACTTATGTGACTGATTAATATTCGAAATGATGTTAAAATTTAACTTTAAAGCTGTAAAACGAAAATGTCTTTTAACGGAATTTCATAAAAATTAAGCCACCTTGTATTTCAATAGTAACACTTTTTTAAATATTTCCATAACGTTAAGATATAGAAGTGGCCACTTAAACAAATTACACAATATTTTCGTATTCGATTAATGTTGACGTAAGAAAAAAATAATAATTTTTAATATTTTTAAACTTTCTTTAATTAATTTTTGCGTTAAGAATTTGTCATTATTAAAAAAAAACATCCGACCGTAATGTATATTTTATACAACTATTTCTGTTACTAATAGTAATTATTAAGAAATAATTCAAATGCACACAATTAGATTCAACAACAAATGCTATAACTAAATAAAAAAATACATAAAAATAAAATGAAAAAAAAAATACTAACTGTCTCATTCGCTTGATATTCGAATAATTGAAAGACACAACTTTACACATTTTGATAACCTCGTTTGGAGTATGTTCAAGCCATTTCCCACAACCCTACTAAAACATCACTTTCTAGCCGGAAGCAAATGATCTGAAAAAATATTTATGTTAGCCTCTATGATGGAGGCAAGCCCAAAATTATTTTTTTGACCAAGATATTAAAAAAATAATTTAGTCATACAATCTTATAATAGTTTAATCATTAATAATAATACTTACACATGTTCATAAACGTATAGAATATAATAGCTTCCATACGGTAATGAACCTAAAAGAGACTCAATTTTGCAGTTGCGTTGTTACCACCAATTTTTTTTTCGTTTTTAATTTTTTTTATTGGCTCGTTAGATAAATTTGTTTGCAACGTTTGAGATGATGAATATTTGCTAGGCAAATGACGAAATTTACATATCTGGATATTACTAATGACTGTAATTATTTATATATATATTTCGTATAAGTTTTATCATTTTTTTATTTATTGTTTTCAAAGTAATTAAACCTATTTGTACAGTTTTTGCCGAACCACTAAAATCTCTCACATTTTTTTTTTGGGTATATAAAAAATTCACTTAATCCTTCCTTCACATGCTGTCTTTTTTGTGAGATACACGATTTATTTAAAGACTACAATTATTATATATCATTCAATTTTAAAAAACATTTATATAATTATTATTATTTTTTATACAAATCTCCTTATACTAGAACAGTAAGTATTTCAACAATAAAACATAATGAATTAATAATAAAATATTTAGTTCAATAAATAAGCTATGAACATGTCATTTTTCACTTATTATTCAAGTAATTTTTAATGAGTGCGCAATGAGTTTTTGGAACAAACAAATAGAGAAAAAAAAGAAAAACTACTGTTATGTTATGACTTCAAATCATGAAAGTCAATAAACTGATTTTAATAAGTTTTTTTTTTAATTAATTTAGATTTTAGTATAGATTTTATTGTATTTAGATAAGTGAAAATAAATTATCTTTGCTATCTATCGATTTATTTAATCTATTTGTTACATTTCGTAATAATAATTAATAAAAATATATTGTCATTAAAAATTAAATTATTAAATTATTATAATTGATTTTACTAAAAGTAGCTTTAAGAATACCAGGTATTTCAAAATATACTGCTTAATTTCGTCATAATCCAAATAATTTAATAAATATTTGTAAAAAATTGTAAATTAAATAAAAGCACAAATACTGAAAACAAAATCATAACTTTTCTGACCATATATTAACAAATGATCATTCAACTCGATTATCACAAATCATTATTAATGACCCTTAAAGAATTATATTAACTAATTTATTGTAAGGTAATTATGTACAGAAATAATAACGGGTGGGGACCCTTTATTATTTCTGTATATAAGTAGTTGCATGTATTCACTTTTAACATAAGATCTCCCGTTTTCATAAACATAGTTTAAACTCTAATTAAAACTACCTTTGTGTAACTGGACATATATAATACAAAAAAATGAGTAACCAAATGGATTGCAATGCAGTAGTCTATACGTGTGGTCGTTGTTCTATGTTTTATTATGAATACGATCAGCTTGTGGCACATTTATATTGGAAGCACGGCACGGAAAGCCTTCGGTGCCAAAAGTGTGCACTTAAGAAATGGCGTTACGCGGCCCATATATGTAATGTATTACCAACAGATGGCACGATAGAAGATAATGAAGTTACCCATTTATATTGCTATTGTGGTAAAGATGAAACTGAATCGCCAATGATAGGATGCGATTCACCAAATTGCACATTACAATGGTTTCATTTTAAATGTGTTGGTATTGTGACAGCACCAGAAGGCTCTTGGTTATGCCCAGAGTGTAGAAAGCTATCATAAAAGGATGGCGCTACGCGGCACATATGTGCTTTATATTGACAACAGTGAGGAAGATAGATGATAATCAAGTTAACAAGTTATATTGTTGTTGTGATAAAGAGAAAACCGACTCACTGATGATAGGATGCGATTCAACAAATTGTGCAGTACAGCGGTATCGTTTCAAATGTGTTGGTATTGTGACGGCACCAGAAGGCTCTTGGTTGTGCCAAGAGCGACCAAGCTACCTTAAAAGATAGCGCTACGCGACCAATGTGTTCCCAACAGATGAGACGATAGAAGATAGTGGAGTTAAACAATTATATTTTGCTATTGTGGTAAAGATGAAAATGAATCGCAGATGATAAGATGCGATTCACCAAATTGCACATTACAATGGTTTCATTTTAAATGTGTTGGTATTGTGACAGCACCAGAAGGCTCTTGGTTGTGCCCAGAGTGTAGAAAGCTACTATAAAAGACGGCGCTACGCGGAACATATATGCTATATATTGACAAAAGTCGGGACGATAGATGATAATGAAGTTAACCAATTATATTGCTAACGTGGAAAATATGAAACTGAATCGCCGATGATAGCGATTCACCAAATTACACATTACAATGGTTTCATTTTAAATGTGTTGGTATTGTGACAGCACCAGAAGGCTCTTGGTTGTGCCAGGAGCGACGAAAGCTACCTTAAAAGATAGCGCTACGCGACCAATGTATTCCCAACAGATGAGACGATAGAAGATAGTGGAGTTAAACAATTATATTTTGCTATTGTGGTAAAGATGAAAATGAATCGCAGATGATAAGATGCGATTCACCAAATTGCACATTACAATGGTTTCATTTTAAATGTGTTGGTATTGTGACAGCACCAGAATGCTCTTGGTTATGCCCAAAGTGTAAAAAGCTATCACAAAAGGATGGCGCTACGCGGCACATATATGCTTTATATTGACAACAGTGAGGACGATAGATGATACTCAAGTTAACAAGTTATATTGTTGTTGTGATAAAGACAAAACCGACTCGCCGATGATAGGATGCGATTCAACGAATTGCACATTACAATGGTTTCATTTTAAATGTGTTGGTATTGTGACAGCACCAGAAAGCTTTTGGTTGTGCCCAAAGCGTCGAATCTCACATAAAATATGGCGCTAAGCGGTCTATATACGTAACGTCTTGCCAACGGATGGGACGATAGAAGATAATGAAGCTAACCAATTATATTGCTATTGTGGTAAAGACAAAACTGACTCGCCGATGGAAAGGATGAGATTCACCAAACTGTGCAGTACGGTGGTAACATTTCAAACGTGCTTTTATTATGACAGTACCACAAGTCTTTTAGTTGTGCCCAGTGTGTGGATAGCTACCTTAGTTATCTGTTTACTATATATTAGCTAATTTGTAAAATAACAGCAAAATTCTTAAATTTTTTGAATCGTCATTTTACGAATTGTTGTATTGTTGAAATATTATTTTGTTGTAAATATTTTTTTTTTTAATAATTTTATAATGTTAACTATAAAAATTTATTATGAACAGAGTTATCAAATGTAATTTTTTTCAAGAAGTTATTCAAAGGTTCTTTTATTCAATAAATAAAGAAAGATTCTGTTAATTTTTAGTAGCAATTTTGAGAAAAAGTACAAAAAAAAATTATATTCAAGTTTTCGATCTTGTAAATCTCTTATTTATAATGGGGGTTTGGACAATATTTTAAATTAAATATTATATAAATTTATTAATACATTTTTATTAACCCTTAGAAATTTGTTTTATTACATTTTGTCACCTAGTAAAACTCGTATGCGTACCAAAAATGAAGTATAAGTTTAGAAATTATTATTTATATTCATCTTTATGAACCTGTGCGAGTTTAGGAACTTATAACCTTAAATAGGTTACTACCTACCTATCTATCGAAAGTTTAGTTTTAATCTTCGCATATAAAGATCTATTCCTACTCTGGTGTATTTCTAGAAGATAGTTGGAAACATATAACTTATTTTAAAGCTAAATTAAATCGCAGCAACAGTAATAAATAGTTCATCTCCTCTTATATCTATAAAACATTTATTTTCGTTATGATTTTTATAGAATTATATTTTTTACTCACAATTTCGACTTCGATCGTAATGAAAGCTGTATATCATACTCTAATGCGATGTTGACGAGCTAATATTCGACTTCAATATCCTTTATTGTATGCCAGGATAATAGAAAGGTTTCAAATTCTTTGCTCTTAGAGATTCAGCGGATATAAATTATGCAGAAAAGAAAGTCGAGCATAAAAAACTTTAACATTTAGTAACAATATCTTTAAAATGTGACATTTACATGAAATTAGCGAAATCCGAAAATTATTCTTGTACGCTTTTCTATATACATTATTTCAGTACAATTTTGCCTTTTTTTGGTTTATAATTTTTCACGCATTCTATCTATTTTTTTCATCGGCTATCCTCTCATATAAGTTAAGTTGTCATGTTACACATTATCACTTATATTTTGTACAGTTACAAATAAAGTGCACTTATGTGACTGATTAATATTCGAAATGATGTTAAAATTTAACTTTAAAGCTGTAAAACGAAAATGTCTTTTAACGGAATTTCATAAAAATTAAGCCACCTTGTATTTCAATAGTAACACTTTTTTAAATATTTCCATAACGTTAAGATATAGAAGTGGCCACTTAAACAAATTACACAATATTTTCGTATTCGATTAATGTTGACGTAAGAAAAAAATAATAATTTTTAATATTTTTAAACTTTCTTTAATTAATTTTTGCGTTAAGAATTTGTCATTATTAAAAAAAAACATCCGACCGTAATGTATATTTTATACAACTATTTCTGTTACTAATAGTAATTATTAAGAAATAATTCAAATGCACACAATTAGATTCAACAACAAATGCTATAACTAAATAAAAAAATACATAAAAATAAAATGAAAAAAAAATACTAACTGTCTCATTCGCTTGATATTCGAATAATTGAAAGACACAACTTTACACATTTTGATAACCTCGTTTGGAGTATGTTCAAGCCATTTCCCACAACCCTACTAAAACATCACTTTCTAGCCGGAAGCAAATGATCTGAAAAAATATTTATGTTAGCCTCTATGATGGAGGCAAGCCCAAAATTATTTTTTTGACCAAGATATTAAAAAAATAATTTAGTCATACAATCTTATAATAGTTTAATCATTAATAATAATACTTACACATGTTCATAAACGTATAGAATATAATAGCTTCCATACGGTAATGAACCTAAAAGAGACTCAATTTTGCAGTTGCGTTGTTACCACCAATTTTTTTTTCGTTTTTAATTTTTTTTATTGGCTCGTTAGATAAATTTGTTTGCAACGTTTGAGATGATGAATATTTGCTAGGCAAATGACGAAATTTACATATCTGGATATTACTAATGACTGTAATTATTTATATATATATTTCGTATAAGTTTTATCATTTTTTTATTTATTGTTTTCAAAGTAATTAAACCTATTTGTACAGTTTTTGCCGAACCACTAAAATCTCTCACATTTTTTTTTTTGGGTATATAAAAAATTCACTTAATCCTTCCTTCACATGCTGTCTTTTTTGTGAGATACACGATTTATTTAAAGACTACAATTATTATATATCATTCAATTTTAAAAAACATTTATATAATTATTATTATTTTTTATACAAATCTCCTTATACTAGAACAGTAAGTATTTCAACAATAAAACATAATGAATTAATAATAAAATATTTAGTTCAATAAATAAGCTATGAACATGTCATTTTTCACTTATTATTCAAGTAATTTTTAATGAGTGCGCAATGAGTTTTTGGAACAAACAAATAGAGAAAAAAAAGAAAAACTACTGTTATGTTATGACTTCAAATCATGAAAGTCAATAAACTGATTTTAATAAGTTTTTTTTTTAATTAATTTAGATTTTAGTATAGATTTTATTGTATTTAGATAAGTGAAAATAAATTATCTTTGCTATCTATCGATTTATTTAATCTATTTGTTACATTTCGTAATAATAATTAATAAAAATATATTGTCATTAAAAATTAAATTATTAAATTATTATAATTGATTTTACTAAAAGTAGCTTTAAGAATACCAGGTATTTCAAAATATACTGCTTAATTTCGTCATAATCCAAATAATTTAATAAATATTTGTAAAAAATTGTAAATTAAATAAAAGCACAAATACTGAAAACAAAATCATAACTTTTCTGACCATATATTAACAAATGATCATTCAACTCGATTATCACAAATCATTATTAATGACCCTTAAAGAATTATATTAACTAATTAGTTAATTCATTTATTGTAAGGTAATTAGGTAATGCTCCAACCTTTATTGTTTCTGTATATAAGTAGTTGCATGTATTCACTTTTAACATAAGATCTCCCGTTTTCATAAACATAGTTTAAACTCTAATTAAAACTACCTTTGTGTAACTGGCCATATATAATACAAAAAAATGAGTAACCCAATGGATTGCAATGCAGTAGTCTATACGTGTGGTCGTTGTTCTATGTTTTATTATGAATACGATCAGCTTGTGGCACATTTATATTGGAAGCACGGCACGGAAAGCCTTCGGTGCCAAAAGTGTGCACTTAAGAAATGGCGTTACGCGGCCCATATATGTAATGTATTACCAACAGATGGCACGATAGAAGATAATGAAGTTACCCATTTATATTGCTATTGTGGTAAAGATGAAACTGAATCGCCAATGATAGGATGCGATTCACCAAATTGCACATTACAATGGTTTCATTTTAAATGTGTTGGTATTGTGACAGCACCAGAAGGCTCTTGGTTATGCCCAGAGTGTAGAAAGCTATCATAAAAGGATGGCGCTACGCGGCACATATGTGCTTTATATTGACAACAGTGAGGAAGATAGATGATAATCAAGTTAACAAGTTATATTGTTGTTGTGATAAAGAGAAAACCGACTCACCGATGATAGGATGCGATTCAACAAATTGTGCAGTACAGCGGTATCGTTTCAAATGTGTTGGTATTGTGACGGCACCAGAAGGCTCTTGGTTGTGCCAAGAGCGACCAAGCTACCTTAAAAGATAACGCTACGCGACCAATGTGTTCCCAACAGATGAGACGATAGAAGATAGTGGAGTTAAACAATTATATTTTGCTATTGTGGTAAAGATGAAAATGAATCGCAGATGATAAGATGCGATTCACCAAATTGCACATTACAATGGTTTCATTTTAAATGTGTTGGTATTGTGACGGCACCAGAAGGCTCTTGGTTGTGCCCAGAGTGTAGAAAGCTACTATAAAAGACGGCGCTACGCGGAACATATATGCTATATATTGACAAAAGTCGGGACGATAGATGATAATGAAGTTAACCAATTATATTGCTAACGTGGAAAATATGAAACTGAATCGCCGATGATAGGATGCGATTCACCAAATTGCACATTACAATGGTTTCATTTTAAATGTGTTGGTATTGTGACAGCACCAGAAGGCTCTTGGTTGTGCCAGGAGCGACGAAAGCTACCTTAAAAGATAGCGCTAAGCGGTCTATATACGTAACGTCTTGCCAACGGATGGGACGATAGAAGATAATGAAGCTAACCAATTATATTGCTATTGTGGTAAAGACAAAACTGACTCGCCGATGGAAAGGATGAGATTCACCAAACTGTGCAGTACGGTGGTAACATTTCAAACGTGCTTTTATTATGACAGTACCACAAGTCTTTTAGTTGTGCCCAGTGTGTGGAAAGCTACCTTAGTTATCTGTTTACTATATATTAGCTAATTTGTAAAATAACAGCAAAATTCTTAAATTTTTTGAATCGTCATTTTACGAATTGTTGTATTGTTGAAATATTATTTTGTTGTAAATATTTTTTTTTTTAATAATTTTATAATGTTAACTATAAAAATTTATTATGAACAGAGTTATCAAATGTAATTTTTTTCAAGAAGTTATTCAAAGGTTCTTTTATTCAATAAATAAAGAAAGATTCTGTTAATTTTTAGTAGCAATTTTGAGAAAAAGTACAAAAAAAAATTATATTCAAGTTTTCGATCTTGTAAATCTCTTATTTATAATGGGGGTTTGGACAATATTTTAAATTAAATATTATATAAATTTATTAATACATTTTTATTAACCCTTAGAAATTTGTTTTATTACATTTTGTCACCTAGTAAAACTCGTATGCGTACCAAAAATGAAGTATAAGTTTAGAAATTATTATTTATATTCATCTTTATGAACCTGTGCGAGTTTAGGAACTTATAACCTTAAATAGGTTACTACCTACCTATCTATCGAAAGTTTTGTTTTAATCTTCGCATATAAAGATCTATTCCTACTCTGGTGTATTTCTAGAAGATAGTTGGAAACATATAACTTATTTTAAAGCTAAATTAAATCGCAGCAACAGTAATAAATAGTTCATCTCCTCTTATATCTATAAAACATTTATTTTCGTTATGATTTTTATAGAATTATATTTTTTACTCACAATTTCGACTTCGATCGTAATGAAAGCTGTATATCATACTCTAATGCGATGTTGACGAGCTAATATTCGACTTCAATATCCTTTATTGTATGCCAGGATAATAGAAAGGTTTCAAATTCTTTGCTCTTAGAGATTCAGCGGATATAAATTATGCAGAAAAGAAAGTCGAGCATAAAAAACTTTAACATTTAGTAACAATATCTTTAAAATGTGACATTTACATGAAATTAGCGAAATCCGAAAATTATTCTTGTACGCTTTTCTATATACATTATTTCAGTACAATTTTGCCTCCTCCTCATCCTCTCATATAAGTTAAGTTGTCATGTTACACATTATCACTTATATTTTGTACAGTTACAAATAAAGTGCACTTATGTGACTGATTAATATTCGAAATGATGTTAAAATTTAACTTTAAAGCTGTAAAACGAAAATGTCTTTTAACGGAATTTCATAAAAATTAAGCCACCTTGTATTTCAATAGTAACACTTTTTTAAATATTTCCATAACGTTAAGATATAGAAGTGGCCACTTAAAGAAATTACACAATATTTTCGTATTCGATTAATGTTGACGTAAGAAAAAAATAATAATTTTTAATATTTTTAAACTTTCTTTAATTAATTTTTGCGTTAAGAATTTGTCATTATTAAAAAAAAACATCCGACCGTAATGTATATTTTATACAACTATTTCTGTTACTAATAGTAATTATTAAGAAATAATTCAAATGCACACAATTAGATTCAACAACAAATGCTATAACTAAATAAAAAAATACATAAAAATAAAATGAAAAAAAAAATACTAACTGTCTCATTCGCTTGATATTCGAATAATTGAAAGACACAACTTTACACATTTTGATAACCTCGTTTGGAGTATGTTCAAGCCATTTCCCACAACCCTACTAAAACATCACTTTCTAGCCGGAAGCAAATGATCTGAAAAAATATTTATGTTAGCCTCTATGATGGAGGCAAGCCCAAAATTATTTTTTTGACCAAGATATTAAAAAAATAATTTAGTCATACAATCTTATAATAGTTTAATCATTAATAATAATACTTACACATGTTCATAAACGTATAGAATATAATAGCTTCCATACGGTAATGAACCTAAAAGAGACTCAATTTTGCAGTTGCGTTGTTACCACCAATTATTTTTTCGTTTTTAATTTTTTTTATTGGCTCGTTAGATAAATTTGTTTGCAACGTTTGAGATGATGAATATTTGCTAGGCAAATGACGAAATTTACATATCTGGATATTACTAATGACTGTAATTATTTATATATATATTTCGTATAAGTTTTATCATTTTTTTATTTATTGTTTTCAAAGTAATTAAACCTATTTGTACAGTTTTTGCCGAACCACTAAAATCTCTCACATTTTTTTTTTGGGTATATAAAAAATTCACTTAATCCTTCCTTCACATGCTGTCTTTTTTGTGAGATACACGATTTATTTAAAGACTACAATTATTATATATCATTCAATTTTAAAAAACATTTATATAATTATTATTATTTTTTATACAAATCTCCTTATACTAGAACAGTAAGTATTTCAACAATAAAACATAATGAATTAATAATAAAATATTTAGTTCAATAAATAAGCTATGAACATGTCATTTTTCACTTATTATTCAAGTAATTTTTAATGAGTGCGCAATGAGTTTTTGGAACAAACAAATAGAGAAAAAAAAGAAAAACTACTGTTATGTTATGACTTCAAATCATGAAAGTCAATAAACTGATTTTAATAAGTTTTTTTTTTAATTAATTTAGATTTTAGTATAGATTTTATTGTATTTAGATAAGTGAAAATAAATTATCTTTGCTATCTATCGATTTATTTAATCTATTTGTTACATTTCGTAATAATAATTAATAAAAATATATTGTCATTAAAAATTAAATTATTAAATTATTATAATTGATTTTACTAAAAGTAGCTTTAAGAATACCAGGTATTTCAAAATATACTGCTTAATTTCGTCATAATCCAAATAATTTAATAAATATTTGTAAAAAATTGTAAATTAAATAAAAGCACAAATACTGAAAACAAAATCATAACTTTTCTGACCATATATTAACAAATGATCATTCAACTCGATTATCACAAATCGTTATTAATGACCCTTAAAGAATTATATTAACTAATTAGTTAATTCATTTATTGTAAGGTAATTAGGTAATGCTCCAACCTTTATTATTTCTGTATATAAGTAGTTGCATGTATTCACTTTTAACATAAGATCTCCCGTTTTCATAAACATAGTTTAAACTCTAATTAAAACTACCTTTGTGTAACTGGCCATATATAATACAAAAAAATGAGTAACCCAATGGATTGCAATGCAGTAGTCTATACGTGTGGTCGTTGTTCTATGTTTTATTATGAATACGATCAGCTTGTGGCACATTTATATTGGAAGCACGGCACGGAAAGCCTTCGGTGCCAAAAGTGTGCACTTAAGAAATGGCGTTACGCGGCCCATATATGTAATGTATTACCAACAGATGGCACGATAGAAGATAATGAAGTTACCCATTTATATTGCTATTGTGGTAAAGATGAAACTGAATCGCCAATGATAGGATGCGATTCACCAAATTGCACATTACAATGGTTTCATTTTAAATGTGTTGGTATTGTGACAGCACCAGAAGGCTCTTGGTTATGCCCAGAGTGTAGAAAGCTATCATAAAAGGATGGCGCTACGCGGCA
Source organism: Mechanitis messenoides (assembly GCA_959347415.1). Taxonomy (NCBI): domain Eukaryota; kingdom Metazoa; phylum Arthropoda; class Insecta; order Lepidoptera; family Nymphalidae; genus Mechanitis; species Mechanitis messenoides. Next base: position 10,847,330 of record OY365771.1, read on the forward strand.
CATATGTGCTTTATATTGACAACAGTGAGGACGATAGATGATAATCAAGTTAACAAGTTATATTGTTGTTGTGATAAAGAGAAAACCGACTCACCGATGATAGGATGCGATTCAACAAATTGTGCAGTACAGCGGTATCGTTTCAAATGTGTTGGTATTGTGACGGCACCAGAAGGCTCTTGGTTGTGCCCAGAGTGTAGAAAGCTACTATAAAAGACGGCGCTACGCGGAACATATATGCTATATATTGACAAAAGTCGGGACGATAGATGATAATGAAGTTAACCAATTATATTGCTAACGTGGAAAATATGAAACTGAATAGCCGATGATAGGATGCGATTCACCAAATTACACATTACAATGGTTTCATTTTAAATGTGTTGGTATTGTGACAGCACCAGAAGGCTCTTGGTTGTGCCAGGAGCGACGAAAGCTACCTTAAAAGATAGCGCTACGCGACCAATGTATTCCCAACAGATGAGACGATAGAAGATAGTGGAGTTAAACAATTATATTTTGCTATTGTGGTAAAGATGAAAATGAATCGCAGATGATAAGATGCGATTCACCAAATTGCACATTACAATGGTTTCATTTTAAATGTGTTGGTATTGTGACAGCACCAGAAGGCTCTTGGTTATGCCCAGAGTGTAGAAAGCTATCATAAAAGGATGGCGCTACGCGGCACATATATGCTTTATATTGACAACAGTGAGGACGATAGATGATACTCAAGTTAACAAGTTATATTGTTGTTGTGATAAAGACAAAACCGACTCGCCGATGATAGGATGCGATTCAACGAATTGCACATTACAATGGTTTCATTTTAAATGTGTTGGTATTGTGACAGCACCAGAAAGCTCTTGGTTGTGCCCAAAGCGTCGAATCTCACATAAAATATGGCGCTAAGCGGTCTATATACGTAACGTCTTGCCAACGGATGGGACGATAGAAGATAATGAAGCTAACCAATTATATTGCTATTGTGGTAAAGACAAAACTGACTCGCCGATGGAAAGGATGAGATTCACCAAACTGTGCAGTACGGTGGTAACATTTCAAACGTGCTTTTATTATGACAGTACCACAAGTCTTTTAGTTGTGCCCAGTGTGTGGAAAGCTACCTTAGTTATCTGTTTACTATATATTAGCTAATTTGTAAAATAACAGCAAAATTCTTAAATTTTTTGAATCGTCATTTTACGAATTGTTGTATTGTTGAAATATTATTTTGTTGTAAATATTTTTTTTTTTAATAATTTTATAATGTTAACTATAAAAAATTATTATGAACAGAGTTATCAAATGTAATTTTTTTCAAGAAGTTATTCAAAGGTTCTTTTATTCAATAAATAAAGAAAGATTCTGTTAATTTTTAGTAGCAATTTTGAGAAAAAGTACAAAAAAAAATTATATTCAAGTTTTCGATCTTGTAAATCTCTTATTTATAATGGGGGTTTGGACAATATTTTAAATTAAATATTATATAAATTTATTAATACATTTTTATTAACCCTTAGAAATTTGTTTTATTACATTTTGTCACCTAGTAAAACTCGTATGCGTACCAAAAATGAAGTATAAGTTTAGAAATTATTATTTATATTCATCTTTATGAACCTGTGCGAGTTTAGGAACTTATAACCTTAAATAGGTTACTACCTACCTATCTATCGAAAGTTTTGTTTTAATCTTCGCATATAAAGATCTATTCCTACTCTGGTGTATTTCTAGAAGATAGTTGGAAACATATAACTTATTTTAAAGCTAAATTAAATCGCAGCAACAGTAATAAATAGTTCATCTCCTCTTATATCTATAAAACATTTATTTTCGTTATGATTTTTATAGAATTATATTTTTTACTCACAATTTCGACTTCGATCGTAATGAAAGCTGTATATCATACTCTAATGCGATGTTGACGAGCTAATATTCGACTTCAATATCCTTTATTGTATGCCAGGATAATAGAAAGGTTTCAAATTCTTTGCTCTTAGAGATTCAGCGGATATAAATTATGCAGAAAAGAAAGTCGAGCATAAAAAACTTTAACATTTAGTAACAATATCTTTAAAATGTGACATTTACATGAAATTAGCGAAATCCGAAAATTATTCTTGTACGCTTTTCTATATACATTATTTCAGTACAATTTTGCCTTTTTTTGGTTTATAATTTTTCACGCATTCTATCTATTTTTTTCATCGGCTATCCTCTCATATAAGTTAAGTTGTCATGTTACACATTATCACTTATATTTTGTACAGTTACAAATAAAGTGCACTTATGTGACTGATTAATATTCGAAATGATGTTAAAATTTAACTTTAAAGCTGTAAAACGAAAATGTCTTTTAACGGAATTTCATAAAAATTAAGCCACCTTGTATTTCAATAGTAACACTTTTTTAAATATTTCCATAACGTTAAGATATAGAAGTGGCCACTTAAACAAATTACACAATATTTTCGTATTCGATTAATGTTGACGTAAGAAAAAAATAATAATTTTTAATATTTTTAAACTTTCTTTAATTAATTTTTGCGTTAAGAATTTGTCATTATTAAAAAAAAACATCCGACCGTAATGTATATTTTATACAACTATTTCTGTTACTAATAGTAATTATTAAGAAATAATTCAAATGCACACAATTAGATTCAACAACAAATGCTATAACTAAATAAAAAAATACATAAAAATAAAATGAAAAAAAAAATACTAACTGTCTCATTCGCTTGATATTCGAATAATTGAAAGACACAACTTTACACATTTTGATAACCTCGTTTGGAGTATGTTCAAGCCATTTCCCACAACCCTACTAAAACATCACTTTCTAGCCGGAAGCAAATGATCTGAAAAAATATTTATGTTAGCCTCTATGATGGAGGCAAGCCCAAAATTATTTTTTTGACCAAGATATTAAAAAAATAATTTAGTCATACAATCTTATAATAGTTTAATCATTAATAATAATACTTACACATGTTTATAAACGTATAGAATATAATAGCTTCCATACGGTAATGAACCTAAAAGAGACTCAATTTTGCAGTTGCGTTGTTACCACCAATTTTTTTTTCGTTTTTAATTTTTTTTATTGGCTCGTTAGATAAATTTGTTTGCAACGTTTGAGATGATGAATATTTGCTAGGCAAATGACGAAATTTACATATCTGGATATTACTAATGACTGTAATTATTTATATATATATTTCGTATAAGTTTTATCATTTTTTTATTTATTGTTTTCAAAGTAATTAAACCTATTTGTACAGTTTTTGCCGAACCACTAAAATCTCTCACATTTTTTTTTTGGGTATATAAAAAATTCACTTAATCCTTCCTTCACATGCTGTCTTTTTTGTGAGATACACGATTTATTTAAAGACTACAATTATTATATATCATTCAATTTTAAAAAACATTTATATAATTATTATTATTTTTTATACAAATCTCCTTATACTAGAACAGTAAGTATTTCAACAATAAAACATAATGAATTAATAATAAAATATTTAGTTCAATAAATAAGCTATGAACATGTCATTTTTCACTTATTATTCAAGTAATTTTTAATGAGTGCGCAATGAGTTTTTGGAACAAACAAATAGAGAAAAAAAAGAAAAACTACTGTTATGTTATGACTTCAAATCATGAAAGTCAATAAACTGATTTTAATAAGTTTTTTTTTTAATTAATTTAGATTTTAGTATAGATTTTATTGTATTTAGATAAGTGAAAATAAATTATCTTTGCTATCTATCGATTTATTTAATCTATTTGTTACATTTCGTAATAATAATTAATAAAAATATATTGTCATTAAAAATTAAATTATTAAATTATTATAATTGATTTTACTAAAAGTAGCTTTAAGAATACCAGGTATTTCAAAATATACTGCTTAATTTCGTCATAATCCAAATAATTTAATAAATATTTGTAAAAAATTGTAAATTAAATAAAAGCACAAATACTGAAAACAAAATCATAACTTTTCTGACCATATATTAACAAATGATCATTCAACTCGATTATCACAAATCATTATTAATGACCCTTAAAGAATTATATTAACTAATTTATTGTAAGGTAATTATGTACAGAAATAATAACGGGTGGGGACCCTTTATTATTTCTGTATATAAGTAGTTGCATGTATTCACTTTTAACATAAGATCTCCCGTTTTCATAAACATAGTTTAAACTCTAATTAAAACTACCTTTGTGTAACTGGACATATATAATACAAAAAAATGAGTAACCAAATGGATTGCAATGCAGTAGTCTATACGTGTGGTCGTTGTTCTATGTTTTATTATGAATACGATCAGCTTGTGGCACATTTATATTGGAAGCACGGCACGGAAAGCCTTCGGTGCCAAAAGTGTGCACTTAAGAAATGGCGTTACGCGGCCCATATATGTAATGTATTACCAACAGATGGCACGATAGAAGATAATGAAGTTACCCATTTATATTGCTATTGTGGTAAAGATGAAACTGAATCGCCAATGATAGGATGCGATTCACCAAATTGCACATTACAATGGTTTCATTTTAAATGTGTTGGTATTGTGACAGCACCAGAAGACTCTTGGTTATGCCCAGAGTGTAGAAAGCTATCATAAAAGGATGGCGCTACGCGGCACATATGTGCTTTATATTGACAACAGTGAGGACGATAGATGATAATCAAGTTAACAAGTTATATTGTTGTTGTGATAAAGAGAAAACCGACTCACCGATGATAGGATGCGATTCAACAAATTGTGCAGTACAGCGGTATCGTTTCAAATGTGTTGGTATTGTGACGGCACCAGAAGGCTCTTGGTTGTGCCAAGAGCGACCAAGCTACCTTAAAAGATAGCGCTACGCGACCAATGTGTTCCCAACAGATGAGACGATAGAAGATAGTGGAGTTAAACAATTATATTTTGCTATTGTGGTAAAGATGAAAATGAATCGCAGATGATAAGATGCGATTCACCAAATTGCACATTACAATGGTTTCATTTTAAATGTGTTGGTATTGTGACAGCACCAGAAGGCTCTTGGTTGTGCCCAGAGTGTAGAAAGCTACTATAAAAGACGGCGCTACGCGGAACATATATGCTATATATTGACAAAAGTCGGGACGATAGATGATAATGAAGTTAACCAATTATATTGCTAACGTGGAAAATATGAAACTGAATCGCCGATGATAGGATGCGATTCACCAAATTGCACATTACAATGGTTTCATTTTAAATGTGTTGGTATTGTGACAGCACCAGAAGGCTCTTGGTTGTGCCAGGAGCGACGAAAGCTACCTTAAAAGATAGCGCTAAGCGGTCTATATACGTAACGTCTTGCCAACGGATGGGACGATAGAAGATAATGAAGCTAACCAATTATATTGCTATTGTGGTAAAGACAAAACTGACTCGCCGATGGAAAGGATGAGATTCACCAAACTGTGCAGTACGGTGGTAACATTTCAAACGTGCTTTTATTATGACAGTACCACAAGTCTTTTAGTTGTGCCCAGTGTGTGGAAAGCTACCTTAGTTATCTGTTTACTATATATTAGCTAATTTGTAAAATAACAGCAAAATTCTTAAATTTTTTGAATCGTCATTTTACGAATTGTTGTATTGTTGAAATATTATTTTGTTGTAAATATTTTTTTTTTTAATAATTTTATAATGTTAACTATAAAAATTTATTATGAACAGAGTTATCAAATGTAATTTTTTTCAAGAAGTTATTCAAAGGTTCTTTTATTCAATAAATAAAGAAAGATTCTGTTAATTTTTAGTAGCAATTTTGAGAAAAAGTACAAAAAAAAATTATATTCAAGTTTTCGATCTTGTAAATCTCTTATTTATAATGGGGGTTTGGACAATATTTTAAATTAAATATTATATAAATTTATTAATACATTTTTATTAACCCTTAGAAATTTGTTTTATTACATTTTGTCACCTAGTAAAACTCGTATGCGTACCAAAAATGAAGTATAAGTTTAGAAATTATTATTTATATTCATCTTTATGAACCTGTGCGAGTTTAGGAACTTATAACCTTAAATAGGTTACTACCTACCTATCTATCGAAAGTTTTGTTTTAATCTTCGCATATAAAGATCTATTCCTACTCTGGTGTATTTCTAGAAGATAGTTGGAAACATATAACTTATTTTAAAGCTAAATTAAATCGCAGCAACAGTAATAAATAGTTCATCTCCTCTTATATCTATAAAACATTTATTTTCGTTATGATTTTTATAGAATTATATTTTTTACTCACAATTTCGACTTCGATCGTAATGAAAGCTGTATATCATACTCTAATGCGATGTTGACGAGCTAATATTCGACTTCAATATCCTTTATTGTATGCCAGGATAATAGAAAGGTTTCAAATTCTTTGCTCTTAGAGATTCAGCGGATATAAATTATGCAGAAAAGAAAGTCGAGCATAAAAAACTTTAACATTTAGTAACAATATCTTTAAAATGTGACATTTACATGAAATTAGCGAAATCCGAAAATTATTCTTGTACGCTTTTCTATATACATTATTTCAGTACAATTTTGCCTTTTTTTGGTTTATAATTTTTCACGCATTCTATCTATTTTTTTCATCGGCTATCCTCTCATATAAGTTAAGTTGTCATGTTACACATTATCACTTATATTTTGTACAGTTACAAATAAAGTGCACTTATGTGACTGATTAATATTCGAAATGATGTTAAAATTTAACTTTAAAGCTGTAAAACGAAAATGTCTTTTAACGGAATTTCATAAAAATTAAGCCACCTTGTATTTCAATAGTAACACTTTTTTAAATATTTCCATAACGTTAAGATATAGAAGTGGCCACTTAAACAAATTACACAATATTTTCGTATTCGATTAATGTTGACGTAAGAAAAAAATAATAATTTTTAATATTTTTAAACTTTCTTTAATTAATTTTTGCGTTAAGAATTTGTCATTATTAAAAAAAAACATCCGACCGTAATGTATATTTTATACAACTATTTCTGTTACTAATAGTAATTATTAAGAAATAATTCAAATGCACACAATTAGATTCAACAACAAATGCTATAACTAAATAAAAAAATACATAAAAATAAAATGAAAAAAAAAATACTAACTGTCTCATTCGCTTGATATTCGAATAATTGAAAGACACAACTTTACACATTTTGATAACCTCGTTTGGAGTATGTTCAAGCCATTTCCCACAACCCTACTAAAACATCACTTTCTAGCCGGAAGCAAATGATCTGAAAAAATATTTATGTTAGCCTCTATGATGGAGGCAAGCCCAAAATTATTTTTTTGACCAAGATATTAAAAAAATAATTTAGTCATACAATCTTATAATAGTTTAATCATTAATAATAATACTTACACATGTTCATAAACGTATAGAATATAATAGCTTCCATACGGTAATGAACCTAAAAGAGACTCAATTTTGCAGTTGCGTTGTTACCACCAATTTTTTTTTCGTTTTTAATTTTTTTTATTGGCTCGTTAGATAAATTTGTTTGCAACGTTTGAGATGATGAATATTTGCTAGGCAAATGACGAAATTTACATATCTGGATATTACTAATGACTGTAATTATTTATATATATATTTCGTATAAGTTTCATCATTTTTTTATTTATTGTTTTCAAAGTAATTAAACCTATTTGTACAGTTTTTGCCGAACCACTAAAATCTCTCACATTTTTTTTTTGGGTATATAAAAAATTCACTTAATCCTTCCTTCACATGCTGTCTTTTTTGTGAGATACACGATTTATTTAAAGACTACAATTATTATATATCATTCAATTTTAAAAAACATTTATATAATTATTATTATTTTTTATACAAATCTCCTTATACTAGAACAGTAAGTATTTCAACAATAAAACATAATGAATTAATAATAAAATATTTAGTTCAATAAATAAGCTATGAACATGTCATTTTTCACTTATTATTCAAGTAATTTTTAATGAGTGCGCAATGAGTTTTTGGAACAAACAAATAGAGAAAAAAAAGAAAAACTACTGTTATGTTATGACTTCAAATCATGAAAGTCAATAAACTGATTTTAATAAGTTTTTTTTTTAATTAATTTAGATTTTAGTATAGATTTTATTGTATTTAGATAAGTGAAAATAAATTATCTTTGCTATCTATCGATTTATTTAATCTATTTGTTACATTTCGTAATAATAATTAATAAAAATATATTGTCATTAAAAATTAAATTATTAAATTATTATAATTGATTTTACTAAAAGTAGCTTTAAGAATACCAGGTATTTCAAAATATACTGCTTAATTTCGTCATAATCCAAATAATTTAATAAATATTTGTAAAAAATTGTAAATTAAATAAAAGCACAAATACTGAAAACAAAATCATAACTTTTCTGACCATATATTAACAAATGATCATTCAACTCGATTATCACAAATCATTATTAATGACCCTTAAAGAATTATATTAACTAATTAGTTAATTCATTTATTGTAAGGTAATTAGGTAATGCTCCAACCTTTATTGTTTCTGTATATAAGTAGTTGCATGTATTCACTTTTAACATAAGATCTCCCGTTTTCATAAACATAGTTTAAACTCTAATTAAAACTACCTTTGTGTAACTGGCCATATATAATACAAAAAAATGAGTAACCCAATGGATTGCAATGCAGTAGTCTATACGTGTGGTCGTTGTTCTATGTTTTATTATGAATACGATCAGCTTGTGGCACATTTATATTGGAAGCACGGCACGGAAAGCCTTCGGTGCCAAAAGTGTGCACTTAAGAAATGGCGTTACGCGGCCCATATATGTAATGTATTACCAACAGATGGCACGATAGAAGATAATGAAGTTACCCATTTATATTGCTATTGTGGTAAAGATGAAACTGAATCGCCAATGATAGGATGCGATTCACCAAATTGCACATTACAATGGTTTCATTTTAAATGTGTTGGTATTGTGACAGCACCAGAAGGCTCTTGGTTATGCCCAGAGTGTAGAAAGCTATCATAAAAGGATGGCGCTACGCGGCACATATGTGCTTTATATTGACAACAGTGAGGAAGATAGATGATAATCAAGTTAACAAGTTATATTGTTGTTGTGATAAAGAGAAAACCGACTCACCGATGATAGGATGCGATTCAACAAATTGTGCAGTACAGCGGTATCGTTTCAAATGTGTTGGTATTGTGACGGCACCAGAAGGCTCTTGGTTGTGCCAAGAGCGACCAAGCTACCTTAAAAGATAACGCTACGCGACCAATGTGTTCCCAACAGATGAGACGATAGAAGATAGTGGAGTTAAACAATTATATTTTGCTATTGTGGTAAAGATGAAAATGAATCGCAGATGATAAGATGCGATTCACCAAATTGCACATTACAATGGTTTCATTTTAAATGTGTTGGTATTGTGACGGCACCAGAAGGCTCTTGGTTGTGCCCAGAGTGTAGAAAGCTACTATAAAAGACGGCGCTACGCGGAACATATATGCTATATATTGACAAAAGTCGGGACGATAGATGATAATGAAGTTAACCAATTATATTGCTAACGTGGAAAATATGAAACTGAATCGCCGATGATAGGATGCGATTCACCAAATTGCACATTACAATGGTTTCATTTTAAATGTGTTGGTATTGTGACAGCACCAGAAGGCTCTTGGTTGTGCCAGGAGCGACGAAAGCTACCTTAAAAGATAGCGCTAAGCGGTCTATATACGTAACGTCTTGCCAACGGATGGGACGATAGAAGATAATGAAGCTAACCAATTATATTGCTATTGTGGTAAAGACAAAACTGACTCGCCGATGGAAAGGATGAGATTCACCAAACTGTGCAGTACGGTGGTAACATTTCAAACGTGCTTTTATTATGACAGTACCACAAGTCTTTTAGTTGTGCCCAGTGTGTGGAAAGCTACCTTAGTTATCTGTTTACTATATATTAGCTAATTTGTAAAATAACAGCAAAATTCTTAAATTTTTTGAATCGTCATTTTACGAATTGTTGTATTGTTGAAATATTATTTTGTTGTAAATATTTTTTTTTTTAATAATTTTATAATGTTAACTATAAAAATTTATTATGAACAGAGTTATCAAATGTAATTTTTTTCAAGAAGTTATTCAAAGGTTCTTTTATTCAATAAATAAAGAAAGATTCTGTTAATTTTTAGTAGCAATTTTGAGAAAAAGTACAAAAAAAAATTATATTCAAGTTTTCGATCTTGTAAATCTCTTATTTATAATGGGGGTTTGGACAATATTTTAAATTAAATATTATATAAATTTATTAATACATTTTTATTAACCCTTAGAAATTTGTTTTATTACATTTTGTCACCTAGTAAAACTCGTATGCGTACCAAAAATGAAGTATAAGTTTAGAAATTATTATTTATATTCATCTTTATGAACCTGTGCGAGTTTAGGAACTTATAACCTTAAATAGGTTACTACCTACCTATCTATCGAAAGTTTTGTTTTAATCTTCGCATATAAAGATCTATTCCTACTCTGGTGTATTTCTAGAAGATAGTTGGAAACATATAACTTATTTTAAAGCTAAATTAAATCGCAGCAACAGTAATAAATAGTTCATCTCCTCTTATATCTATAAAACATTTATTTTCGTTATGATTTTTATAGAATTATATTTTTTACTCACAATTTCGACTTCGATCGTAATGAAAGCTGTATATCATACTCTAATGCGATGTTGACGAGCTAATATTCGACTTCAATATCCTTTATTGTATGCCAGGATAATAGAAAGGTTTCAAATTCTTTGCTCTTAGAGATTCAGCGGATATAAATTATGCAGAAAAGAAAGTCGAGCATAAAAAACTTTAACATTTAGTAACAATATCTTTAAAATGTGACATTTACATGAAATTAGCGAAATCCGAAAATTATTCTTGTACGCTTTTCTATATACATTATTTCAGTACAATTTTGCCTCCTCCTCATCCTCTCATATAAGTTAAGTTGTCATGTTACACATTATCACTTATATTTTGTACAGTTACAAATAAAGTGCACTTATGTGACTGATTAATATTCGAAATGATGTTAAAATTTAACTTTAAAGCTGTAAAACGAAAATGTCTTTTAACGGAATTTCATAAAAATTAAGCCACCTTGTATTTCAATAGTAACACTTTTTTAAATATTTCCATAACGTTAAGATATAGAAGTGGCCACTTAAAGAAATTACACAATATTTTCGTATTCGATTAATGTTGACGTAAGAAAAAAATAATAATTTTTAATATTTTTAAACTTTCTTTAATTAATTTTTGCGTTAAGAATTTGTCATTATTAAAAAAAAACATCCGACCGTAATGTATATTTTATACAACTATTTCTGTTACTAATAGTAATTATTAAGAAATAATTCAAATGCACACAATTAGATTCAACAACAAATGCTATAACTAAATAAAAAAATACATAAAAATAAAATGAAAAAAAAAATACTAACTGTCTCATTCGCTTGATATTCGAATAATTGAAAGACACAACTTTACACATTTTGATAACCTCGTTTGGAGTATGTTCAAGCCATTTCCCACAACCCTACTAAAACATCACTTTCTAGCCGGAAGCAAATGATCTGAAAAAATATTTATGTTAGCCTCTATGATGGAGGCAAGCCCAAAATTATTTTTTTGACCAAGATATTAAAAAAATAATTTAGTCATACAATCTTATAATAGTTTAATCATTAATAATAATACTTACACATGTTCATAAACGTATAGAATATAATAGCTTCCATACGGTAATGAACCTAAAAGAGACTCAATTTTGCAGTTGCGTTGTTACCACCAATTTTTTTTTCGTTTTTAATTTTTTTTATTGGCTCGTTAGATAAATTTGTTTGCAACGTTTGAGATGATGAATATTTGCTAGGCAAATGACGAAATTTACATATCTGGATATTACTAATGACTGTAATTATTTATATATATATTTCGTATAAGTTTTATCATTTTTTTATTTATTGTTTTCAAAGTAATTAAACCTATTTGTACAGTTTTTGCCGAACCACTAAAATCTCTCACATTTTTTTTTTGGGTATATAAAAAATTCACTTAATCCTTCCTTCACATGCTGTCTTTTTTGTGAGATACACGATTTATTTAAAGACTACAATTATTATATATCATTCAATTTTAAAAAACATTTATATAATTATTATTATTTTTTATACAAATCTCCTTATACTAGAACAGTAAGTATTTCAACAATAAAACATAATGAATTAATAATAAAATATTTAGTTCAATAAATAAGCTATGAACATGTCATTTTTCGCTTATTATTCAAGTAATTTTTAATGAGTGCGCAATGAGTTTTTGGAACAAACAAATAGAGAAAAAAAAGAAAAACTACTGTTATGTTATGACTTCAAATCATGAAAGTCAATAAACTGATTTTAATAAGTTTTTTTTTTAATTAATTTAGATTTTAGTATAGATTTTATTGTATTTAGATAAGTGAAAATAAATTATCTTTGCTATCTATCGATTTAGTTAATCTATTTGTTACATTTCGTAATAATAATTAATAAAAATATATTGTCATTAAAAATTAAATTATTAAATTATTATAATTGATTTTACTAAAAGTAGCTTTAAGAATACCAGGTATTTCAAAATATACTGCTTAATTTCGTCATAATCCAAATAATTTAATAAATATTTGTAAAAAATTGTAAATTAAATAAAAGCACAAATACTGAAAACAAAATCATAACTTTTCTGACCATATATTAACAAATGATCATTCAACTCGATTATCACAAATCATTATTAATGACCCTTAAAGAATTATATTAACTAATTAGTTAATTCATTTATTGTAAGGTAATTAGGCAATGCTCCAACCTTTATTGTTTCTGTATATAAGTAGTTGCAAGTATTCACTTTTAACATAAGATCTCCCGTTTTCATAAACATAGTTTAAACTCTAATTAAAACTACCTTTGTGTAACTGGCCATATATAATACAAAAAAATGAGTAACCCAATGGATTGCAATGCAGTAGTCTATACGTGTGGTCGTTGTTCTATGTTTTATTATGAATACGATCAGCTTGTGGCACATTTATATTGGAAGCATGGCACGGAAAGCCTTCGGTGCCAAAAATGCGCACTTAAGAAATGGCGTTACGCGGCCCATATATGTAATATATTACCAACAGATGGCACGATAGAAGATAATGAAGTTACCCATTTATATTGTTATTGTGGTAAAGATGAAACTGAATCGCCAATGATAGGATGCGATTCACCAAATTGTACATTACAATGGTTTCATTTTAAATGTGTTGGTATTGTGACAGCACCAGAAGGCTCTTGGTTGTGCCCAGAGTGTAGAAAGCTACCTTAAAAGATAGCGCTACGCGGCCAATGTATTGCCAACAGATGAGACGATAGCAGATGGTGAAGTTAAATAATTATATTTTGCTATTGTGGTAAAGATGAAAATGAATCGCAGATGATAAGATGCGATTCACCAAAATGTGCTTTACAATGGTTTCATTTTAAATGTGTTGGTATTGTGACAGCACCAGAAGTCTCTTTGTTGCACCCAGAGTGTAGAAAGCTACTATAAAAGACGGCGCTACGCGGACCATACATGCTATTTATTGACAAAAGTCGGGACGATAGATGATAATGAAGTTAACCAATTATATTGCTAACGTGGAAAATATGAAACTTTATCGCCGATGATAGGATGCGATTCACCAAATTGTACATTACAACGGTTTCATTTTGAATGTGTTGGTATTGTGACAGCACCAGAAGGCTCTTGGTTGTGCCCAGAGTGTAGAAAGCTATCATAAAAGGATGGCGCTTCGCGTCACATATATGCTATATATTGACAACAGTCAGGACGATAGATGATAACGAAGTTAACAAGTTATATTGTTGTTGTGGTAAAGACAAAACCGATTCGCCGTTGATAGGATGCGATTCACCAAATTGTACAATACAGCAGTATCGTTTCAAACGTGTTGGTATTGTGTCAGTACCAGAAGGCTCTTGGTTGTGCCCAGAGAATCGAAGGCTACGTAAAAAGATAGCGCTACGCGACCGATGTATTCCCAACAGATGAGACGATAGAAGATAGTGAAGTTAAACAATTTTATTTTGCTATTGTGGTAACGACAAAACTGACTTGCCGATGGATAGGATGAGATTCACCAAACTGTGCAGTACGGTGGTAACATTTCAAACGTGCTGTTATTATGACAGCACCACAAGTCTTTTGGTTGTACCAAGTGTGTCGAAAGCTACCACAGTTACTATATTATCTTATTTGTAAAATAACGGCAAAATTCTTTAATTTTTTGAATCGTCATTTTACGAATTGTTGTGTTGTTGAAATACTGTTTTGTTGTAAACAAATTGTTTTAAATAATTTTAATAACTATAGAAATTTATTAAGAACAAACTTATCAAATGTTATCTTTTCAAAAAGTTAATCAAAAGTTGTTGTATTTGAACAATACAAGAACTATACAATACTTATTTAATTTTTAATAAAAAGGTTTAAAAAAAATGGTTTTATTTTTTTTGTTAAGAGTCTTTTAATATTTAGTAGCAATTAAAAAAAAATAAAAACTTTTCTATTCAAGTTTTCGATCTAGTAAATCTATTATTTCAGGCATAATTCTAATATACTAATTTGACTAGAAATTTGGTCATAATTTTTAGGAATTACGGCATCTTAATGTATTTTTTTTACTCGGAAATGCTTGTACTTTCTAATAAGGTTCCTATTTCAGTCATTATTAATTCTAAGCTTATAAATATTAGCGTTAGATTTTTTTTTTCTTTTGTTTGCAAATTTTTGCCAAGGTTGAACCATTGATTGTGAAAAAAAAATTAGTAAACTGTAATTGCCCATTATTAAAATTTGTGTTGTTTCTAATAAGAAATAACAATCAGTGCGTCACTAGCAAAATTTCTTGTAGAAGCGAAAAAGCTAGTCAAGGTCAGAAAGTTGATTTATTTATGACATTTATTCAATATAAACATGCTATGTTACCAAGTCAACAGAATGGTTTAAAATTGTAAAATTAGTGTGAACTAAAGACCTGCGACTAATTGTTTAACAATTATTCCAAGCTTATAACCCAGATTTTAATTCACTGGATTAGCCTTGGATGGCCTCATCGACATAATGCAGACGTAGTACTAGAAGGTTGAGAAAGACCCTTCTACATCCATAAGTCAAATATCAAGACGAACCGTAATACCACAGAAATCTGCACATAGAATTATAAAAAGAACAAATTTATCACTACCACTACTAAACTAAAGAGTTCAAACTTTGATGCCAAGAGACGGCGCATTCAAAGTAATATTTTGTCAAAAAAAATCAATTTTGTCATAAAATTCTGTCAACGAAATCCACATTTTGTCAACAAAATTTTATGGACAGATGACTTCACGTGCCGACGAGATATATTTTTAAACCTGTATAAATTACACAGATGAAAATGAGAAAACCCGAGATTGATACTGTGATACATTAAATCAATTTGTGGACGGGAATTATAGGTGAAACAATAATAGGCCCATATGAATTGGAGGCAACATTAAATGCTTAAATATAAAATAGTTTACCTGAGCTGCTGAAAGATTTACCACTGGAGACAAGAAAAGGAAGGTGGCTGCAAAATGACGGTTGTCCCGCATATTTTGCTGTTCGAGAGGGGGAAAATTTAAATAACACGTACTAGATAAGTGGATTGGGCACTTGGGCCAAATTTTATAGCCACCACGTTAACCTGACCACGTCACGTTAAGTGACGAAATTTACATTACTAACTAACAACTGTAATTATTTTTACATACATATCGTCTAAGTTTTATCAATTTTTATTTACTGTTTCCAAAGTAATTAAAACTATTTGTACAATATTTGCCGAACCACATAAATCTCCATAATTTTTGTGGGTATCTAAAACGTCCTAAACGTCCTAAACGTCCATTTAGTCCTTCCTTCACATTCTGGATTTTTGCAAATAGTTAAAAATGTTTGCTTTTTCTGGAGAGATACAAAATCGATACATGATCTTTAACAAACAAATTTATCTAATGAGCCATTAAAAAAAAAATTATAACAAAAAATAAATAGGTAGTAGCACTGCAACCGCAAAATTAAGCCTCTTCTAGGTTCATTACCGTATGGAAGTTATTATAATGTATATCTTTAGGAAGGTGTTATTATTATTCATGAATAAACTATTACAAGATTTTTTGATGAAATATTTTTTCACAATATATTTATTGGCTTGCCCGCATTATGGAGGTTAAGATAAATATTTTTTCAGATCATTTGCTTGCCAGTAGAAAGTGATGTTTTAGTCAGGTTGTGGTAAATGGCTTAAATATACTCCAAACGAGTTATCAACATTTGTATAGGATCTTTCAATTATACATATTTCAAGCGAATGAGCCAGTAAGTATTTTTTTCATTTTATTTTTGTGTATTTTCTTATTTAGTGGTAGCATTTGTTGTTCAATCTAATTGTCTGAAATGGAATTATTTTTTAATAGTTATATCAGTGACAAAAATAGTTCTATAACATGTATATAAGGGTCGGATTTTTTTAATAGTTAAATTTTTATAGCGAAAATTAATTAAAGAAAGTTAAAAATAATTAAAAATAAATATTTGTTTTCTTACTTTAACATTATCCTAACATTAAAATATTGTGTAACTTGTTTAAATGGCCACTTCTATATTTTAACTTTGCGTAACTATTTAATAAAATGTTACCATTGAAATATTGTACAATGTGGCTCCATTATTGTGAAATTCCGTTAAAATAACATTTTCGTTTTAGAGCTTTAAAGTTAAATTTTAACATCATTTCGAATATTAATCAGTCACATAAGTGCATTTTATTTGTAACTGTACAAAATATAAGTGATAATGTGTGACATGACAACTGAATGAAACTATACAAGGGGAAGAAAATATAAGCGAAAATTAAAAGTTGCAGTATTAAAAAATCCGCGTTTTGAAAATGAAGAACTAATAACCATAAAAAAATAAGGATTATGGGAAATATCATTAAGTCATGTAGTCTCGCACACTAGAGTCATCCATCCCCTGAAAAGTTACATCTAATAGTAAAAGAAAGGGAGTGTAACAAGGCTCTATCCTAAGACCTATACTTTTTTCTGTCTTCTGTGCAAATCTAGTGGAACCAATAAAAACTTTAATTATCACATATTACGACATACAACTTAACTTAGTTTGCTAAGTTTATACTATCAATATGAGAAATTGGATTAGGTCAACTCTACTCTTTTCATTGATTCGATTTTCTTGGATTCAAGGTGGCAATGAGGTTCTTATATGTGCGATCTATCGAACACATTTTGTTTTGCCGCATACGCAACTCAACATTTGTTTACCGGCGCTAGATTAGTTTATCTTAGTTATTTCAGAGCATGGAAAACTATCTTGTCATATGGAATAATATAATGAGGTAATGTAGCAGATATTGATACTGCAGGAGAGCTCACTTCGAGCAATCAATAATATGAAACCAGAAGAATCAATACAAAATAAATTCAAATAACGTTTCTTGTGATATAGATAGTAAAGCTAAAAGAACAACAAATATAACGAAACGAGTTTTAAGTGTGACATTGGAAGATTATATGAGAGGATGGCCGATGAAGAAAAGATAGAAAGAATTCGTGGAGAATAATATCACAAAAAGTAAGTGTCTGAAATAATATATATAGAAAAAGCGTACAAGAATAATTTTCGGATTTCGCTAATTTCGTGTAAATGTCAGATTTTAAGGATATTGTTTTTACATGTTAGTTTTTCGAGCTCCACTTTCTTTTCTTTATAATTTATGTCCGCTAAATCTCTAAAAGCAAACAATTTTGAACCTTTCTATTATCGTAGCATACAATGAATAATATTGAACTCCAATACTAGCTCGTTAACTTGGGAAAATTCCGATAATATTTTATTTATGGATCATGGATCACAAAAGTTTAAGTGCAGAGTGTAGACTCACAACCAGATAATATTTCTAAAAAATATTATGTAACCTATATTTATTATAACATGTCATTTTAAAGAAACATGCTTTAATTTATATAAATTAAAAACTTGACATATTTTAATGAAACCATTTTCTTGAAGTCGAGTCACGTAACGAACTAGAAGCAGTTGTATTATTTTACTTCGACTTGGCTACTTGTTTCCCATACAAAATAGTAAGCGATTTGAACCATTTCTTTTCGATATCCTTTCAATTTCCTTCCGAACCAAACTTTAATTCATTTCTGACTTCTTTTGGATAATGTTTTTAATTCGCAGTATAATGATGAACCTTTAAAAGTTTGATTTAAACTTCGAATGAAAATAAATGACTTATTTTTTTTTGTTTTACAGCATAAATATAATGTAAGTTAAAAAAGAAAAAAGATGTAGTTTTTGTGTCATCAATGATTTTCAATTATTTTAATAAAGTAACAAAAATTACACTTATTGACAAGTATTTTTTCGTAAATGGGTTTTGATAGTATGCGATGGAAACACTTATCATAGACGTTAATACTATATAGGGGTGTTGTCATTTTCGGCAGAATGACGAAAAACAGTTCCAATAAGACTTTAAAAACCCTGCGCAGCACATTCTTAGCTCTCTTGCGTCGTAGCAGTAGTGCTTAGACTTTGCTAAAGATATTTCAATTCTTATATTTTCATAGTACCCACTTTTACTTATTTTTGTAATTACTACTAATATTATAATTTTATTAATATTTCTTTTCTTTTTGTTAAAATATTAAATAATTTATAATTATATATTATAGTTTTTTAATCATGACCTTGAAAGAAATTCAAATTTATTTTTTGTTTTTCTCTGACATTAAGACGTAATTTGGTTGAACATTATTTTTAACATATTTTTGTAATAACAACAACTTTTTTATAAAAATTTATACATTTTTATTAGTATAATATTGGATTAATAATGTAAATTAAAACATTTTTTAAAAGTCGTAACCCTTTAAGAGTGTGTTTGCGATTATTAGATTTACGACTTATGAATTTTGACTTATATTTTTCATGTTATTGTTTAGACTTAGAGACTATTAATCACACTATCGATTAAGTATGCCATTAAATGTAAAATTTTCACTTACCTTGCTAGTATAAGAAATATGAAACTCTAATAAAACCCAAGCCAACATTAGCATATTTATTATCACCAATTCATCCAAATACCCTGTCACCAGTAAGCTATTAATAAAGAACGTGACAATATCATTTTTAAGATGAATCAATTATTTAAGAGTTTGATAGATTATCTGAATTTTGTCTAAGACAAAATTTTCACGACTGAAATATAATATATTGAAAATGAGACAGTTTCCATTTTGAAGAACTATCCATATGACATACATTGTTATAGTTTATTCAAATAATTTAATGATTTAATGATAAAATACTTTACGATATAGTGAACTTTTCTTTTGGAATTCATAAAGTAATGATATCTATTTCTTATAAAAACAAATGAATTTTACGAGCACTACCTTTACAAATGACTAAATATATTTCAAAGTAAAAATTATATAAAGTCGCTCATTAAGTCTTAGTACAGTGTGGTAGAATATAACAAAAATTTTATAAATTAGAGACATTGGTCTGGTCTCCCTGTTTTTGCTAATATAATTCTAATATAATTGCCAGTTAGTGCAACGGACAGGCGCGAATTAGTACTGCTTTGTACGGAAATAGCTCAGCCCATTTCACATGATCTGAAAATTAGACGATTTAGCTTTAGAATAATAAAGATTTTGTAATTTGGTCTTAGTATTTTTAACAACCGCATGATCTGTACATTAATTTTGAAAAATCTGTACATTATATATGTGAAGTTGATAGGAAAAGTGCCGAGTTCTTGAAGGTTTGGTATGTTCCTTATGTACTTTAGTATAAAACGCGTCCTTAGTAGACGTATCCTGATACAATAATCTACACAATACTATAATCTACACAATACAATAATCTGAAAACCAACCAACCTATTTTAATTTATGGCGGTGCCCTTCTTACCCTAGGCCCAAAGGGAGAGCGGAGCATTGCGTTGGCGGCCCGAATGGCGTGCATGTATGTGACCTGTGTGTAGTCTTTCTATATACTTATGTAGTCTTTCTATATCCCCTCAGATGTTCGTTTTATTATAACATGGATAGTTGGTATAAGAAAGGTGAAGCGATTAGAATTTGTTTAATCGACGCTTAATCTTAATCAACGCTTTATAAGCGATAATAAGAACACTAATTACTTGAAAACCCACCGAAGGCTAATTATAAAATGATACTCGAAAGTGTTTCCGATCGAAAAGACTTCAAAAATTCACGACATTGTATTCAAAATATTGCATATAAGCAATCGGTGTTGCTAAGCACACAATATGTCAAACCAAATGTGGGTAAATTAGTTATAACGATTGAAAGAAATAATTAATCCAATAGTTAAAAAATGTTACTCTAATCGTTTTTTAGAATAAACAAGAATAGTAAGTTTATTTCATATTATATATTATTAAATGTATCAATAAAACACGTAGGCTGCATCTATACATCTGAAACGAATGACAACTACTTTCAAATAATATTCATTTAGTATTCTACTAATATAACAATTAATAAATTTAGTAAAACACTAATTACGTATAACACTAATTATTAAATAATATATATTTTATATTACATTTAACAGAAATTACGAGTACTCTCAAGCTGGCAACATTCAATTTTGAAAACATTAAGAAATGTCATAGTCTAATTATATATTTTAGTGACCTCTCAACAGATAATTAATTAACCTGAAGTTTTTAGCCTTCAGTTTTTAGACTTTACAGAACATAAAAATGAAAATATGGCATAAAAATATTAAAATAGTTACAGAAATTAAATTTATATATAACAGTACCTCCCTCCCTAAAGGAATTTTAATCGATAAAAGAGGAAAATTGAGCAGACCCTCCAGCTTAATAGCTCTCATACCTACAAGTATATAAAAATATAACATAGCTATGAAAATAAAAGAAAGATCAAGACAGTCTATACTAATAAATACTTAAAGAAAAACAAACACAGACGATTTTACAACAATATAAACACTTAACATAAGTTTTGCAAAACTAAGAACACCCTCTTAGAGTATCCTTAAAATAGCGTGAATGTAAAAAAAACACAGAACTCTTATACAACCTGAGTGCTGCTTACAATTGCAGCACATACAGGAGTATTAGATTTAGATTTAGAACAAAATCAATATCATAAAAATTGATAAACTGAAAGAAGGTACAACCTTCTCGGAGTTACAAATATAATAATTATCAAGCCCATACTAGTAGTCTCAATAACTATCTTATGACAGTTGTTTTCCAAGAACAAAAAACTAATATCCAACAAGGTTCCAATAGAAAACTTCAAACCAAAGAATCTTTGCCTTTAGACATAACAGACTAAAAATACTAAACACAGATATCCACAATTTTATAATAAATAACTGAAATAAATGTCCTAAACCTAAAACGACATTAAAAAATTAAAAAAATAACATTTTAACAACAAATGTCTATTATCCTTAAATAGAAAGCCAAAGATTAAGACATATAAAATAAATTATACACTAAAAAAAACTATGTAAGCTAAAAGTCACCTAATAATAATTAATACTTATTAATATATTGTTGAAGCGCCTGAAGCATTTTAAGAGCAATAGCTACTTTGACTATTACTGCTCTTATTATTTTAAAAATATTTTTGGATATGCTGTATGTTTTACAATGTTTCTTTTATTCTTGTAATACATCGTCACTTACGGTAATAAAGGCTAAAGCTGTGAATTATTCTTGGCGAAATTTTTATTTAAATCCCAAGAGATATCTGTCATAAATAACTTTGATACTGAAAATTAAGATATTCAAAAATTAGTATCAGAACCTAATGGTAATACCAACCACATTAACCAACAGTCAAGACCGATCTTACATTCCATTTTACTCAGTTGTCCGGAAGAATTAGTGACAAGAAACTAATGACCTTAATCTTTTTTTCTTAAACGAAATTTCTTCATAATTTTTCTTAACACTCTTCGCGTTAGCGAATTGTCAAGACGCAACATTTTTAAATGGATATAAGAATCCTATATAACTTCGGTAGGTTTAAAAAGAACCTTATAAGATATATCTAACGATAAATCAAAAGTACGCCAAAAATTAACACTTAACAATAAAGGCCTTCATACATCAGGAGCAATAAAAAATTTAATAACTTTAGTCATACCCTTCATTGTAAATGGTAAAAATAAATAACCAGACACACGAGAATTCGAATTATTACAGAAGAAATGTGTGAAATATCAGACTCGGTTTGCAAAGTTATTCTCCAAAGAAACCCATTAAAACATAATGAGGTTTATCATAAATGGAGAAATTTATATGTGTCCTAATATTATGAGGTCTACAATTATTAACATCTGTCGAAACACCATTAGAGAATAAACATGAAATTTGTTTTAGATAATTCCACCATTCCTCAGGATCAAAATTAGATGAACTTTTTAAAGTTATTACTTTCGGTTAGAATCGGCGGGATCATTAGGATTAATACTAGGTGGCAAGCGGGGTTGACCTCGCGACACAGCGCGCGAAACAAAAACGTTCTATATGTTAACTATATGGCACACATTTTAATAATTATCTCGAAAACCACAATTACGATTCGGCTGATTTTCAATCCAGACCGAGTTTTGCTCATTATGCGCATGTGTGCAAAATTTCGTGCGTGTAGCTCGTAAATTGAAGGAGGAGTAAGGTAACCAAGAGTTGAAAATTTGGGTAGTAAAGAGCTTCGCTTCGCTCAGCTCAATTAACATTTGTATTAAATGTTCTTCAAGTAGCCTTCACTACCACTCTTAGAACAAACACCATAATTAGAGTACAAGTATGAAAAGTATGACCCAGAGTTCGGCAACACACATAGAATAATTCAAGTCAATACAATACACACTCTCAACTTTAAATTTGGTTTTAAAATTTTTAAACGATAAATCCGGAGCTAAGGTATCACCATTAACCTTTGGTGGTTGTACAAACTTAGAAGCTTGATTAAAATTATTTTCAAGTAACTTACATTTATTTTTAAGTTCTTGAATAGTCTTAATACTTACAAAAGCAAGAAATGCGGTATAAGTTGGCCTTAAACTTTGCTTTATAATTTTCAGTGATAAATATGGAAGACGGTTCTGTAGAACCCTGAGTACGACGACGTATTTCGACATAAGTCTATCATCATAATCCAATGATGTAAAGTCTTCAGACCAACTGAACACTTCAGATTTTATACTACGGAACCAGATTCATGCATATCTTGTAAAAAGTTCGTTTCATCGGCAAGAATAGACGCAACTGACTGCCTCATCTGAACTCTCAATTCTTCAACGGTGCCCTTTGGTTTGGTATCCCAAATAACAACTTCATTCGACGATTCATCTTTGCAAAGCAAATTGTAAGCTATAGGACGCTCCATAATGATCAACAAATGAACACAGAAAATTCTGAAACTAAATTGGAAAGTTTTAATATCCTAAATTGAAATTATAAACAAACTTCAATATCAATATCCCTTAACAAAATAAAAGAATTTGAAATTCTAAAAGTAAATATGATTTCCAAAGTTATACGATTTGAAGATAATATTTCAAAATTTTAATTCAATTATTATTATTTTTTTTTTTTTTATGATATATTAAAATGTGTTTATATCTAAAAAGTTATTATAAAAGATTATTACAAAGATTATCCAAAAAGTCAATATAAAAGATTTTCCAAAATATTACATTATAGCACCTAAGTAAAATATTACAACTACTTAAGAGTACTACTTCTCAATAATATAAGTCAAGCTTGCTTCACATTAATATTAAAAACAGACTTAATAAAATAACTCATTATGTTGTAAAAAAGTAAAAATGTTCCACATGAACTATATTGTGCATATAAATGAATATAATCCATATAAATTTAAATAATATTTACTGGCACTAAACACAATATATCATAATATTAATATGATATACTACAAAATATAATTATACTTCTACACTACAATATTATAAATCTTTGAGTGGTTTAATTGATATAACAATATGACATACCAACTGCCTTAAATATTGCCCCAGTGGTTGTGCACCACTGATATAGAAGGAATAATCTGTGGTTATTGTAAGAATTTAATTTTAATGTTATTATAAATTCAACCTCATCTTACAATAAAAACTAACTAATTTAAACAAAGACAAACACAAACAAACAAAGACAAACACAAGTAACCTACGTTACTTGTGGTAATCACTCATTAGTTTATCTTTAAAATATTTTTTTAATGATACTATTTTATAATAAATTCCTAGGCGCTACTGACAACAGACAAGACATATGCCCTTGTTTGTCAGTACAGGAGATCTTCAGTCAAGCACTTGTCTTTATAATAAAAATAATTTCACAAATTGATAAAATATTAGAAATTATACAATACCAGAACTTGGCAAGACAATAAAACCAGGCTTTAAATAGATCATCAGGCGAGGAAAGGGACCAGCAGGAAGACGCCCCGAATATTCATGTCTACCCGCGTTAAATTACAAGAAACTTTCCGTAATTTATAATACACAGGTTAACCTACAAAAGGACACTAATTTGTTAGTAATCTATTCAAATACTATTCAATTATAATTCCTTAAGGAGCAAAAAACCTCGAAAGTAATCAATAGCTTATGTTGTCTGCTATATTCAAATCAGGATAAATACTGAAATCTAGCGAAATGAAACATTAAACATAGGTCAAAAAACGAATAATACACCTAATACTACTAATTTAGAGTGAAGAATTATATTACTTACCAAACATTGTTCCATCAAACTTTGAAACTGTCCGGGAAATGACAACAATAGGTTTTATATTTATTCCACAATATTAAATCAGCCTGAAATTATACATACGAATAATTAAGGATCAACACTTTAAAAACGATAATAAAAACACTAATTACTAGAAAATCCACCGAAGGCTAATTATAAAATGATACTCGCAAATATTTCCGAGAGAAAAGACTTCAAAAGTTCACGACATTGAATTCAAAATATTGCATATAAGCAATCGGTGTTGCTAAGCACACAATATGTCAAACCAAATGTGGGTAAATTAGTTATAACGATTGAAAGAAATAATTAATCCAATAATTAAAAAATGTTACACTAATGGTTTTTGACAACAAACAAGAATAGTAAGTTTATTTTATGTTGTTTTATTTTTATTTATTTTTAATTAGGTATTTTTATTGACTTGTCAACAGATAATTAATTAACCTGAAGCTTTTAGAGTTGACAGAACATAAAAATGAAAATATAGCATAAAAATATTAAAAAAGTAAATATTAATTAGAATTGAAATTTCTATGTAACAATATTTAGGATATATATATTTTAATATCCCATATTTATTATATTATTAAAATATGATTATATTTTCTTTAGATTAGAAAAATGATAGGATTCAAGTTCGAAAATAAGTTCAATGAACAGTATATCGCGCTTTTTTGCGGAATCGGTTACACCAATTACAAAGACAATTTAAATAATAAGACGTGCGGGTAGATGAAGAAATTTCGACCTCACGGACTCGACGACGCAGAGCGTGCACCGCTAAGACCGTCAGCCTGTGACCATGGTCGTTGCAACCTGGTCGATAAGTCAGGAAATTAAGAGGTATGTAATAAGTATTTCGCGAGTTAATTCCCGCTCATAAAATAATAATACATTATTCAACGCGAAAAACGCGAAATAGAATTAAATAAAATAAATAACTGTACCTTAAAAACTTTATTGTAAGAGTATTTACTACTAAATGCGGTGTTTCACCAAAAAGAAGATACACGAATTGCAGAAACTGGGATTACCTCCGGATAGTAGTAATGCTCGGAACTAAAAGCTTCTTGTGAAACGCGATGCCTCGATATGGTAGATAATTCACAATATTTTTAAACGGAAACCTTTTACACATTCTTCTTATTGGTTTTATAAAACAACAAAGCATTCTTCGAAATAAAATAAATGGTCCGCGCTACATGACTTTATTGCTTTTATAACGAATGTGTTCGTTATAAAAGAACTATTATTTAGTAAACTTCAAGAACCTGATATTGTTATATTTAACTTGTATGTAAAAAGCTATTAATGTGATAGATAATTTTAAGTATTAAATCATTAGACTATGGACTTATAAATTTTACAAAGTTCTATTAAGATCTATTAAATAATATTGTACTAGATATCGTTAAATATGAATACATCTACTACAGATGATAATTGAACATGACTATAACTTATGCACTTAATATATTTGTGTTTTTTATTTTCATTATGATATTTCAATAAGACAGTTGAAAAATTTAAGTACAAGTGGTTTTCGTCTAGCCCCTAGGTATTACGCCAAATATTGGCATGCCCTAAGGATATTGTAACACTCAGTATTGAACTAAACTACCTTATAATGATACATCGAGGGACAGCCTGCTAGCAGGCTATATATATTGTATTGTATCGTGTTATTGTATTTACCAATATATTTAATTGATACAACTACACAGAATTGTTATATTTAAAATAGATTTTATCTACTTAATACTTTTAAAAAATTTTTAGACCAAAGTGTAAGCTGATTTAAATAAACGAAATACATTATTATATATTTATTTCTTAAACTTCTTTATGTTTTTGAAGGCAAAACTGTTTTAAAGCTTCATTGTCACTTGCCAATGTAGGTTTCAAATACAAACATGAAAAATAAGGGGTTTAGATTATTTCTATTTTGATAACAGTTCTTTCTTTCGGGTTTATCGTGCATTTTATGTCAAGAGCAGGAACTCTCGTTTCGGTCTTTATTTTGCATGTGAGGGCGGGGAATAGCGACTGAATCTCTGATAACTTTATCCGAAAATCCTTTTTCCTTGATGTTTAAATTCATGATAAGCCGCGAGTAACGAATTTGGCAAACTCTTTCGTAATTTTATGCCGTGTTGATTTTTATATTCATTACTAGATTTAAAGCAGGCCATTGTCAGTGAAGTTACTAAGTGCTGGCAATATATTCTTCAGTGTACCTAAGTATTACTTCCCCGGTGCTTTCTCATTTGTTAAGTAGCTTGTTAATTTTTAAAAGCTCTGCTTTTACTTTTACAGCAGTTCGGTATCAATATCATTGCATTAAAATAACAAGTATTAGGTATAAAACGTAAGCGACATCTATATAGTAGTTTATAAAATTATATTTAATGTATTGTTTAGTTTTGAGAAAAAGATTGTATAGATTATATATTTTATTGAAAGTTTGAGTTATAAATTTTTAAATATTAAAAATAAATATAAAATGACTTACATCTCTGAAAATAGTTTCAAAATTGATCGCTCAGCTGTAGTCCCATATTCTTAACACTTGATTCATATCTTATATATTTATTAGTTTCCCTATGTCTGACCATATGATCATGAGGTAGGTTTGTTTTTTTTCTGTTTTATTATATACCTTTTATTTGGTAGACAACTATATAAATAAATTATTTTATTTTATTTAGCCTATAGGCATAAAATCATTTAATACTATTTAAGCAACATCTGTCCTTATTACCAAATAAATACTCATAATATCATAAGTAAATTATTATATTTCTCTTAAAATTCTGGGCCTGTCAAAGTTGACACTAGCTTATTTGTTTTTGATCGTTTATGATTTTCTAACGAAATTGTGAGGCATTAGAATTTGTAACGACAATTTTTTTTTAGATGTCGCAAATAAATCAACAAGTTGTTTAAAAAACGTTTGATCTTAAAAGAGAAAGAACTTCCAGCTTAATTTAAAACAAGAGTTTTAGTAAAAGTTGGTCATAATAAAAAAAATATCATTTAATTAAATTATTAACATAATGTCTTTCCAGTTATTCCTAATCCTTTCCAGACCGTTAACGTAATCGAATTTAGAATACTTTTAGGTTGAAACTGTTTTATTAAATAGTTTTCCGATAACTCAAACTCCCCTTAACGATATCTCATGCAGATTTATGGGGACAAACTTCAATAGTGATACGAATTTTCCCGAAAATAAAACAATACTTTCTTCTAAAATTGGTATAATTTTTTATTTCAATATATGTAGAAAACCTTCTTATAACAACTTAGTTCAAACACAGTTTCTCAAACGCTGTCATGATTGAATGCTACAATGCGAACATCCTACTATTTCAAGATTTAAAGTCTAATATATATTAGTATAAAAACTAAGCTGAGAGATCAGGACATACTAACAGAAGGCGCAGTTTTAAACACACTTTCGTTGGATATTGTAATGGATAAATCAAACCTGCAAAAAGAGATACAAAAATCAAGTGACGCTGGTATGCAAAATCAAATCCGAATAAATGTCTGTGCATATATTTAATGAGTGGAAAAATAAAACCAACAAAATGGTCAAAAAAGGGAACTAATATGTGGCTTTTAGTTCCCATTTGTATTCTTTGATAACTCATTGTCTATAGGAATTGAGTTATCGATGCATAAAAATCTGTTATTAAAAAACTGGATACCATTTATTTAGGATATGTGACACCAGAAACAGCTAAGACGATTGAGTTATCAATTGACGTTCTTCTTTTCGCCAAAAAGAATACTGGTCAACTTCTGGCTTGGATCCGATGAAATTATAACAAATACAGGTAAGTTTAATGTAAAAGCTATATTTTATGCTTGCAACTGATAACTTGTATGCCTTATTTAAATGAATTGAATTTGAGGCGCGTTTGTTTGATTACAAAGATGGTAAAACTTCTAGTCTACCTCGGTCAAACGATCTATTAAAATCGTGACGTAAGCTGCATGCATGTTGACGTGTAATCTAAAATCAATCGAGAGTATATTCCGAAAAAATTTACTTCCGGAAAAAATAAGCCAATTTTTTTTAGAAAGCAGCTTTTTTAAATAAAAGCTTTCTTTGTGATAAAAGCTTTCTTTGTGATGTTTTTAAGGTTTATTTCTATACTTAAATAAATAATTGTTGTTTTACAATTGTGTATATGCAATTTTCTACAACGAAAAACATTAATTTGGAGCGCATTTTCATTATTTAATGTGGATGGTGTTTTATATTTATATATATTTTACTTTTACTTTTAGTGCAATTGACTAATTCCATATCTTTATCTGTATGAACACCGACAGAGACACTCTAAATTTCACAGTTAGAGTTATCCTTAAATGTCGGTATTGCGAAACGTGCTGCGTTCTCTTCTTTTATGGCTTTTTATATATTTAGACATAACTTCAAAGGTTAATTTCTCTCAACCACTTGACTGCAGATGTTCTCCAAATATACGTAATAATATATAAAAAAATTCTCACCTATCCGTTTGTTTACTCGGCCTCTTAAATTATGGCATTTGAATGAATTAATTTTATTTCCTGTCATAGTCACATTACAATTACATAAATATTTATTATTGTAATAAATTTGATGTAATTTACATTGTAATTTTATGTGATTTACATTGTAAAGAAAAATAACATGTGATAGATTTGCTAGATGCTTTATTGAATCGTATATTTATAAAACGCCATTTAAAATTAATTAAATAATACAAAAAAATAAGTTTTGGGCACTTAAGCAGGCTCATTTCGATTCTTATCAGTAAAAGAAAAATATACATAAAAAATGTTTTAAAGGCAAAATGTAATTTTATGAAAAATATATTTTATTTTGTATAGTTTATTCATTCCTGATCTATTTTAGGTATATTTATAAAAAAAATAACATAGACTTGTTGATAGACCGATTCTGTTGTAAATAAAGAACATTTTACTTATGACCACAAAAGAGATGAACGTCTGTTCCGGACGCAAATCAATGAATACCGTGAATACCAACATAGCTGACCTCTTTCAATATCCTATTTTCGAGTGAACAATTTTATATATTATTTTCCTAAAAAACTGTATGATTGAATGTAAATTATTTTAATATAATAAAAAATAATAAAAAAAAATTCAACTCATTATATTATATAGATCTGTAGAATCCGTATGAATTCTTATCTTTATTTAAATTAATCTGCCATAAAAATAAGAAACTGTTTTATTTTTATTTACTTTAATTCAAAGTAAATGTACATAATTATATTATGATATTTTATATGGAGATGCTTTCATTATTATTTATTTATTTATTTAAACTTTATTTTAAAACCAAAAAACAAAGGATAACAAAGGGCGGAATGCCTGGTGGAATTCTCTGCCAGTCAACCCGTGGTGCTGGTGAGAAGGTGGAGTAGGTCCATGCACAAGTGCATTGCAATTCATAATATAAGTATATATATTATGAATTGTATGCTACAAAGAGACAAAACAATGTAAAATTACATAAATAAAAATACTACTTGTAAAATAAGATAACTGGATTGAAAGCTGAACGAAGGCTTTCAACCTTCTAAAGCCTAGCCTAGTCTTTATAGACACTTAGCTCTAGCCGCAGACCTCTCTGTAATCCGTACTGAAGCTGAGTACAAATGGCGTGTAAATAATATTTTATAACATATATATATTCAGCTATACTTTACATTTAATATTATATTTATTTTAAAGTAATATAAAAATTATCGTTTTGACGTATTTTAACTAAACTAAACTAAACCTCTTTTATTAAATTTAAAACATTTTTTTGGTTATTCTTGATAATTGAAATAGTAAACAATGCTTTATGTTAATTACCATTACCTTAATATTTTTGATATGAATAGCTCGACTGTATTATTTTTATAAATTTCAAATTTATAATATTTTTTATCTCATTCAAGTTGGTTATTACATAATCAACTTTTTTGATAACATATTTATAATTGTATGTATGTTAAATTTATTATAATTATTTTTTTTATGTTTTGTAATTAGTTTTTTTTTTATGCTACTTTTTTTTCTATGCATAACTGTTAGCTTCTCAACATGTTTTGTTTCTTTATTGTCATTATTATTTTTAGAATTTAGATAGTTCAAAACATTAGTTATAAAAAAAATGTAATATCACTGTCACAATTGTTTTTATGTTTTTTTTTTTTTTGTTAATTATTCACAACACACTTCTGTGATTAAAGTACACACTATTTTTTACGGTGAGCGGCCTGAACTATGTTGTTGCTATTAAAAATTGTTAACAAAATTCGTCTCAAAACTGTTAAGTGTGTCATATATATAATAAATAAATGAAATATAAATAATATGATTAACGCTGTATGTAATAAGGTATAAAAGTAATAAAGAAATCGTCCAGGATTTCTTGGCCATGAGTTTTTATAGCGTTACGATAACTATTACAGTGTAAATAAATCCATAATAAACGACGCGTGACGAGAGCGATACCGAAACCCCCAAATAGAGTAAGTTATCTGGTACTCGGCCGCTACGGGCTTTGGCGTTTATGTACCCATAAATACATTTCATTTTTCACACAAATACTCTGGAATCCAATATTATATTTGTGTACGCTTGGGATTTTCCACTCAACGTAAAATTAACTTTTTCTTTTATTAATATTAGAATTGATTGACTTATTTTATTTTTGTTTAACTTATAAGTAGTAATTATTATAATCTTACTAGTTTTATATTTATATTTATCTATTGTATATGATTTATTTTATATAAACTTATGACATACTTAAGACAGTATGTTAAGTCATTATTTTTTTCACATACGCATTTTAACTTATGAAGAAAGAAACTTTTTAGGCATATTCTACAAATTTTATTATACACTTAAATATATTTTAGCTTATCCTTGTAAGGTTCTCTTTAAGCCTGTGTTAAAAAAATAAAGTGAATTTTTAATGAATATTTTTAAGCACAATTGTTTTCACTTCATTAAGAACATATCAATTATAAAAAGCAAAACAAAAAAAAACACATTGTTTTTGCACTTCAGAGATCATAAACACTACAACAGTTAAATGGACATTTGAAGGTCACTCCTAATCCTTGGATTCTGTTACTCCTATTATTATTATTCGTAAATAATAAATGGTAAATTTAATTATATTTTATATTTCATATTATATCAACAAAGTTAAATGTTTTTGGTAATTAGTAGTAATATTATGACACAATTAACACAAGGTAATTATAACATTACTAGTGAGTAATTTTATATTAAAATGAATTTTACAACATGAAAAAAGGTAATATAACATTTTGGACAATATTTTTTTTACCAATGTCCTATATATTTTGTATAGTATATTCCAGTATCAATGATTATTGTACGCTTTGAATAACATAATAAATGTTCGGAAATATCTTATCGAATAAGCATTTTAGCTTATAATAAAAACGGTATTCCAAAGGCCGCCAGTTTTTGTGCTGACGTGTTGATAATAATTTCATTCTATATTACATAACATCATAGACAATAATTATAAATATGATGACATGATATAAGAGTTTTGGTGAACTGACCGCACTGACCTCAAAATGATGGTATAAAACTTCAAATTTGTTTCAAATTTTCATTAGATCGTATTGCACATTGAAGTTTAATAGAATCGAATCAGTCGATTACTGCAAGCTGTCAGAAATTGTAAATCATTAAAAAAGCTAGCTGTTAACCGAGACTGGTGAACTATTCTGGACAACTGCTACTTGCCGACAAACATTCGCTTAAATAAATGAGCTGCGACTAGAATATTTCAGACACCAACCACATACTCCGGAACTTGCTTCAAAAGATTACCATTGTTTGTAGACAAGGAAAAGAAATTCAATGAGGCAGGCAGAGCTCTGGCGTAAACCTTTAGTATTTCTTAAAGGATTTTATAATTTATTATAACAAAAAATGTCTTAAACATTAATTGTGATAGAAGATTCCACTTGTATAATAATATCGTAACCTTTTGTGATTCCTAAAGAGATATAATAATTAATCATCTGGAACGACCCGAAGAAGCATAACCATATAGTCCTAAAATGATGTTGGAAGTTGATGTTGTTCAGATAATAATATACTTAGAATATCTCTGTTCCAATTCAAATGTACCACTAATAAAAATATGTTTTTATTGAAAAAATACAATCGTCATCCTTAATATTTTCATATTTAAAAGACACATTGACTTTAAATGTTATGGTTTGGTAACGAAGAAATGGATTTTTAAATGTTCCTTTTAAACTCGCAAAATTTAATCTAAGCCGCAATATTGCCGGTTACACATCGATAACCGAAGTCAAAGCTCGTTTCTTTTGAGCAAAAGTTCTATATCTCGAAAATGTATCTGTTTTTCTCATCCATTTTATACTAAAAACGGACATATTATGGGACAGTTCAGTTTTGAATAAAATATTCGCGTTAGTTTAATACTATTTTTAAATCATAAAAAATATATTTCAAAACAAGTTAAATTTTTTAAATATGGTTCTTCGTTTTGCACAGAAAATATACCTTAACTAATATTTATAAACTTATACCTTATTATATATAAACTTATAAAATAATCAGTTCGTTTTGCATACAAACTATTTAAATGTAAGTATGGTTGTTGTTTTAAAATAATGTATTTTGAATTTAAAAAAACTATCTCTATTATTATCATTTCAAATCAAACTGGCCTTATTCAAGAATGCACTATTGTTGGTTTTATTTTACTTGGTTTGTTTAACATAAATCAATCAGAATAAGATCACGTTTTGTGGTTTAACTATTACTTTAGTATTTTTCTGAAGGCATTGTTATTATAAAATTGTAGCTTATTGTTTATTGAACTTTATAGATTGAAAAAAAGAGTACATCGAAGAATACGCAACATGGTAAGATCTCTTGTTATCTAACAGCAGAAGTAATTAAAAAAAGTCCAAGGCTTGGAAAGTTTACCATCTGAGTATCCAATGTTGGAAGAACCAGCCATGCTCCTAATTCAGTCTGTTCAACTCAAGTTTATTGATAAAGATATATGTCTAAACTATTAGGAAATATACTACGACGTCTAAAAGGAAGAGTAACGTAAAGAAAAGAAAATGGGATATGTGTGTTTAGAAGATATAAAATTTGACTGATTTAACAAAAATTATAAACAACATAGTCTAATTGTTTTTAACGGATATTAAATTACTTGTGGTCTGAGACTATTTATTCATAATTATAGGACTGAAAAAGAATCGAAATATCGATACACTCGTATTAGTAGTTCTCACAAAAATCATAATGTACACCGAAGAGCTTTAGATAGCTACCGTATGAGATATTTTTTCACAGAACCATAGCTCCCCGGTATTTCAAATTTCATTTCCTTTCGTTGGAACAACGGATGTGATTTGTATTTTTAGATAGCACAAAAATCACAGAATTTAAAGCTTTATTTGCCTTATATGATTACTTTCAATTTATATTGAATGCTTTAGAACTTAATAAATTATTATATATATTATAATACTGAGTAAATATTCGCATACCAGTTCATCAATTTTTGTCTAAATATCAAGATGCAAAAAAAAACTTAAAGCTTATTTTAAAGGATTATTTTTATATATATAAATTTGAATATAGTATTTATATCAATATATGTAGTAAATAATTTAATGACACGTAGAAAATTTTGTAAAGCTATATGTATCTATTGCTCATTGTGATATAATATTTTAAAAAAGGAATAACAATATGGATTATATTAAAAAACAATCATGATGAAATGAAGAACTAACCAAAATAAAAGTATCATTTGAATAAAACTATTTAACCTATTTAACTCGTATTCACTTACTGATACGTCAATTGCGATGCATACAAAACATCGTGTAATAACTAAAAATAATAAACGAAAGTTAGACCATTAAATAATTTTTAAATATTAATCCATTATGTTTTCATCACCTCTTTATGAATTATCGCCTCAATTACTCTTTAATTGCCAGTTGTCATATTATGCATAGAAATAAAATAATGCAATGCATCAAAATTAAAATAAAGTACTTTTTTGAAACTTCGTTTATTTATATCTTATAACTTGAATTGTACTCAACTCAGACGAAGCCAAATATTGTTTCTGAAACATAAAATATGTCAAACGTTCTTTACTATTGTTTTCACTTACACCAAAATACTAGGAGCACGAACCAGACCTTAATTTTGACTCACTGCGCTCGAAAAATCTCGGTATGTGTAAGCATATTGAGCGGAGCGAGGTGCAAACATCACCGAAATTGCATCTACAAAACGTCGACGCACTCTGTCCTCAACTTTTTTTAAGCTAAATTTTCGCATGATAAATTTCTCGCATAGAAGTCTATGGCATTTTAGTTTTTTCGCGATTATTCCTGAACGACATTTGAGGTATTTTTAACCACCACCAGACCAGTGTGCAACATTTGGAAATTTTCGGATATACCGTTTTTAATTGATGCTTGCACAAAGGATGCAGAAAAGTCTCTCATACAGAGCTTCGCTCAATAATAATGTGTATGATCATTTCTCATTATTAGTTGTAAACTGTAAAATATCTAATAAAAACATAATAAATGTAATTTCAGTAATATTACATATAATAAAAAATATAAATATTAGAAACTTCTATTACCTTGTCTTAATATTGCTATATGAAAAGCTCGTTCCGAATACATTATTTGGAAGAATATTACCAACACAGCTACGTAAATAACATCCCAATAGCATTCTCAGAACAATAACAGATCAGATAGTGCGGAACCGATATCTCGAAACATATTTTTACTTCAGAGGTACGGCATCGATTTCTTATTAACTAAAAGACTTATTGGAAACAATAAGCTTAATTAATATTAATAATTCTAAGGTTACTATCATATTTACTAATTGTATAAAGAAAACAATATATGTAAAAGAATAAAGGTTTAAAAGGTCTAAAAAACCTATTATTTAATACTTTTTCTTTTCAACGTCTTTGTCAATGGGATAAAGTTATTATTTGTAAGTATAAATTTTTGTATATACATACATTCAAAAGCATTAATGCATACTTTCCTTCGTTTAATTAAAAAATATAATAAGTTGTAAAAAGCTTTTAGTCTACAGAGTTTGAATTTATTTGAACTCTGCACAGCTGATTAAAGTTGGATTTATATAGAACTCAGCACTTCTATTCCGATTCCTATATGTCGCTAGTTCTACTAGAAACATGCCGTCAAACGATTTTTACATGGAACATACTTTCAACGTTGTTAGTTCATGTTACTCGTCTATCCGTCGCTTTGCGAAGTTAGAAATAACAACATTCTACGATCATTATAGTATATCATACTAGATTCGCAAAGCAAACGATAGACATAGGTATTACAAAAACGATTATTAAATAATATAAAATAATTAATAAATGGCTCATTACTAAATTAGGTTTATTATATCTTTTTAATGAAGTATTTTCAAGTATCAGGAAAGAAAAATTCGTTTAAACCTGACAACATGGAATTGTTTTTTACGGTATTGAACTTACACGTTTTAAATTCATTTTAAAACAAAAACAATAATAAAATTAAATTAAAATTTCAGGGTTTTTTACTTCAAAAATTTAGAAAATACACACAAACTTTCATTATCCATTTAATTATATTCCACATATGAAAATGATTATTCAAAATTCCGAATACTCACATTATAAAAGAAACCTCGTGCAGAATTTCAAGCTTAAGAGTCCTTGTAGTTTTAGATATTTCATGATAAGTTCATGCTCTCTAGCAAGAGTATAATATACGAAATAAGGACTTAAGAATAGTAAGAATACTAAATATATAAACAACATCGCAATATTTAAATATTTTTGTATATGTGTGATCTTAGAACCAGCTATAAAATATAGACATCGTATACTCTATAGAATAGAATATTTATATCATATTACTTTTTTATTTATTTATTCTTTATTTCCCAAAAATAGGTACAATGAGTGAACTTAAGACTAATAAATACTCTCTATCAGTCTTCCTGAGAATACACTGGGGCGCTGAAAGTATCAAACAAAATGATGAAAATACTATATACGTACAAAAACATATATAAAATACATAAATAAAATAAATACGATATAAATACATAATATGCATATTACAATTTATGTAATATGCATAATATAATATATATAAAAATAATTAATAATAAATTATTTCATATAGTAATAAAATTGTAATAAAATTATCAAAGAAATAGTTATAATGAGAAAACGAAAATAGAAAAATACATTCGATTCTATACAATACAATAAATTATATTATAAATAATATTCTCCACAACGACTACAATTTTTTTTTAAATTCCAAAAATTTTGCGAACATTTTGCGAACGGTCTTCCAAGTTCATAATCCAGTTTTTTAGATATGGTCTCAAAATTATTAAGAATATCATAAAAAGAAATAAAACCTTTAATCAAACTATGGTTGGTATGCATTTTGAATAATGCATAGACAAGTATAGATAGTATAGGAAATAAGTACACTATAAACTTTGTAAATAGCCACAAAAAAAAATAAAAATAAAATAAGATGTAAATTAGGATATATAAAAAGTTAGATTGTAGGAGAAGATAACTAAACTAGATATTAGACATAGCAATGCAAAACAGCAAGTCATATGTAATTAGATTAGATAGGTTAAGAGAAGATTAGATGAGATATAGAAAAACTATGTAAATAAGAGAAAAATCAACCCTGAAAAACTTATTGCAACCTGTACCCTATACCATCCCTGAAATGAACTGAAATCGTAAGATAAATAAAATACAAATTACAGAAAAGCAGTTAGGAGTCCCACCCATAAGAATAAGAATGGTGATGGCTACAAGAAAGATAAGGAATGAGGAATGAAAGTATGAGGGGAATGCCCGCGAGAACTGGTATGCAAGAGTAAAAATAGATAAATGAAGACTCCAATCTTGTGGGAGATAGTCCGAAAAAAATTAAATTAAATTAAAAATAAAAATAAAGTATAGA
The DNA here is from genome assembly GCA_959347415.1 of Mechanitis messenoides. Classification (NCBI taxonomy): domain Eukaryota; kingdom Metazoa; phylum Arthropoda; class Insecta; order Lepidoptera; family Nymphalidae; genus Mechanitis; species Mechanitis messenoides. Next base: position 10,885,515 of record OY365771.1, read on the forward strand.
AAAAAAAATTAAATTAAAAGGAACCACTTTGAGACAGAGTCACTACATTTATATAGATATGATTAAATAATCAAAGAACACACAAAATTCTATTCTTCTATTTCTTAAAAAAGAAATTCAAAATTGTATTATAAATCTAAGTTTATTGAAAGTAATGATCATCCATTAGATTATTAAGTGAAAAGCATTTTATTTATATAAACAATTGCGAGGAGACAGGATGGTAGCGAGAATCAAAAGTGAGGAGGTTTTCAAAATATATACAAAGCTAGTGCATTTACATGTTTTAGGTATTATCTTACCTAAAGCATGCTATTCTTAGAGCATTACATTCAAGTATAATATAATTTTCAATTACTTAAAAAAATCACAAGTGATTATTGGAAGTCTTACTGTGCCTTACTGTGTTCTTACTGTATTTATAAGCATTAGAAATTATACAGTTTTCATACCTATATTAACGTAAATTGTCCTTAAAAAGAGATTTAAATAAAAAACTTTAACATGTAAGTAATAACTTATTAATGTTGGGAATAGTTAATCAAGTTGACTGCATTATTTTTAAACTTATTAAAAATTACGTTTGTCTTAAATAAATAAATAATTTGTAAATTACGTTTCACTTCATACAATAGGTATGCTGTTAAAAGAATGACATCGATATTTGTAAAAATACTTTCTCGTATTTTTTTACCGACGATATTGTTAACTCTTATGACCGGTGAATAAACTGTCGTAAAGGAATATTTCTCTGACATGAAGCCGACCATGTCTGTTACTTCTTTGTCATAAGGCATATAGGGTGGCTGTCTGTTTATATTTGCAGGATGCAGGACGTCTCTTAATCATTTGCTTGAGTCGGTCCTTTATTTAATATCCATTACTTTTGAAAACCTTCTGAAAATGGTCAAGCTTCCTTTATGTATAGGTTCACACATTTATGTATAGGTTCACACATTTCGTAAGCTTTGTGGTTACAACGGGTTGCAGGTGTCGGGGATGGTGATGATGATACGTGGTGTGTATCTCAGTATGAGTAGGTTTACGGTACAAAGTGAGACAAGGACCTATCTGATCTAACTGTGACTTTTACATCAACGTAAAGAAAAAGATTTCTCCGTCCCCAGTTCATATGTGAACCGTATCTCTTATTAAACATTTATAAAATAAACTGCAACTGTGGTAGTTCCTACATAGTCCAAGCAGCAAGTCCAAGAGCATTTAATGCTGACAGGGTCAAAGAACATATCTTTGCTGTTAAGAACCGTCAGACTAACAAATCAGCAATCGCCAAACATATACTAAAAGAATTTGTATCCCAATTATTGGATAAAATTATACTATAATTAAGTCCTCTCCACAGAACGTCACTTTTATTCAAGATAATTACGAGAATCGATTGAAATTAATAAACACAAAACTTTGAAATAAAAACGACCTGACAACTTAAATTCATCAACCCATTTCAAAGTTTTGTGTCTAGTTGTCAGCTGACAACTTAAATTCATCGACAAAAAAAAACATTTTTATTTTACGTTGGAAAAACTCGTTACGGATACCCCGTCGGCCCAGGGGGGTGACGGCCGGGGGGTGATGTGGGCCACCCGGCAGCATAGAGGATGCTGCCATTTTTAAGGCTACCCACTAAAAAAACCTCAGCGGCGTAATGGGACGTCACGGGATCGCGTTATTACACACCGTGACGCCCCGGCGAATTCTCCCGTATGAGGGTGCCCCGACGTAGACCTATGATAGGTAAGGGGGTCACCCTCCCCTCTCACCAAGGCACTACAGCTGGGGAAGGAAGCGACGGGCGTATTATCGCCTTCTTCTACCCTGCCTCACGTCCGTCACGTACCTGGTGAAAAGACATTTTTTCATAATATCGAAGACGTGAAATCATATGAAAAAATTTCGACTTCACGGATTCGACGACTGAGAGCGTGCTCTAATAAGACAATCAGCCTGTGAGCATGGTCGGTTCAAGGTGGTCGCAACTTCAGGCAATTAAAAGGTTTGTAATACATATTTCCTAGCGCGATTTTTAAATAAAATAATAATATATATTACAATTTTATTGTAAGACATAATTTTTTTTTAAATGAACATCCTAGGAAGCGGTTAGAATCACAATAAAAATTGTTCATATAGCCCAATATATTTATACAAAACACGTAGCACATATCAATTTTATCCCTTATTACTTTTCGAAAAAATATATATAAATCATAAAAATGATACTAGTAAAACCTTATAAAATTGAATTAATAATTCTGAAAACACTACAATTATTTAACAGATTCATATTCAGAAAAGTATTTTTTCTATATATAGTAACAATATTGAGCCGCAAAAGGTATTGTTTTATTTCACGTTTCGAGGAACAAGAGCTTTGATCCACTGCATCTCAGCTATATAATATATTAAACACTTTGAAGCAGCACTTTAAGTTAGTGGCTTTGAGTAGTAAGATGGCATACATTTTTAATAATGCTACTTTTGTAAGCGAATTATTTAGCATCAAATGTATAAAATCTGAAGATGTATAATATAATTGTTACTTCAAAGTCATATTTATGTTATAATTTATAATTTACTCCTAAGTAATTTAATTTTTTCGTCTAATCACATTTTCAGAATTTAGCTTTTTTTGGAGATTTTAATATAATATTTCGGATAATGTATTATTTGCTTCATTTATACGTATTAAAATAAAACATAGCACAGACAGGCAGTATTTTATATATTCACAAGTAAAACGAACGTTGTATCTCTTGCCTGTGTCTTTCAGCTATAGTAAAACTTACGCTGAAAACATATTTTAAAATAAGGGTCCGTAAAACTAAAGTTTTTTAAATGATTTTATAAATTCAAGTTCCTGCTATTTTAAATGTGAATAAATTTTTTTTCTCTTTAAATGTGAATAAATTTGAAAAAAAAAATAGTTTCAATAAAATATAGTTGTATTATATCCACGTCAATTTTAATGTGTGCTAATCATGCATCACCACACTCTTATACAAATGTATATTTATTCTGTTATTGACATTATCACATTATATACTTGTTGTAAAATACTAATAATATAATATTTTTTATACCTACCAGTCGAATTAGGTCTCCAAATATGATATCTCAATATATAGTCTTAAATATATGCATAGATAAATATTTCGAATAATGATTCTGCTAAAATATACATATTATAAATATAAAAGTTACGATATTTGTCCGTCAACCACGCAAAAAAAAACTGCCTTTATTTATATATTACATTCAAATGATATTTCATTCCTAGAAGAAAAAGGACAGGTACTATAACTTTTAGAAAAATACAAAATATCACCGAGCTGATGGAAGTTACTGTCATTTTTCTTTTTTCAGGATTTTTAGTAAAATATATTTAGAATGATTGTGTTTTAAAACTCAATGAAACGCAAATTGCGAACGATATAGAAACTAACTCATTATCTAGAGTATTCAAATATTCTGTTTTTATTTTATTGATCAGAATATAAGACTACTTCGCTTAAAACCATCTAGTAACGAATAGTGGAAGTAAAGTTTAATTAAAAAGATTCCCAAACGACCTATCTACCCGTATTTCAGAAAAAATTTAGCACCATGTTCTAATTATATGCTTACTTTGTTCAACCCCATTTAGTGACAAAAAGTGTCGTTGCGATGGTGTATGTATAGGACTTTTTATTTTGTGTCATATTTTATTAACCATATGCAGAGTAATTTTTAACTTTAAAATATAAAATAGTTTTTGAACTCGGTCAAAATATAATATAATATATTTAATTGATCTTACAATTATTTGAATGCTTCTAATGCTAAATGTTTATCTTTTTATCAAGTAAGTATTTTTTTCTGAAGTTTAGTTTATGCCATGAAGTTTCATGCACAGTTTCATTCTTCTCAAGACTATTAAAGTTATTTATTTTTTATCATAAGTGTTATTTTTATCAACAACAGCTCTTAAATAAATGTTCTTCTTTCAAAAGCACTTTACTTAGAGATCATAGATGAATATAAAAGTCAACATGTCAATCCGATCTCTTCTAAAAATAGGAATGTAATGATCAAAGGAAACTCCTATTTTGTTTCCTTAACTAATAATAATAAAATAACAGAATAAGAGTAGATATTATTAAGATACAGAACGTATTTTTGTGAAGTACTAACGTAGGTTTTGCGTTGTTTGCCTATTTATACCAAGTTAAATCAGATATTGTTTTAAAACATTATTTTTTAACATGAACCTACAAAAAGTAAAATAATATTACCGATAATTGTCAATTTACAAGTCCACTAGCACTTTGGAAGTCTCGACTTCTCTTCATATATTAGATCCGATTCGATAAATGTAGACATAGTATAGAATACATATAATCTTATGTAACCTTAGTTGCCATTGTGGGCACATTATTTCATTAAACATCAAAAGGAGTAATGCGTGGCAATGAATATGTATGTATGTAGGGGAATAGATTGGACTTGCAGACAAAATCACAGGTGTGGTGCTAACGTTGTGAGAGATTCAATTGAATTACAAAATAGAAATTGTCAATTTAATGTCAACAAAATGGCAATCGTCAATGGAAATTGTAATAATCCTTATAGAATATTATAATAAAAATATATATTTAAACACGTTATAATGTAGACATTAATATTTTAAGTTTGACAGTCGCTGGCAAATTTCCATAGCAGTTTCTTAAAGTATCCAGTGCGCATGAAATATTTAATTTATTTAATAAGCTTTGAATTTGAAGCATTATTTTGTCAACATTCGATAATTCGAAATTGCTGTACTAATCAAATATATGCAAGTAGCGGCTGATGAAAGTTGTATGGAAATTCATATCTGCTCTGATTTAGCGGTCAAGTATATTAGAATGTAAACTCATAAATTTAGTATGATTTAAAAATATTGGTCTTTTACTCCGAAACATACCGGACCAAGGCTTATATCAAAAGCTTTTTTCAAATTGTAGAACTGGCTGGCTGGCTGGCTGGCTGTTGAACTGAAGAAAGGTGTGTTTATTGGTCGGTTGTCTGAGGTACATAAAAAAAACCAAATGATCACTTTGGAGCGTCAAAAATAGTTTTTCATTATTCGTCATTTATTTTTGACTCACTCTTGCTACTTAGTTTAATTTCCACGCCTTTCCAATTCGATTCAGCTTCGCCTCCGCCAACATCTACACGTTCGTCTATCAATTGTCGTTTTTGTTGATCGCTATATTAATGTAATTATAACGCAATTTCACAATTACATCTTACTGTTTCCTGGAAAATATTAAAGATAAATATTTCTTGCAGAGATTTCCTTGCTTAAAGTATATACATACGGAGAAGTAACGTGACTTTTTTAGGAATACGAAAAATTTTGAATTTAAAGCTCGTAAAACTTTCTGTAACAATAATAACATTGTATAAAATGAATTGTATACGCTCTATCTAAATCTTTGTGTTCGTCTCATATTTTTCACAAAGATTTTAAAACAAAAAAAGCTGACGTTTAGAAAAATTGCAATCATTTGCTGAAACCAGATTTCTTGTTAGGATGCTTGCATTTACAAATTAATCTAATATTTAAATAAAGCACGTGTATATGGAAATAAGTTTCAAAGCGTCTTATAACTATTTAATGAATATTTAGAATACCAATAATAATTATTATTATCACATATATAGATATATACAATTTTAAATAAACACCTATTATTTTTTTCTTTTATATTACTTTTTGTTTTCTGTTTTTCTCAGTATTTTATGCAGATAAGATAAATCAGTAAAATATTGGATGAATTGCTATTCTAAATATTTCGCGGTATTCAGCTTCCTACCGCTATTAGCAAGTAATAACATTAAAAGTAAATTGGGTTATGAAGAGGTCTGTAAGAGGCTAATTTATGTCAAGAACAATAAAGGGACTTTATAAACAGTGAAAATAAACATTTATTTTTATCAAACATTGCACAGTAACCATTATACTTACTGGTGTCATTATATCGAATTAATTTTTAAAATATCAATTTTTAAATTAACTAGGGTTTAGTTTTTTTTAACTAAACTGCTCTCCTGTTTTTTTTTTACTTACCTCTCTTTTATATATTTAAAATAATTAAAACAGTATTCGGTAGTGTTCAGTAAATTCATATTAGTAACATTTGTAAATTAATTTTCGTAAAGTCATTATTATACATTTAGCAGTGGACACTTTACTGAGATTTATTTATATAAGACCCTCAGTTAAGATAACGAATTAAATAATTATATTCCTATAACTAAGTTACACTTTTGATAAGCGAACAGCCGAAGAAATCGAAGTTAGAAATGTTTATCCACGGAATAAACGCGTTAAGAAATAGGTATTGCATACATTTTGATTACCAGACATTTCGAACAAGGTGCACTGGCTGTGGTATGACCCTGTCATGACACATGACATCACATGACAAAAAATTATGAAATGCGATAATTTAAAAGTTAGTTCAATAGACTTTTAGACTAATAATTCTGTTACTTATTACCAAAGGCATGACCACCGCTTAATTAATGAAACTACGAATTAGGTCTCAATAGATTTTAGCTTCAATCGAAAGGCAACCAAACCATATGCAACCACAAATGTAATCTCAACTAATAGAAATGAATAATATTAAATTATTCATCTACAAAATCTATGACTATTTCGATTTACTAATAGGAATAGGATTATAAACTAATAGCAAGCTATAATTGAGTTAAGTGTCTGGTTTGATTTATAAGATATTTAAAGAACATCTAGAAAATAATTATATCCTGTACTCATTCATAAATGTTAGATATATTTAACTCAGCGATTGTATCACTAAATAGTCCTCCTCACTCCGGTAAATATTAAACAAGGCTCTGTAATCCTCGGGGTTTTTGCGAGGCGTCGTCATCGCTCAGAGCATATCTTTGCCCTAAGCCTTACTGTTAAGGGTGAGTTATCTCAACACGTTATATCATAAATAATCCATTTTATCCGCGATAGAACAATATTTAATAATTTTATAATTCTAGCTTGGTGTTCAAATTTCTAATCTTAAAACCTTAAAATATGATGAAAATTATCCACGAAATAAAAAATGCGAAATATGAAGTAAGTATTAAGGATTTTAAGCATTTTATAATGTAAGAAGTATTCATTATAATTTATTGTTCCCATGACATTACGCGACAACAATAAAAAGTATATCTTGAGGCTTTAGTTATATCGTGAATGCAGCTCCTTGATTATAAGCATATAAAAAAATTCGTAAGTCATCTTAACTTAGCTTCTATTATAAGAATTTCAGAAAACTAATGATCTAATAAATTCAGTAGTAGCCAGTTAAAGAAAAACTGTACATCTTTAATAAATTCTCTACATTTTACTTTTAGATTGCGTTATGTATATGTAATAAGATATTTTACGTTAGCAGACAATATCTTAGCAATTAGTTCAAAACATTATGTCAAATAAATATTATTTGAAGTCATAAAATTTTAGTAAATACACTAAGTGACACCGAGTTAAATGAATGTGTTGTTTTAATAAATTGTTTAGTTCCCGGTGAAGCACTGGTAGTATGAGTTATACTTATAAATTAGTAGAGATGAACAGAATCAAACTTATATCTTTCAAACTCCGCTTTTTCTCAGTAAGATTGTTTTATTTTTAGAAACAATGGCTCAAAATAAGTCGTGTTCCCAGAAAGTTATATAATTCAAGCATTTTATGTCTATATCAGAATCCATTTTGTAAGGTTATTGAAAGGTTATAAACGCCGTTGTTTGTTTATTATTGTAAGAAGTGATATCTTTTTTAATTTGAGAATTTTTATGATAAGTAATTTTGCCTTTAGGTCTAAATGTTTTTTTTTTTTCGACAGATCTATGCACAATAAAAAGTGTACATTCAATTCACACGCAACAGAAATGAAACTACAGAAAAGTAGTCTACTAGAGAAAGATTATTATATGAATATTTTGAAGTAAATTATATGTAATGTATATTACATTTCATGTATCATAGGTAATAAATATTAAATTACATATAATTCAGTTAAAATGCCATTAGAGATTTATAATTAAATTTGTGTTATATCAATTGTTGAGTTTAATCTTGTTACATAAGGCTGATTCTATTTGTTAACAAATATTGAATAAATTTATTAAACTAATAAATAAATTGTACTTTAACGATACACTTTGGTAACTTATCCAGGTTTTAACTAAAATAAACAATCTTTTTACTTAACGGTTTAACTAAAACAAACAATCTTTTTACTTAACGGGTAAGAAAGAGCGAACACAAACTGTTAGAGAATGAGAACCAGTGAAAACAGTAAAACTACTTAGTCCGTTTATATAAACACAGTGTCATCTAAAACATTGTACAGAATAAATAACAATAATTTTTTATAGTAAAGTATATTGTTATTGTAAAAATGTGTATATCAAATTATTTTATAGTTTAATTACAAAAAGTATAAATACAAAGCAGAAAAATATTTTTATTTCTACTATATTGTGTTTTAAAAATAAGATCGAATCTCCGGAAAAGGATTTGATTTAAATTTTTTAATTGACAGGGCACAACCAAGAATGGATTTTTTTTTCTAGTATAATTATTATGTTTTTTCAACTTTCAATTATAAATCTTATATCCGTTATGTATGTATATATTTATTTATACACGAAACATACAAAAAAAACCTTTCTACATTGTTGCTATTAGATAACTGTATTCTTCTCATGATCTCATGATTAGAATAATAGCGGTTTTTTTTTTAATTCCTAACATATATTATAATATAACAAGTGAATTGCTAGTTATCTGTTGCTAGCTTAAATCATGGTTTGTCAGATGGAAATAAATGAACGTGATAAGTTAAAAAATATTTAGTAGTTTCTATATAGATAATAAAACATAATGTTTTAAAAAAAGTTGGAAACATTTAGTGACGGCGCATAATAAATTAACCTGAATTGAGCTGTATTCCTGATCGTTTCTGTCTGGGAGGAGAATTAGCAATAAAAATTCCAATGTTAAATTAAGTAATCCCTCGATTTATAATGTTTACAATTATATTATCTTTAACTTAAGTTAAAGCTTCAATTTTTATAATCCTTTGCTATTTAGAAATTTGATATTTATTTTAAAAGCGAAATCTTTATCACGTTTCTTAAAAAGTAGTCTTTTCTTCAAAGTCAAACTTCTTAAACCATTTTTTAATAATGAATCTTTAGTAACAGTTGCTTAAAAATTAATATCATAGTATAAAAAATATTATTAAAGCTATTTCGTAGTTTTGATGTATATGTGAGGAACTCAAATATCCCTCATATATATAAACCAATACTCGTTGACATCAATCGTTTAAAGCCTCTTAGTTTCCAAATGACATATTTAATATGTAATGAAAACAGAGTAAACAAATGTAACCATACAATAGTATTAAATGTCACTTATATTGACTAAAATATGTTTCGGCCTAAAGATTTATTTGTCTTTTATATAACTTTCCCTGAACTGAAATCAATCTTGGAGATTGTCAAATAATAAACACTAAAGTGTGTTATGAATGAGTTTATATAAATAGATCACTTATAAGCAGACTTATCACAAACTAAGTTTTGAGCAATTAGATATACGAGTTATTTCGAAAGTAATAATGAATTTGTTGGTAATTTCGAAACCATTAGTATAATGGGATTTGTATATTGGTTTCAATTAAAAATCTTTTTGCCAGTTTATACTAATTTTAGTTCCATTTTCGTAATATTCAAAACTTCAATAATGTTAACCTATTAATAGAAAATAAATAATTAATTATTAACGTAACGAAATAATTACAATAGATGTAAAGGAAAAAAATCAGTCTGCAGAAAACTGTTCTTTAATTGAAATTGAGCTTGCAGTTACGGATTATAGTCCTTTTCCCATTTATAATTTTAACTTTATTTAAATGAACCAATAAATAGTGGTCGTAAACATGTGGATTGTATTTGCAGTTGCTTTGTAGAGATTTAATGACTGCACTTATAAATGAAACACGAATAACTGAAACTTTCCCACGCTTAAAAAATGACCTAGTCGTGTTCCGGCACGCTGCTCAATGAAGCCGTATATGGGAAATGGGTCTGAACAGCTGCGTTGCGTTGGCGAACCGGTTTGGCGTCGAGTTGATCTTGGTTGTGTCGGGTGCCTAGTCGAGGAGGGTAGCGGGATCCGAAGCGACGGCTTTCCGCTGGCCGCCCGCAGATAGTTGGGGGCCCAAGTAGTAGGTTAGCCACCCACGAAAGGCTGCCCCGCCAGCTGCGAAAAATCCCAGGGTGGCTCCATCGTGCTGGTTGGCGACCAGACGAGGAGGCCCGATGGCGATCCCTGGGGGGGTTCGGGCGTCCCCGCAGTCTCCAGACTAGCCTCCCAGTGGCATGACAACACCAATTTCGACGTCGGGTTCGATACGCAGCGTCTCGTTCAACTGCCATTTCCCATCCTATTCACTCTTTTATTATTTTATATTTATTTTATGAAAAAGTTTAAAAAAAGGAACAAGTTTTTTCAGCGGTTGCACTCCTCCTCACTTTTAGTGCACCTCAGTAACATCCGAGGCTTGCACTCAAATCTCGAACCTGTCCACCACCATCTCGAGACAGCGCAGCCGCACTTGCTCTTTTTGACGGAGACGCAGATTCAATGTCCTATGAGTGCTGCACACCTGGATTATCCCGGTTACACGTTAGAGCACAACTTTCGCTCACGTGCCGGGGTATGTGTGTACGCGCGGAACGACCTCTGTATCCATCGTCTCCGTCACCTTGAAGACCCCACTTTTTCTCCCATATGGGTTTTAGTAGATACAGGAATCGAAAAAATCCTGTATTCCTGTGTCTATCGTTCGCACAGCGGTGATCAGGAGACCACTCGTTTATTTGAGTATCTCAGTGAGGCTGCTGATATGGCTCTGCATCGATACCCTTCAGCGCAGCTCGTCTTTCTGGGGGACTTTAATGCCTGTCATCAGGAATGGCTGTACCCGTACCAGAAGACGGACCATGCTGGAAGAGAGGCGCGGAACTTCGCGTTGTCTTTGAACCTCTTTCAGCTGGTTAGGCAAGCGACGAGGGTCCCTGATGTGGAGTCCCATACAGCCAACTGCCTTGACCTTCTGCTGACAACTGATCCGGACAGATATCGTGTTGAGGTTTCCTCCCCCTTGGGAACTTCCGATCACTGTCTGGTGAAATCTGTATTTACTTATTCCCCACCAGTTTCCGAACCGCTTGGTGTCAGGCGAATATGGAAATACAAGTCAGCAGATTGGGATGAGATGCGGCACTTTTTTGCATCTTATCCTTGGCGGCAGGTCTGCTTCTCTTCTTTGGATCCGTCGAGTTGCGCAGATGCTATAACCGATGTGGTGCATCAAGCAATGGAGTATTTCATTCCGTTTGCTGATGTACCCATCGGTGGCAAAGTTCGCCCATGGTTTAATGCCGAATGTGGTCATGCTGAAGGCCGAAAACATTCGGCATACCTCAGTTGGGCCGACGCTCGAAGCCGCAAATCTCCGGATGTAAAATCTAAGAAGAGAGCCTTTAACCGAGCTGCCAAGTCTTACAAAAAGGCGTTGCGGAAGGCTCGTCTCGATCGAATCGCTAAGAATGGCGAAGAGCTCTCTGTCAGACCAACTGGCAGTCGAGCTTTTTGGTCTCTTGCCAAATCGATCGAGTCGAACTTCTGTAAGCCCTCACTGCCTGCAATGCAGAAGCCGGACGGATCTCTGGCCCATACAGCGACAGAGAAAGCGAATTTACTTGCTTCTCTGTTTGCTAATAATTCACATCTTGACACTAGCAATGCGTCTCCAGCACATCTTCCTCACTGCGGTATTTCGATGCCTGAAATCCGCATCACAAACAGAGACGTACGGAGAACATTGTGTCGTTTGGATGTGCATAAAGCCAGTGGTCCTGATGGTATACCAGCCATTCTGCTTAAAACATGCGCAGCTGAGTTGTCTCCTATATTAACACGTCTGTATCGCCTCTCTTTCGAGACTGGAATAGTGCCGAAATCCTGGAAGCTTGCCAACGTGCAACCAGTGCCCAAAAAAGGCAGACGTGCCGATCCTGCCAATTACAGACCGATTGCAATCACCTCCATACTCTGCAAGATTATGGAGCGTGTATTGAACTCGCGCCTTTTAGCATACCTAGAAGGTAACGATCTCCTCAGTGACCGACAGTACGGGTTTCGCCGAAATAGGTCCACTGGGGACCTTTTAGTGTATGCTACTCACATTTTAGGCGAGGCTATCGAGAAGAACGGAGAAGCGGTCGCCGTCTCTCTGGACGTCTCGAAGGCTTTTGACAGGGTCTGGCATGCGAGCCTTATAAGCAAGCTTTCAGCGTACGGTATTTCTCCTGGTCTGATCGGCTGGGTTACGGACTTCCTGAACCTTAGAACTATCCGAGTTATTGTTGAAGGGTGCTCGTCGGAGCCCTTAACAATAAATGCCGGGGTTCCTCAGGGGTCCGTTCTTTCTGCAACTCTTTTCCTGCTGCATATAAACGATCTGCTGAAGCCCGGAATCTATGGGTACGCAGACGACAGCACAGTTGTAGAAAGATATCTGCCAAGCACTCGTGCTAGTAGAGAACAAGTACAGTCAGAAAGAGAAGCCATGGTGCAACGTTTGAGTGACAAACTTCAGGCAGTCTCTGCATGGGGCAGTGCCAATCTTGTCACATTCAACGCCACCAAAACGCAGACGTGTTTGTTCACCGCCAAAAGGAGCCCTTTCACCTTGGCTCCTTCTTTTCAGAATGTATCTTTGGAATACAGTGACCGGCTTCAGTTGTTAGGCTTAGAGATTTCCTCGAACCTCAACTATGGTCGGTGCATTGAGTCCAGAGCAAGAGCAGCTGCAGGAAAGCTTGCCATTCTTGCGAAGGTCCGACAGTACTTTACACCGGGACAGCTACTTGTATTATACAAAGCACAGATCCGGTCGTGTGTGGAGTACTGTGGTCACATATTTGCTGGTGCCGCAAAGTTTCATCTAGCGGTTCTGGACTCAATCGAGAGGCGAGCAAAAAGGCTTATTGGCGACCAAGACTTGGTTGACGCCAATCTTCAAAGCCTTGAACACAGGCGGAGAATTGCTGGCCTCTCAGTATTCTATAGGATACATTTTGGAGAGTGTGCACAGGAATTACATGACGTAATTCCCCCATCCCCCTTCTACCAACGGACATCCCGACGCACGGCGAGTATCCATCCATACGTTGTGGACATTCCACCTGTCCGAACGAAGCGCTTTGCTTCGTCTTTCTTTATTCGCACGGCGAAGGACTGGAACAGCTTGCCTGCGTCGGTATTTCCATCTGAATACAATGTGGGTGTCTTCAAGAGAAGAGTGAATAGGTTACTGAGTTAATGCGCCTTACCATCTATGACTACATTTCCACTTTCCATCAGGTGGAATGTAGTCAAGCGTTAACTCAGACAGTGTAAAAAAATATATATATATATATATATATGAATAAAAACATTTGTAAAAATGTGTCAAGTTATTATACGTTATTTAAAGCTACTTTGCTATCTTAAATATTCAAGACTTAATTATAAATCAAAATATAGCATTTCTACCCAAATATGCATATTATCTATCACGTTCCTCTTTAAAAATACGTATGTAGCAAATAAAAGCACAGTAAATACTTAATTCACCAATAATTTAAATATACAGTGTTTCATCTCCACTATCATAATATGATGTTCTTGTTAGAAACAGACGCCAATTACGACGGTTTGGATTAACAAAGGAGCGTTGTTCTCATAAAGACAAAATTTACATAAATGAACTAATATTTATTAAGATTACAATGATACTCGTGCAGCTACATAATAATATGCCATTCTGCATGCATGAACTTTTGTTTTCTTTTCTAACTTCTTAAAAGAACTATTAATATTAAGGTCTTTTAACAAATGTTTTCAAGGAATTTCATATTATCTTAAAGAAAATAAATAAATAAATTTCCCTTCCTTTCTAATTGTGTAACCTGCTAAGAATACATTTTTTTAAGTGTTGGGTAAATAATAATATAAATCCTTATTTAATCATTTTTTTAACAAATATAATTATTAAGGTTAAGTTGTAATACTTAATATAAAAATAAATAAAAAACCATTTTATCTTCAACAAAGCGACGGATGCGGCTTATATTGAAAAGACTTAGTTTAAGCTTTGATAATTGAAGTACAATGAATTTTTTTACGAATGAATCGTAAGACCTAAATACTGGAAGTTTCTCTTTGTGTTTAAAAAAATATATTCTAATATTTTTAATCTAAGAGTAGAATTCTAGATCTTTTTTGTTTTACAATTTATATATAAACATAAAAAAACATAATATAAACAGCAAAGTCATTTTCAAATGGACTGGGCAAATAAATTGTAGTCAAATCCAAATCCAATTTCAATTTAGTTACTGTGAAATCAATTGTAGAAGGTGATCGAGATCAGGTATTAAATACCCGCTTATTTGGGATTATGGTATTCATATAATCTGATATTAGAACTATAAAAGTGACTGAAACTAATAAAAGGAATTTGGTTATTCGAATAATAAGGGCGGCTTTATGTAGTTAAAAATCTTTTTACTAAAATTATAAAAACCAAACATTTAAATAATTAGAGCACTTTGAACTTATTAATAAAAACTTATACTAAAATAACAAAAATGAAACCTTTAAATATAGATCATTTAAATAATTAGGTCAACTGAGATTAATTAATTAAACTTTTTGATAAGATTAATTAATTAAACTTTTCGGTATAACGTATTCAGATATGATAGAGATAGTAAATCTTCTAGCAAAAATATAGGCGGAGGAGTTATATGCGATAAAAATGTATAAAAATAAGAAAACAATTTTCACGGGAAGTTTTAGAAATGATTTGGATTACAATAGGTCCTCAAGTTTTTAATAGCTCAAAAAATCATGCAGTACATTGGAGTGGCTTCTGTTCCTGGGGGCTTCCAGCACTCGTATGGTATATCTTTAGTCCAAGACTCAGTGAGGTAATGATAACACATCCAAATGATCACGTTATTGTTTTAGGAGATTTCAACATGCCCAACATACAATGGACATCGCCTGAACCAGTTATTTTAAGAATTGGTACAAAAGAAAGTTTCACTACCGCTGATATCTTTTTAAATGCACTAAAGCTTAAATAAACACAGACAAAAAAAATACAAATGAAATTCCATAATACTTATATATGGAACACAGAAGAAGCTTTACTAAAATCACCGGGACAATTATGTTAGAACAAAACGAAATAAGAAGTGTACTTATCCTAACATTTTATATCTGGGCAATGAATCATATAATAGCGAATTAAATATCTGTGAAGGTTTTAGTAAGTATTTTAAAGGCGTGCTTATTAATGCAGCATCAAATTACATAGATCAAAAGTCTAATTCATCTACCTTTTCAGATGAAAATTTCCAAATTAACAAAAAATTAATAAAGCTGACATTCTAAAACAATTAACTTGCTTAGATATAAGATATATAAGGGTTCCGGTAGCGATGAAATCCCACCAGTATTTTTAAGAATTGTGCTGACGAATTGGCAATTCCTCTATTGCATTTATATACCAAATCTATAAAAGAGGAAATTTTTCCCATGAAATGGAAGGAAGCTCACATTATATATGCACATAAAAAGGGATCAAGATGCGAAATTTGTAATTATTGTCCAATATCAATTTTGAATGTTTTGAGTAAAATTATGGAAAAAATTGTACTTTGCAAAATATATCCTGTTCTCACACAAGTTATACCACATAATCAACATCGTTTTATGAAAAGACGAAGACTAATTTGGGTATATTCACAGATTAAATTTTACAAAACATGGATGCGGGACAACAGATTGAAGTGATATATACTGATATTTAAAAAGCATTTGATCGCGTAAATTACCTCATTCTAATGCAGAAATAGTATGCATTGGGAATACGCAGAGATTTATTTCGTGGGTTCATCTCACGTCTTACATTACTAATAGAACACAAGCAGTTAGAGTCGGTGGATGTCGATCTAATTACGTTAATGTACCTTCGGGTGTGCCGCAAGGACCACACTTAGGACCAGTACTTTAACATTACACACACCACACACACGCACACACACACACACACACGCACGCATACACGCACACACGCACGCACGCACTCACTCACATACGCACGCACAAACACACAAGATCTTTAAATAGGTTATATACAGATTTCACTGATATACATATCGCTCCCATTTCTACTGCGTACAAATGAGCTATAAATTTATTGTTGGTCACTTCATTCGTCAGTTCGTAAGGTTCATTCTTTGTTGTACTAATCACTTTTTTATCTAAGAAACCAGAGTTGTGGTTGCTATATTGGAAACTACAATTTCAAAAACCTTTTCAGATAAAATTAAATTTTGTTATACCGATATAAACACAGCTTTAAAATCTTTTTCAGCATCATTTACTTCTTCAAAATCCAACCTTTCAAAATATTACGTCTTGAGAGTGAATTATTATGATTAACGACTGCAGAGAGTTCAGAATTAAATAATTTTTCTATAAATTGAGGTACAATGGTTATATAACTGACTGATTTGTATTCTTCTATAACGGAAAGTAATTAATAAATAATTGTCTTAATTCGGCTATATAAATTATAAGCTAAATTTGAATAAACACAACATTACTAACGCGTTGTTGTACATAATTAATGTACATCAAAAAGTGGTGTCATAATGAAATATTCAACAAATTTTATTACCACGATGATAATAGTATTTTTCGATATCCTTATTTAAAAATTCAATAGATAGGTTTTTACCTATAACTTATCTCCTTGTCTTTTTAATTCTTGAATTGTAGGCAACAAATGAGATAATAAAGGTAAGAAGCCGTTTGTATATATGTTTTATATGTTAGATTGATATAATGCATGATTTCATTCCACTTGATGGTAAGTGGTAATATAGTCGTACGTGAAAAAAAGCATTCTCTCAGTAATAGCTTATTCAATCCCCGGCTTAAAGATATCCAATTTATAAATGGATTAAAATACCGACGCAGGCAAGTTATTGCACTGTGTCGCTATCTGGATCAAAGGCTATGAGGCAAAGCGCTTTATCCGAACAGATGGAATGTCCACGGCGTAAGAGTGGATACTTGCTGTGTGTCGAAATGTCCGATGATGGAAGGAGGATGAGAGAACTAGCCCGTGTAATTCCTGAGCACACTAAAAGACTGAGAGGCTGGGAATTCTACGCATGTGTTCGAGGCTGTGCAAATTGGCAATAACCAATTGAAGGTCGCCAATTTGCCTCGTTACTCGACTCTCAACTGAGTTCAGAGATGGAATGTGACATTTTACACCGGTCACTAAATGACAGCAGTACTCCACAAACATCCGGAGCTGAACTTTGTATATTGTTAGGAGTTGTCCCGGTGTGAATTATCGTCGGACCTTTACAAAAACGTCAAACTTTTTTGCAGCATATTGATTAGGTACATATCCCTTATGTAAATAAAGTATCTCTATTATTCGCAACAATTTCATTATCATATCACTATACCAACTATGTAGGTTATACAAGTTTTATATTAGCGACTAATTAATATACCATATGATATTTAATTGATAACTTAAATGGAATTGAAAAGTAGTAACGTAACCCGTATAACGTCATCCTTATTAAAACTTTTAATTAACATTAGCGTAGCCCTCGACTTTGTTTTCATAGAGGTAGAAAGTAGACGTGACCTACATAAGTAATACTTTGATATACGGTTGTTATAAAGTACAAACAAACATTCATATATTATAATAAACATATTTTTAATATATATATGAACTGATAATATTATTATGCGTGAATTGTCAAATTGTAACTGTATTAATTATTAAGTTAGATATTAAATACTAATTAATACAGTAAAGTTTTGTTTGTTATGAGACGATGTCAAATACATCTTTAATGACTTTCTACATATTATGATAAAACTTTCAGATACATATTTATTTGATAGGTAAGTTTGTAATTACACAATACTGGTTCCAATTTTTTTTGACTTTGACACATGCACGCCTATGAAGTTCAATAATTATTCACAGCCAAACAAATTTAAGGGTTCATGGATACAGTTTTATTTTGTAAAGTGACAAGTTGTTCACATATTTTCTATTTATTATAAAACTACGTATGTCAGTGTTAATTATACATTTCAATTTTATTTACGTATTATTCAATAAAACAATATATAATTAAAAATTATAAAATCAATTCAATGCAAAAAAAAAGGAGTCGGAACCTTTCAAATTTTAACATTATTAATTATATTTCACGAAATCTAAGAATTTACTTCATATGAATTGTAATCATTACTTAAATTTTAGTAACGTTAATAATGTAAACAATGTTGTGTGATTCGTAAACATACATACAGACAGAGACACAAAAGTAAAAAAATGGGTGATTGAGTATATATATCGATTACTTATTACACTCCCCTTCAAATTTTAAAAATTAACTCAATGTACAGAAACAGGTTATTAACAATTTTATTATATGTATAGTTTAGATATTATTACGTTTGATAAATTTTAAGTAATGTCAGTAATAGTAAACCTTTTTTTAAAATAAAGTATTGTATATATTGTAAGAACAAGCCGTTTGTTAAAGCTTTTACGGTATTTTTCTCCTTTTCTTGGAAAATAGGTATTTAACTATGACTTAACTTACTGCAGATAAACATCTTACGTGCTTAGAATGAAATGGAGTAGACCACTAACGGTATTTAAAAATTAGAACCGCTGAGTACAACTAGTTCTATTGGTTTTTAAAAGTAAAACTAAGCTTGATAAATGTTTTCAGAATTCGAAACAACTTTTTTATCTCGAACAATAAGTAAATATAATAATTGGTTTTGAATTCGTTTTCGAAAATGACGTAATGTATTTTATTACTTATTCAAAATTATGATGTAGTCCTAACTTTGTAATTATTAATAGATCTGTGGAGGCTATGTTTTGCTTCTCGGAAAGTCTAAGACTTTTTCTCCCTATTTAGGTACTCAGCAAAAATATCTATTGTAATAATATAAATTCGCGTAACAGGAGAGTTCTCTACCCAATATTGCTTTACGTAGATGATAGTGAAAAATTTTAATAGATATGCTAGGCGTTCGAGAGTATTATACTTTACGATACTATTATAATATGATATAATAGAATTGATTTTATTGTGGTGAAGTTTATAAAATTAGATGAGATCCAAAATACTCTCTACAACTGGCGCGAGAGATCATATTCAAATATTTAAATCTCAGAGTCTCATAGACTTGATCTTTTTATAAGTTATATAAGAGACTACAATCGGTTTAGTTCATAAATACAGTTCTAACCGTACTTGAGCGTTACTAATATTATTAAGAATTGTTTGCGGCCAAGAAAGAATTAAACTTTAATATTTCCGATAACAACGGGAAAACCAATAAAAGTCTTACAATAAAATAATATCACTTACTGCAGATTTTAAAAACAACGTTTATAGAGTATTGGCTATAATATTAAATGTTTTGTTTGGAAAGTTTTAACTCAAGTACTTAAAGCAGTCTTTTTATTTCTTTTAAGTTAAAAGACTACTTTAAGGTTTCTCTTATTTAAATCCTTAGCTTGAAGTTCTCCAGGAGCATTACTACAATTCAATACTTATTAATTATTATAGGACTACATATGATATTAATTTCAAATCATTTAACTAAGAAATATATGAACTATACCTTGTGCGCTGTAGCGTGTTGCGGGTGACACTCAGTAACGTTTCGTTTCTCTGTCAAGAGTTGTCGTTACAAATTATATTTTAATATTTTCATTATACAACATTAGTAATATATATTAACTGTAGTAAATTAAATTAAGCCTAATTACAATATTATAGTCTACAAATATCATCTAATAGAAAGAAAAATTAAGCAAAGTGTATATGTACTACTATAATATAAAGTCGATGCTTTTATAATAAGTTAGTGCTAGCACTCGTACTGACAGCATCGCACGGGTAAAGAAAATCCCCGCTGCGCTGATAATTGCAAACATGTTGTCACAAAAAAAAATCATTAGCAAAATTTTGATTATTGTAAAGATAAGTTCATACACGGAGTTAAACTGCACAAATGAATAACACAATTTTTTTTTATCATAATAAAGAGAACTAGTTTTATGCTCTAAGCACCGTAATCGAAAAAAATTAAATACATGACGTCCATCCCTAGTCATGTGGTGCTGACAGACTTCACCCGCACCATGCTACAGCGCACAAGGTATTGCACTACCTATATACATAAAAATATTTTTTTTCTTTTATAACAGGGATATAACAGTTAAAGTTTATATTAAGAGATCATCATATTTAAATCATTTCAATGATTTTAGAGTTCATATATAATAAGATCATAAACATTCAAACTTAATATATGTTCTTAGTAGTATAAATAAATATGGTAATTATTCCGTCTCTAAAATGTGCTTTTTGTATAAGTACAATTTTTTAATGTAGTAATTCCCTCTCCGACAAAAACTGGTCAACCTTTTGTATACATTAAACGAAATACAAAAGAATAGTTTTTATATTTTTCTTAAAAAAAAAATAAAAATTATGCTTTAAAAGTTTCTTTTAGGATACGTAGCCAAATTTTTTTTTCAAGAACAGGCATGTCTTTCCCAAATTCTGTAAAATGTAATCTTGTAAATAATTCTTAATGAGAGAGTGTAATTCAGTAAATTCATTTTAATTTTATTTTCATCAGATAATTCGGCAGAATATATATGTGATATATAAATATTCTCAAAACATTTCGTTGACAAAGTCTTATTATTATTTAGAAAATATGATGTTAAAGAACTGTAACTGTTTTTGTTTTGAACAAAACAAAAAATATAATAAAAACTATCACTGATCAGCAATATGTAACTTAAATATTGAATAAAAAATTTAACAATAGAAGAACAAGAGAAGGTTAACCAATATTAAAAATAGTGTTATTTATAACATACCACAAACCATTAACAAGTGACAATTATTATGTAATCTGTATTATTTTTCTTGTATACACCTAATGAGACATTTAAAAATATGACATGAAAACGTTAAATGTCTTCAATTTTCAAGAACTACTTGAAAAAGTATTTTGTAATTAGTTTTACTTAAAAATTGAGAAAATGTGAAAAAAAATATTGTGATTATATAACTTGAAATTATACAATTTATTAATTTAAATTATATAAATTATATAATTAAAAGTTATAATAAGAAAAAATATTGTTATATTTCACATAGATTCAAGTTGATAGGAATACTTAGTCTTTGGTCAAAAGTAATTAAGTGCACTTTTCTCCAGATGCAGCAATAAGTGGTAGACGTTTAATTCCTTACAATATTTTTGCTCAATCATGAACTTATAAATAATGCAAATAAGATACTTACAGGTTTCAGCGCTTATATCGCTTCTATTATATTCTTATAACAGAAAAATCAATGTTTATTTATGAGCACGCTTTGTGCTTTTACAATTTTATAAATAGTTCATTTGTTTTCAGTAATGCATTTTAAACAACATGAATGATAAGCATGTTCTTGAGGAAGACGGAGATCTTTATTTAAATTTAGAATTAGAATGTACCACATAGTACTTCAGTAGTGAAACAACTGGGATGTTCAAACAAAACAGTAAATTTTCATTACAAAGCGATACTCTCAGTCGGGTTTAAGTGCCCACAGCACCATTAAAAGCATTAAATTGCAGAGCTTGCAGATTGTACTTCAACAAGGCATACAACGATACATTTGCCTTTGCATGGATACTTATTTTATTTTATTGATATTCGTAAAACAAATTTTTTATATGAAATGAAATTATTTTGACTCAAAAAAACGAAAAATAAGAACTGTAGATTAATCCCACGTGAATTATTGAAAGTTAACAAATATAGAAAATTCGTATCTCTTTTTTTAAATTAGGATGTATTTTGATTTCAACAGCCTCGCGAGTCATTCTAAAAATATATCTGTGGTCACCACCCAGGATCTTTGGCTTACTAAATATAAGATAATAGTTGGGTTTATCTATAGTAGGTTTAAATATTACGGTCTAAGTCTACCGATGTATGTACAAACCATAACCACAATGAGGTTTACACCTGGACATGTTACTCTTAAACGATCTTAAAAATTGGCTAATTTTTTTATGTGGCTCATAAAAAAAATTGCCAATTCCTAATTCCTTGTCTTAGAAACGGTTTCTGTCTTTAAAATGTTGCTTCTTCTGTAAGTAACCCTGTGAAAAAAGGGCCGTAAATCATTTGTAACGTGAGATTCTAATAAAATATAATATATGATATTTAAACGTGGAGTACTCTGGAAAATAAAAGAAAAGACTAATACTTTAAACTTACAATGACACACTGACACATGACTGATATCAAATAAAATATAAATATAATTTTCTTGACATAGAAAATTTTTGTTAAAATTGAGTCTTCTGACGCCTCAATGTGGACAGTAAAGAACTAATTATAATTGAAAGGAAATCATTTTGACCGATATTATGTATTACACATAAAATTATGCTACAAAAAACAATGTGTGTTTTTGAACGCTGCGATGTGTTAAAAACACCAGAATCCATATGAACTATTTTAAAAAACTTCTCTTCATTCGTAACAGTAGGTATGTAAGGTGTTAAAAAAATATAATAATTAAAAAAAAACATTAATATACACATTTATTAATCTTTTTAAGTAACATTTGCGGATAATTAAACAACAACATCTTATACCTGTAACACGATCTCTATCAAGTAATTACTGTTAAATAAAACAAGTATGTTGTTAAAAATTAAACAAGCGGAAGAATCCTGGGATTGTGTTACCTTAAATTTCTTCTATTTCTGGAGTTTACTCAATTTATCTACAAAGAGGACCCAAATTTAAACCAAATATATACACAAAGTAAAAAACATTTTGTTTTGTCTATTTAGTTAATTAAGTCTTTGTTTTAATCGACTAATTTTAAATAATAGTATACACAAAAATATATATAGGTATAGTATTTTCTTAGATTTTCACGAGTACACATTTCAAATAAAACTATTTTTACGAATTAACACTCGCGTATAATTTGTACACACACTTACATCTCGTCTACCCGTGACCACGATAACTGCAAAGTATTCGAAACGTCGGGTAAAAATTAAAAATGTAACCAAATTATACGCGAGTTTCAATCCGTGAAAAAATAGTTTTATTTGATATATATAGGTATATTTAAAATCAACACCTTATTTTATTTATATCAATAAATACTCATCACCTTTGAAATGCTTTTTAAATGCATGAAATATTTTTCGTTGATTTACAAGATGGATAATATTATTGTATACCTTCCTTTTTTCATCGTTCTATGAAATTGTAAATGCATTATTAGTAACCTTTGTTTTAGTAAAGATATATTTAAAGGAATAACATATCTTAACTAAAACAAAATATTAATGTACTGATTTACTGCATGCCAGCGACTTCTCTTACGAGATGTAGATATGATAAAAGAAATCCATTTGTGTAAAAACATCATTGTGAGCGGATGAATTAAGCTTTTGTTATAAAGTTTCATTTACAATTATATTTAGCCAATGTAATGTACATAGGATATTTAACCAATGTAATGTATTTTATTTAACTTTAATACTTGCGTCAAAGAGGAAAGATAACGTGAAGGAAAATAAATAGAAAAGATTTTTTGAGATTGCAGTAGAAAATAAATAATTTAAATTAGATAATTTGTTGAACCAAAACTGGTCCTTGCAGGGGCAATGAAGTAACATAAACATGTATGTTTAGAGGCGACATGAATAATTACAGGTGCCCCCATCGGAAAAGTTATTTGTAAATTGCCATTTACCATTAATATTTTTTTACGTCTCATATGTTCAAAACAAAATATTTTAAAATAATATCTGATTAGATTGGACACATAAAGCCAACAAACGTAACAAAAGTAGATTATTTTATCCATTTTTTTTTTATTTCTTTGTTTTGTTATTATAAGACAAAGTAAATGTGCCCTTTGGTTTTTACATTTGTATTTTTAAATGGGAAAGGGTTAACGTATTCACTTTTAGACTCATATATAATCTCCAAGTAAAGTGCTTTTCTAAGGTGAAAATTATAATATGAGTCAATAAAAATAATGTTTATAAAATATAATGATTAATTTTACTAATCTCAAAATAATGACATTGTGTTATATTTAAACTGGTATTAATGACGCGATCTGAATACTCAAGTGAACACATAAAATATTATTTTATTAATACTTTTAATATTTTAGATATATAAATAATTTTCATTTTTCCTCGTTAGTTTTGTTGAATTATTTTGAAAAACTACTTACTATGCTATTTCAATAAAACTTATTTACGAATATAACTAGAGTTTATTTTTTAATTTTTTAATTTTAACGTTTCGAGTGCTTTGCAGCAAACATGTTCGCGGTACGGTCTACTGGTCTCTATGTTTATTTGTTGTAACGTTTTTTTTTAAATTTAAGGTGTTTTAAATTTTACCTTATTTCTTAAATCATTAAGGAGACCTCGTTAACGATCTTATACAATATATTTTTGTGTTCTATAAGAGGTTTTGTGTGTCCACGTTTAACGAATGTGATAATCCATTTATCGTATTATCTCATGACAATGAAATAAAATTAATTCATTACATTACACTCTTAATCAAGAATTAATTATATTAAATTATCCTGATATCGGGAAAGACTTCTTGTAAAAATAAACAATGCTTTGTTTCCTTAGGAAAAGTAATCTCTTGTATTTCTTTTTTTTTTTTTTTTTTTTTTTATGGAAAAGGAGGGCAAACGAGCATGCGGGTCACTGATAAAATGTGATCACCGCCGCCCATGAACTCTTGCAACATCCGTAGACTCACAAGAGCGTTGCCGGCCTTGGAGATAGGAATGAACGCCTTTTTTGAAGGTACCCATGTCGTATCGATCCGGAAACACCGCCGAAGGAAGCTCATTCCACATCTTTGTGACACGTGGAAGAAAGGTACTTGCAAACCGCACAGTAGAAGAACGCCATGCATCCAGGTGGTAAGGATGGTAATGAAGGCGGTGACGTGCTGTGCGGTGATGAAATTCGGCGGCAGGCATCAGATTAAATAGCTCTTCGGAACACTCCCCGTTGTAAATGCGATAGAAGACGCACAAGGAAGCCACGTCTCTACGCAGTGCCAAAGAGTCCAGCCGTTCACAGAGCACCGGGTCCCCGACAATCCGTACGGCTCTCTGTTGTACGCGGTCAAATGGTAGAAGCTGATATTGGGGTGATCCGGACCAGAGATGAGAACAGTACTCCATATGTGGCCGGACCTGCGCCTTATAGAGCGCAAGTCTTTGGCCAGCATTGAAATACTGCCTCGCTCTATTGATCACACCCAATTTCATCGAGGCCAACTTGGCCTTGCTCTCCAAATGACCACGAAACCGACAGTCGCTCGAAATGTCGAGTCCCAGTATTCTGATACTTGGCGAGGCGGTGAGGGGTGTGCTCTCGAAGAGTGGTGATACGACAAATGGGGTTTTCTTGGTGGTAAACGCGCAAACCTGTGTCTTTTGGGGATTAAACTGGACGAGGTTCAGTTCACCCCATTCTGAGACCATCCCCAGGGAGGTCTCTATAGAAGACACAAGTTTCTTTCGACACTCGTCGACGTTTTCCCGAGAGAGACCTGCACGGCCGGAATATACCGCATCCCCAGTGCTGTCATCCGCATAACAATGTATGTTGGAAATATCCAACATATCATTGATGTGCAGGAGAAACAGGGTTGGGGATAGCACACAGCCTTGGGGTACACCAGCGTTCACGGGCTTGGGGTCCGAGCAAAAACCGTCGAGAACGACCTGTATGCTCCGCCCAGTGAGAAAGCTGGTGATCCACTTGCATAAACTCTCGGGAAGCCCATAGGAAGGAAGCTTCGAAAGAAGCCCCTTGTGCCATACACGATCGAAGGCTTTCGCCATATCCAGAGCAACTGCCAGACCCTCTCCCTTGCTTTCAATAACCGCAGCCCAACGGTGTGTGAGATATAACAGAAGATCACCAGCCGATCGACCATGGCGAAAGCCATATTGCCGGTCATTGATCAACTGGTGATCCTCGAGGTACGCGAGGAGCTGACGGTTTATGATATTCTCCATTATTTTGGAGAGAAGAGAGGTGATGGCGATAGGTCTGTAGTTAGCCGGATCCGAGCTATCACCTTTTTTAGGGATCGGATGGACAAAGGCACACTTCCACGAGACCGGGACTACGCCTTTGAGATAGGAGTGCCGAAATAAACGCGTTAGCACTGGAGTCAACTCAGGGGCACACGTTCGTAGCACCAATGGGGAAATACCATCCGGCCCACTCGACTTATGAACATCCAAGGAAAGTAGAGAACGACGAATGGTTTTTTGCCGGAAAATTATTTCCGGCAATGAACTCTGACACCGCTGGATGGTAGGCGGTGTTTTCCCTTGGTCGTTCAAAGTCGAGTTTGAGGCAAAAAGAGTGCCCAAGAGATCGGCTTTCTCTTTTGCCGTATGGGCCAGAGAATCATTCCCCGTGTGCAATGGCGGTAGGGACGGCTGGCAAAAGTTACCCAGAGTGGCTTTAGAAAGCGCCCAGAACTTGCGCGTGCCTGGTGGGTACCTTGCCAACTGATCCCCAATTTTGACGACATGCTTGAACTTTGCTCTAGCGATTTGCCGTTTGAAGAATCTGGAGGCACGATTATATTTCCTCTTCAGAACTCTAGAGTTCGGATCCCTTGTGACTATCGATTTAGCCCAAGCCCGGTACGCCTGCCGTTTGCCGGCTGCTGCAGCCCTGACAGACGCATCAAACCAAGGCCGCGATCTGCCACCAAGTGGTACCACAGAGCTTGGAACGAATAGTTCCATGCCCTGTAGCATCACATCAGCTACAGCCGCAGCGCAGTCACTGGGATCATCGGAAGAGAAACAAATCGACCCCCATAGGTAGGATGCAAAGAAAGACCGCATTCCATCCCAATCTGCTGACTTGTAGTGCCAAACGCCACGGGTCGCAGGTGTTGTGCGAGCCGGACGTTGAAGTGGCACTACACTCCGTACCAGGCAATGATCGGAGGACCCAAGGGGGGCCTCAACAATAACCTGGTACTTTCCGGGATGTGTAGTCAGCAGAAGATCCAACAAAGAGGGCATGTGGCTGTCCACGTCTGGTAGACGGGTGTGCGTCTGAACCAACTGGGACAAACCATTTGCCAGAGCAAAGTTAAACACAGATCTCCCCGCGTAGTCAGTGGAACGCGACCCTAGCCACTCGGCATTGTGCGCGTTGAAGTCCCCGAGGACTATGACTTCAGCTGAGGGAGTCTGTGAAAGCAGTTCGTCAATCTTCGCCTGAACATGGCCCAACAGTTGCTCCGTTTCTGCATTACCACTGTGGGACCTGTAAAGGCACGCGTAGACTCTGACACGATCGTCCATGTCCACGCGCAGCCAAAGTAAAGACAGATCCCGACCTTCAAAAATCTGGAGGCGACGGTAGCAGATATCCTCCCTCACGAACACAGATACCCCGGCATGTGGTATAAAATGATGTTCAAGTTTATACCCGGGGTATGAAAGGTACGCTGTGTCGATCGGTGGAGATATCTGCGTCTCCGTCAAAAACAACAAGGCCGGCTGCGCCGTCTCAAGGTGGTAGTGGACGGCGTTTAGGTTAGAGTGAAGTCCCCGGATGTTGCAAAAATCCACATTTAAAGTGGAGCGGGGTGCCGCTCTGTTTCCTTGTCGTTTGCCCTCTGTAAACACAAAATGCGATACTTTGCCCGCCCCAGATACGACGGGCTGCCCGAGCAAAATCGGAGAGTGGTTTCCCCGATTTTGCTCGGGGAGGGATTCTCCGGCTTCATGAAAGCCGGTACCCTCCTGGGGTATATTTATTTTAGTAACCGCATTCATGTTTAGGCGGAGGAGAGGGGAGGGGGGGGAGTTGGGCTTCCGGAAGCTCTCACTCACCGGACGGAACATAACCAAATAAGTTTGGTTACTTCACGCCGATCTTTTGTGAGAGGGTGGTCCTTCCCCGGACGAGCCAGCCCAATACGAGCTGTAGTCAGATGACTACAGCTAGGCTCTACCACCTAAAAAATTATTAATTTCGTTTAATGTACAAGAGGCTAAGCAGTTTTTGTCGGAGAGAGAATCACTCAATGGAAAAAAAACATACCTAAAAAGCTATACTCTGAAGTATATTTTAGAGACCGACCAGTTCTAGTGCCCATATTCTTTAATCTAGTAAATAAGTTTGAATGTTTATGGCCAATTAACACAAGAACACATGTATTATGATTTACAACTATACTATATATAAATTTTATCTTTATTCACGCCTTAATTTAAACTTTAACTATTTATAATCTCCCAATCTCCCGCGAACACTACATGCTTACAAAAAATACAACGTTTTATTTTTTTTTTATAGAAAAACCTTTTTCATACACTTCTTTGTTATCAACATTCTTTGAATCATCTAAATGTCTTGAACTTTTAATATAATATGAAGTCCTACACAAATAATTAAGTATTGAATTGTAGTAATGTTTCTAGAGAAGTTTAAGTTCCAAGGATTTAAAAAGACATACTTCAATATTAGCAATGTTTTAACTAAAAATAAATAGTTTAAAATAAAAAGACAACTTCAAATTCTGTTGTCAATATTATACAATACTCTCTCAACGTTGTTTTAAAATTCTGAAAAGTGTTATTGTCTTGTTGTAAGATTTTTATTGGTTTTCCGATTCTTATCGAAATTATTAAAGTTTAATACTTTCTTGGCAACAAAAAGTTCTTAATACTGTTAGCAAAGCTCAAATAGAGTTGTTACTATTTACTCTCCTGTGATGTCTATATTATAATTTGGTAAAATTAAAATAGTATTATTTTTTTTGTGGATAATAATAATAATAATAATAATAATAATAATAATAATAATAATAATAATAATAATAATAATAATAATAATAATAATAATAATAATAATAATAATAATAATAATAATAATAATATACTTTATTGTACAACCGGATCATACAAAAATATAAACATTAAAAAAAAAACAGAAATAACAACATGGTACAAATTTGGCGATATACTATTATTCCAAAAACGATTCTTATGGCTTCATTGGCTGGAATTCATAAAAAGATCAAGTCTCATAATCTGTGAGTGAAACATTTTAATATAGTATTGCTGGCAACTCGGAGAGATTATGTTGATACTCATCGGTTTTTATAAGCTTTTTAACAATTAAAGCGATTCTCCATAAAACATGTGGATGATAAAGTATATTGCTCTCAAATGCCTAGGAAACCGATAAATGTAATCAATCAACCTCTCCGGTAAAAACTCACCGGTTATTCTCATATGTCAGTTATTTAATAAATTTCCCAAGTTTTATAGTATAGAAAAGTTCTTTCTCTCCTTCCAAAAAGCAATAATAATAAGCATATCTTCCACAGTTGTGTTTATTTATTTTAAAAAAAGGGTACCCAATTTTAGTAACATGTATGTAATTTCACAAGTTTAAACACATGCTGTGTTCAATTTTAATTGATTACGCATTTGAATTAACATTCTTAAATAATGTAAGTTTAGGTGATCCTAATAGATCATAAATCGAAATAAAATAAATGTTATATGAACTGCTTAATCAAATCGAAAACAATATAATTACAACGTTAGGACAAAATCATGCACATTTTAAATAAAATAAATTAAATGACAAAATCTGCAGTAAGTTAAGTCATAGTTAAATACCTTTTTTCCAAGAGAATGAGAAAAAAACCGTAAAAGTCCTCACAAACGGCTTGTTCTTACTATATATATAATACTTGATTTAAAAAAAAACTATTATTGACATTGCTTAAAATTTATCAAACGTAACAATATCTAATCTATACATATAACAAAATTGTGAATAACCTGTTACTGTACATTGAGTAAATTTTTAAAATTTGAAAGGGAGTGTAATAAGTAATCGATATATTTACTTAATCACGCATTTTTTTACCTTTGTGTCTCTTTCTGTATGTATATTTGTTTACGAATCACACAAAATCTACGAGACGGATTTTAATCCAATTTGATAACTTTTACTTCAGAAAAATGTCTAATTTTTACGGAACGTACGATCCATAAATTAGTTCTGATTTCCAAAATTAGATGGCGCTATCGTTTTGTTTTTTCTAAACTATCAGCAACTGACTTTAAAATACTCGGGAGGCTTAAATATTAAATCGTATATATTAAAATTAACCATTTACGAAAGGATAAAAAACATACATAAAATTTTGTGTATTCTAGTATTGATTATTAATATTACTAAGAATTTAGCCACAATCAATATTTAATTTTTGAATATAGCCACAATCACAATTAAGTTTGTATACACCGGCACATTGTAAGGGACTGCTAGTCTTAAACGGTCTCAAGTATCGGCTCACTTTTTGACGTGGTTTATAAATTGACCTTACAGAAAGCTTCTTTAAGATGTTGCCTATTCTGTCAGTAACCCTCTTCATAAGATAGAGGTGCTGGTTGCAGCTCAACTGTGGTTGGCTTCGTATGTGTTTCTGTGACGCTGGCAGGGCACGGGCAGCTTGTTGTTGATAAGGTATGCCCGACATGCTGAAACTCATCCTCTAAGTGTTCAGCGTCGCAGAGGTGTTGTGCTCTCTGAAACAAAGATTTTCCAAAGGTAAGCTAACTGGCCACGGTGGTGGTTGGATTAGATTGACCATTGAGATACCTATCAGTATATGAGGATTTCCTATACACAGTGTGACCTAATGTATTGTCAGGATTTTTGACAACTAAGATATCAAGGAAAGTTAGAGAATTATTAGCCTACAATTCTATGGATTTTAATATTATAATGCTTTCTAAGATTTACACGAGTACTACACATTTCAATCAAACTATTTTACGGATATAACTCGCGTTTATTGTTACATTTTTAAATTTATTTGGTGGGACACCATTATCTTGTCTTACCGCGAACACGTTTGCTGCAAAGTGTCATCTACGTACCGTTTATATACCTTAGGTAAAACCGTTGCAGAGCGAAGAACCATTGCCTCGAAGCCCTCCATTTAAATGTCGGCAACAACTTGAGACTCAGGAGAGTCCATTGCTATTCCATCAACGTGCATGTAGAATTCATCATTCCACATCAAATAGCCAGGTGTTAGGCAACGTTTAAATAGTTCTGCATATTCTATAGGCATGTTGTTATCCTCTAACTTTCTTTTGATGATTTCCATGCAGTCAAACACAAATTACGTTTGCGGCAGTCAAAAGATAGAAAAAAGCCGAATAATTATTGATTATTTATTAATTATATATTAATATAATAATTATCTTAAAGCTTAGGACTGCTTCAATCGATGGGGGAATAAAGAGTAATCAAAAAATATTTCAATTAATAAAGTAAAAAGTAAAACAATGTAAAACTTAGAACTTAAAACAATGGGGTATTGAAAAGCTAATGCGGGGAACTCGCGGGGCGGTCGCCTGGAAAGCTCCCATCAGTTTGGTTCGTCAGTATATTCGTGGAATAAGGGTTCCGTAACTCACAGGTAAATAATGACTATACATCAAAACTAACCATAATGTCACTGTTTGTTTAGTACTAAGAAAAGTGACCTCTTTATTGTTGTATACATCTTTAAGAGCTAGTGCTTCATCACGATCACTTCATCATATAATCTAAGGGTATTCTGAGTTGAATTGTTACTTGTGATGAATCTTGTATGACTGTGGAATATGTTCGTCAAATAGGTTGTACCCGAGAGAGGCGGCAGCCATGCCATGTCCCAAACATAAATTGAGATAAAAAAAGGATGCTTTTGAGTGTAAGATGGACCTGCGACGGAATTATTCAGTATTCGTCTTAAGACGAGTACTATTCTTAAATATTAATATATTTTTTACAGAATTGTTCATTTATTAAGTTAAATAAAACATATAACACGTGAATGTTTGAGGATTTATAATAAATTGTCCTAAAGATTATTTTAATGTAGAAAAAAAACTGTAGAACAATTATAAAAAGTTATAATAGTAAAGTGATTACAAAAAAGTCAAACGGTACTTAAAGCATTCCCCAGATAATATTTATTTCAGTGCCAGAGAATTGGGATTGCATTTGAAAATGGGATGAATATATTTATTTATCTGTTAACCTTAACATTATTCCATGTTCACAAAATAATATACATATGTACATAAGTAAATGAAATGAAATTTCTTTTTAGATGGTTTTTTAACAGATCACTTCCACATGCTTTTTAGTAATTGAAGTGATTTATACCATTTATTTATTTTAACTTTGTCACACTCGTCTTCTAATAGATATTTTTATAAATTAACGAATAAATTAAAGCTTAAATTACATATAGCGATGCCAATTAGCGCACCAATTAATTTATATTACGACACTTTTAATTAGATTTTCAGTAATAACACCATCGCTTAAGATGATTTATAATTTAATTTCTAAAACGTATTTTGATAAATGAATATTTATTTTTGTATCATTAAATAATGTAATGGAAGTTCTAATTAGTTTAGTGATGTATTAGAGTTCACAAGAAACATGCTGTCATCTTTCTTATTTTGGCTGAAATGTAGACTTTCCAGAAAATATTTGATCTGATGCCTGCCGCCGAATTTCGTCACCGTCACCGCCTGCATTTTCGTCCATACCACCTGGTCGCGATGCGATGGCTATTTTCTCTTGTGCGTTTTTCAAGGACTTTTCTCCCACGTACTACAGCGATGTGGAATGAACTCCCTTCAGAGGTGTTTCCAGATCGATACGTCATGGGTACCCTCAAAAAAGACGTTTACTCCAGTCTTTGGAGGTAACACTTTTGTTACTATCAAAGGTAACGAGGGCCAGCAACGCTTTAGTGAGTGTTCGAATGTTGCAAGAGTTCCTGGGTTGCGGTGATCACATTTGACCAGTTACCCGCATGCTCATTTGCACTCCTTTTAAATAAAAAAAAAATACGCTGACCATGTTCTTAAACTGATCTAATCTGAGGATGTTTATAAAATGAATGGAGAGTTCATTATTTGCTCAAACTCTTGGCTCCGACTCCACTTTAATGCATGATAATGCACGTTCACTTACAGCTTTATTGTGGCAAAGGAAAACGACGGGGTATTGCCCTGGCATGTACAGTCTCCGGACTCAAGGTGATCGAGGACGCATGGGACATGCTCCAGAGACATGTTTTAGAGGACTGAGATTTGTGGCATGCAGCGAAAAGATTTACTTAAATTTCATTATCTACTTTTGCCGTAAGATAACATCATCAGAGTCAGCGATTGCATGGATAATAAATGCCGACCAGTTTGAACAACAGAGGAGGTCACACGTAATATTAAATTATCCAATTCTTTTACAATAAGTTAATTTTATTAATATTTTTTTTTTTAATTAGACTTAGATTATATTATACAGAAGGCATAATATTGTTTATTAACGTTATTAGAAAATAATAAATACTATTGTATACTTAAATAATTAAATAAAAACTTTATATCATAAACAATATTATAAAATTCAAATTTTCTTTTCCCATCTACAATGCTTAATTAGTACTTACAATTTTCTACCTTTAAATGCTTTTCTAAAATTCATTTTAAAGTTTTTCTATTTCAATTTCAATTAATATTATATTAAAACAGACCATCAAGTCGAGAAATTGCTTCCGTTTGAGACGAGACAGAATTGTAAGATGGATTTAATATTGTTAACAAATTAATTATCAAACCAGAAACTCCAATCTGTTTTACAAGAACTCTTTTACTGCTTTGTAAATCTTTTGATTATTCTCTTAAATTTACAGAACAACATTGTAGGCAATTATTAATTAAGATTATCGACAATATTTAAACAAAAAATTAACATACTTTTTCAGTTAACACTTAAAACTGTTTTTTATACGCAATAATTTCTAAATTTTAAATTCTTTCTTTGCAATAT
The DNA here is from genome assembly GCA_959347415.1 of Mechanitis messenoides. Classification (NCBI taxonomy): domain Eukaryota; kingdom Metazoa; phylum Arthropoda; class Insecta; order Lepidoptera; family Nymphalidae; genus Mechanitis; species Mechanitis messenoides. The sequence continues at coordinate 10,919,788 of OY365771.1, forward strand.
TTTTTTGTACATACTACATATATATACATATATGTTTCATATATTCCGATAGAATGTATTTATATTTATTTGTTTACGGATAAGAATCTTACAAAGTTTGTTATAATTTACGATAGATGTTTGAGCTAAAGATTATGTTATTGATATAAGTCATAGTTGGGCGAACAAAGTAATTAGTATCTAACTGTCAAATATCAAGATCTACTTGATTACCTTTTTTTGAATATTGTTGCATCTACTAAAAGAAATTTTAAATTTAATTATTGCCTTTCACAAACTAAATATTAAACAATTATAACTTATTTATTTGAAATAAAAGACTCTATATTGCAATATTTAAAATGTAAAATAAGTGTATGTAATAGTATTCACACGGCTTTGGTATATTTACCAAATTATAATATATAAAAATATATTGAATCAAATTAACATACAATCAACGGCAAAGTCATTTTTTTATTTAATATAGGCCTAGTTTATTATTTTCCTCACACAACACGAATATTTCTTTATCCATTAATATATATATATATATATAAGTACGATATTATACTATAATTATATGAGGTAATTGACCCATATAATTCGAATATATAATAATTTCTATATTTAATCAGCGTCGTCTGACCTGTTTTTGAAATGTTCTACATAATATTCTCGGCTGCTTAAATAAAAAATAATAAAAACTTACTGACACTGTTACCTTCTTTAATTAGCGCGTCAATGCGCCATTACACCGCAAAGAAACAGTTTCTTTTATACTGTATATATATATAATATAGGTTATAGGTTGTCAAATATGCATTCTCTATGTTAGTCTATACGTCCAAGAAATGAGGGTTATAAAGAAAGACATCCAATCAATTGTAGTTACGTTTTATAAAATCTGAAATAAATTTTCAGAAACTTATGAAGTGAAAATTCATTGCTTTCATCATAAAATTTATTAGCTGCATGCTAACTAAGAGAAAAAAAATAAGATTCAAAGAGGTATAGCACTGGTTTCGACTATATTTGATTATCTGTTTTTAGTTTGACAATAATTGTAAATATATTGTTATTTTTTATTATATGGTAATAAATATACTCTCATTTCATGATATTACGGCGTTCTAAAACTATACATACCTATTGGATATGATACTACATTTATTAATTATTTTGTCACATTATATTTCATTTTCAATGCGATAGAGTTTGACGAATGATAATATTGTTTTAAAAGATGTTTTAGCTTAGAAAACTTAATAATAATATGTCTGAAATGTATTTATTTGGATAGTAAATTGTGATATGTTAATATTAATTAGTTAAACTACAAGAATATATCATAAATATAATATAACTACAACTGTAACAATCCTTTTTTTGTATATTATTTATTTTTTACTTATTGCTATGTTAAATACATGAAATACCTGTGAATAAGTATTTTTATCTGTGTATGTGTAAAATTTGAGTGAATATTTAAACTTTGTACACAAAACTAAAAGTTACAATTTATCATTATCTTTGTCCATAAGAAGATATTTTTAACTAATATAAACCGAACTCCAGCAACTGGTTTATGTTATATTTGATATAAGTTTATAGTATATTATATGGTGGAATGGATATAAGTGAACATCGTTAATTTCGCTTTACAATAAAAAACAAGATGTTCTTAGCTAACTAACAGTTTGTTATCATACCTTTAAAAGTCACCTAATTCATCTTAGGATAAAATCATTTGCATAAGAAAATGGAAAAATGGCACTGAAACAGAACGACACTGATTATGATAGATAGATTAGTATTTGTGGATGTTAGTCTATCTAAAAAATGTCTTGATTTAAATGAAAATGTTACATTTAGATTTAAATTAAACTAACAAAATACAAACATCTGAATCCAGCAACCTTAATCATCTACTTCAAATACAATTACTTAAGTAAATGGAGTTGTTTCGCTACATCTTTACCTCCTACCTTCGTAAATCAATAAGATAAATTTGTATTCAAGTATCAACAGTATTCAAAAGTAAATATTGATGAATTGGATTTCAAGATACCAGAGATAATATTGACTTTAAGACGCAAACTAATTATTACGGCAAGGATTTAAATATTTACATTGCTATTGTCAAATTAAAAACATATATGGTATACTAGGAGCGCGAACCAGACCTCAATATTGTTCGCGAATCGCGAATTTCGCGATCGCAAAATCTCTGTATGTGTTAGCATATTTAGCCAAGGGAGGTGCAAAGAGCACCGAAGTTGCATTTACAAAACATTTATACATTCTGTCCTCAACTATTTGTCAAGATAAAAAAAAATATAAATAAAAAGAAATAATTCTGAAAGCTGTTAAAAAAAATTGGCATGCGTATGTCATTGTAAAGCTACATTTTTTCGCGGAAATTTTTGTGTTTATTCCTCAACGACATCGAATATTTGATATTTTTAAAATCACCAGCAGACTGATGTCTATCAGTGTGCAGAATTTGGAAATTTTCGGATATACCGTTTTTGATTGATGCTTGCACAAAGGATACAGAAAAGTCACTCATAGAGAGACTCAATAAATATATAAATAAATAACACATATGCATTCCTCTAAGATCAATGCTTTTCTGATTCCTCTAGTACTTTGAAAACACTGAACACCAAGTTATCCACTGTCAAAAAATAAATTATCAAATCGTTTATGTAAGATAATATTATATAAAAATTGCATGACTTTTTACTGTATTCAGAAAAACTAAATTTAATGTTATAAATACGAAGCTTTTTTAGGAAATTATATCGTAAATAATGTCAAATAACTCAGGCGGTCTGTTAAAAAGCTCATGGATTGTTTCCCTAAATTTATATTATATTTTTGGAGTTTACCCAATTTATTCACAAAGAGTACTCAATTCAGCTACTTATGAAATTTCGAGTTGAATATACGAGTATATAAACAATGTGAATATTTTTTCATATTTAAAAGATAAATGAGTTTTTATGTTATTTGGTTCTCCTCTTATTATTAATGTTTTGTAATAAATTCCAAATATCAAATTAGATATATTTTTATGATCAACCTTAAAACAGTCTATAAATTATAATTATAAATTATAAGACTTACAAATAACATCAGTGTTTTTGTATTAATATATTACTTTAAATAATTATATAAATACTATATATATATTATATAAATAATATCCAAGAAGTTACCTTGTATCCGAAATTATTTTAATGATTATACTATGAGCAGACTTGAATACAAAAGAATCCGATTGACATAAGAAAGTAAAAAGAACTATTTTTATTTAAGTAATTTTATTTTTTGTGATTATGGTTTATTGGAACTGATGTAAATCTGAATTTAACTATAACATGTAGAGCAGGATATTTTTGAGATAGACTAACATCCAAAAATACTAAACTATAGATAGTGTATTGCCACCACATGTCGTTTTTGATACCAATGATTTTATTTCCTCTTAGAAGACCTAAGGTTAGCGTTAGGTAGCTCGTGTATACATGCTATAAGTAGAAGACTTTTAGTTTCTTACTATGAAAAGAAATAAAAGATATTCAATCTAAAAAAAAATTATTAGCTTTAATATTGCCTGTCATGTCATCAATAATATTGAAAAAACAGTTGCTGCTGTTTTTACCAAATATAGCTACGAACTATCTCTTGGAACAAGATTAGCGAATGAAATAAATCTAATTTAAATTGGTTCTTCACTTCGTTGACTATGACGCCACATACAAACACACAAATACAGAAATATACAATATATAAAGAAACGTTAAAGTTACAACACTTCTCGTTGGATAAAAATAATTTTGAATTCAAATTAAATGAATAATATTAATTAGTGAAACTCGTTTAGAATTGTACAGTAAAAATTGCACAATGGAAACTGTAATTGTTTTTCTTTCATAATTGGTTTCGTTTGGAAATAGTTGTATTATTTACAAAGGTTTTTAATATTATTTTGGAGTTGAAACTATTGTAAGATAATTATTAAACAACTCATTACTGAAACATGACTAACAAAGTTATGACATCAAAACGAAAGTATTATTTAAACTGCTTATAGAATTCTTTTAAAATTAGTGTTGCGTTTTGGTGTTTGTTTTTAAATTATATTTTAATAGTCAGAGGTTGAATTCAAAGAACAACGATAACCATAAAACTTTATTGCTGTTGACTGATTTCTTTTAAAATAACGTTAATTGCATTAATTATTCTATAACTAAATAAACAAAAGGCTCCATGTTTATTTATATTCCATAAGTAAAACCAAAGACTTTTATAATATGTTTATGAAATGGTATTTTTTTTATCTAAAAGTATTTATATATTATGACAACATAGAGAAGTTTGAGTCTCTTTGAAGTCGTCACTTGGTTTCATTCTTTAAATAGGTAGTCTATCAATACAGTAGCAGCCTAATATTGCTCGTTTTGTACCTACAAAATAAAAGAGTAAGAAAACAATTGAATTTAAATTCTATCCACTCGTGTATAAACAAAATTGTGACAATTTATATTTTTGTTGGCACCTTTTCAACGTCATTTTAAAAAGTCTGAATACAATGTGGTTTTGAATTGAAAAATGTATCGTTTAGCTATAATTTATATAAATAAACAAATAATAACAAATATAAATACTTAATAATAATATTTTTATAGACATAAATAGCTTGAACATTAGTACGTCTAGAGCGTAGCCTATTAAAAGTGTTTCAGGTAGTTGATTAATGCTGGTTGGCTCCATTTTTAAATTACGACTTTAAAGCTTGCAGAAGTGTCCCGGAGTTTTAGCGTGCTTTTAATAATGTCTACTCGGATCTGAGAATTTGTGCCGTTGGTTGATTGCCGGTGTTTGAAATCCGTCAAATTGACGAGTCCCGTAAACCTAGTGTTAAAGGTATATCTGGCGCAACAATGTCTATTATCAGTTTAAGTATATCATATAAAACGAAATTAGTTGTTGGGGTAATTAATGTATACATGTATACATGTGATAGATGTAAACAAATAGATGTATACATTTTGTATTTTTTGCTACAGACATATTTTGCCAGCCAAGAACATATCATAAATAATAAGACAGACTTTATGATATTTAATCTGTTATGTATACAAAGCACGTTCTTAATAAATCGTACGCTAATATTTCGTATTTGCTATTTATCTGTTTGTAGCCATATTTCATAAGACCTAGTATTTAATTCGGTGATGTGTACACGTTTCCTCTTTTGTTGAATTTAAGCGATTTAAGCAATTTTAATTTCTACTTTTTAACATTATTAATTGAGTTTAGCTCTCTATGAGAGACTTTTCTGCATCATTCAAAAACGGTATATACAAAAACTTCCAAACTTTTGCACACTAATAAGTCTGGTGTTGGTTTTAAAAAAAAATATTCAAATATTCGATTTCGTTGAGGTATAATCACGGAAAACTAAAATCCCATAGACTACAATAAGAAAAGTTTTTCTCGCGAATATTTAGCTTTATAATGACATGCGCGTGCCGAATTTTTTTAACAACTTTTTGGAAAATTATCCGTTTTTTAATTTTTTTATAACTTTTTTTTTATCAAGAAAAATAGTTGGGCACAAAATGCGACGACGTTTTGTAAATGTAACTTTGGTGCTATTTGCACCTCGCTTCGATCAATATGGTAACACATACCGAGATTTTTCGAGCGCAGTGAGTCAAAATTGAGGTCCGGTTCGCGCTCTTAGTATACTCCTTTAATTTATGATTAACCAAAACAAACTAACAAACCATTTTGTAACTACACGTTCTAAAATATTTATATAAATAGGAACCAATATTTTTATTATAAAGGAATTTATTTACGCTTATTGATATACTGTGAATAAGATAATCAAAGAAGAATATTATTTTAGATATTGATTTCAATTATTATTTTTTTTTTTGTATGCAATCAATGTATTTTTATTAGTACAAAGTATAGGATATATATTCAAAGTTACTTAACAACCAATTTTTTATTTAGACAGATAAAAGTTGAAATTGTTATTTTTGAGACAACATTGAAGGGTATATTAAGAATTAAAGATAATCTGATTTACTGAAAAGAAAGAAAAAACATTTTGATACAAGAATACATCCGGCGGCTATTATGATGAAAAGAAAAGATAAACATATTATATAGGGAAAAACAGAATTATTAGATAAAGAAACAAACAGAAATATATATAAACTTCTTAAGGTGGCATTGAAAAAAGGCACATTATTTTATATAGATTTAACAATTCAATGTGATATTTTACACTTTATTAGAGATTAAAGAACTGGTAAACGATTATTTTGAGATTGATATTTATTGAATAGGTGTATTAATTATATAAAAAAAAAGTTTAAAATATAATTTGAAATAATGTAAATAAATGTAAATAATCATAGGATGCGGTAATTTTAAAAGTAAATTGAAAATATTTTCACTGAAATATTATTTTAAATGTATACTTATATTGGCCCTTTCTGACAAGCTGTCTGTTAACAGTCGGATGAACTATTTCACTGTAATCAGTATCATAATTGGTGCTGACGAGTTCATTTAAGTTGTTTGCGGTTATTAATTTTTTTACATAATACAATTTATATAAATAAATTGGAACTGTTTGAGATAATATAAAAAAAATATATATATTCTTTATTTTACACCATATGTTTAAAAATGCAGTAAGGAAATGTATGAAGACATATTTCAGGTATATAATAAGGCGGTTTTATAGCGTTAAGACTCGACAATACCTAGCGACCTTGCGATCTCTTCAAGACAACCTTATTTAGACAATATTGAAGTTAAGTACACAGAAAAGAGGTGCAAAGTACAAATCGTACGTAGGATAGGTAGTATTAGGTATATGAAGTAAGGCAATATAGTAGATTTTGTGTGCGACTTTTTTTAATGTGGTTTAAATATTCCAATGTGCATATATCAAAATAAAACAAAAAAGGACTTGATAAGTACAAAGTACGTGAGTGCACAGAATGGTACAAAACAGAATATATAAGACCCCAGTGCTTTGTACTGCAGAGGTTCTTTGATTCTAGTGCTATGCACTTTTCTAAGTAATTATTATTTACGTTTTAAAAATCTGGATTTTTCTTTTACAAAATAGTACATAATAAGTTAAATGCATGTTTTACTTTAATTTAATTCTTCAAAAGTATTTTTTTACATATTTTATTATCATTTATAAGTAGTTATGATGACAATATATGAAATGACGGTCAAATGAATATTTAACGATTTATAAATGTGTGAAGTTTATAACAAAATGTTATTTTATTATTATGACAAAAAAATTCAGTTCTACTCTTAATTGTTAGTTTTAATTCACATGCACTTTTTGACATCTAATTAATATAAATTATTATTTATATTAAGACTGAAGTGAAATAAATAATATCGATTTAGATAAATGATTTGATGAGAATATAATTAATGTTTAAAATTACATAAAATTAATAATATTCAGAGAAGACAAAATATATAATCTTCCACTTATGGATAAGATTTTACACTTTAGTCTTGGTATAAAAATCTCTTGGAAAGTGTAGAAATTTTATTTAACAACATGAATTTCATACCCTGCATATTTTTTCAAAAGCATGAATAGTCATGCTTCTATAGAGAAGTAATATGATTATAGGAGTAACTTAATAACTATTATTTTTTCTATATTAATTAACATAAAACAAAAAACAAATTGAGACTGAATGATTTAATCATCATAAACTATATGAGAATGTTTGATTCCTCACCTAATGTCTTTTTAATATCTAAATTCAAAATGAAGAGAAAATAAACCTGAAGCTAAACTTCCTAGCAATTCCATTAAAGTGAGAGGATATTTAAGAGAGAGCAAACTTTTTGTGTTACCCAAAAATATTTAAACATGCGCTACATATTGTATATTATAATTTTTTTATTCGTTTTTAACCCATAATTCTATAATCAAGTCTATTATCTAGCTACATAAATCTAAGGAAGTCATCATGAAAGGCTCGTCTCAATCGAATCACTCAGATTGTCCAAAAGTTCGCAACGCGACCATTTGAATGAGCGGTTCCGGTCTCTTATCCAAGTGATTGAGTCAAACTTCGGCCGACCCTCGCTGTTTCCGCTTCTAAAGCCTTACGGCACCCTAGCTTAGGTGAACAGTAAAGCGGATTCACTTATTTCTTTCAAGTAATTGGAATCCAAACACCTAAAAAGCAACTGCAACACATTTGCTTCATTGTGCGTTATCAGCCTTTTTGCCTTTATAAAATAAAAGTACAAAGGATGGACTTAACACTAATGCATTTTCTAACAGTCAATTGCAACCTGCAGGAAAATTTATCTGTAGGTGTGCAAAGCATATTCTTTATAAATTTTGTCAGATACATTAAAAACATACAAAATATCTAGTTGGAATGAAGGAAGTATGATACTATCATATAAATTCTTCACCGATGCAATTAAAAGAATTTTGAACGTACTTTCGATTGGGACGGATTATCTCAGGAAAATTGTTCAACAGTCAGATTGAAACTACAACGAATAAACTGATCATGAAACCAGTTTGATGTTAGGTACAGTAAGCAGTCGATTTTGACTAGATTGAAGAGCTTTATCATGAACATCCAATTTAAATAAAAATTTAAACTCAACCAATTTAGTTGAGTTCGAAAGGATGAAATGTGATCAAATTTACAAAGTTTGGAATTAAAACATGGCATGGCAGAGTTAAAACATATTCTAAGTAAGCCCTCATTGTTACAAAACTGATGTCACCGTATTCAATTCTGGGGGTAGTAAAAAATTTTCAAGTAGGACCTTGGTTTTAATGGGGGGGGGAGGGAAATATTTATAAATACTTAAGGAATGTAAACTATATTAAAACATACGATAAAAATTTCTTTGATGTGACTGTTCTAGGAAGAGTCCATTATTATGTCGAGATTTTTGACGTTTTTGAAAAAGGTAATTTTAATGTTTTTAAATATAAGGTAAGCCAAATGGTTATTTATTTTAAATAGTTGGTGACGACTAATTGCCTGACAATTGGCAGGATTCACGGAAATACCAAAAATGTCGGCCCATTCGGATATGCGCTGGAGGACGAAATTTATAGAAATGATTTTGTCACTTAACTCAGTAACTAAAAGTATCACAACGAATTTTAAAATCTTTATACATTAACAAAAATGAAATGCTCTAGTTCTGCTAAAATTAAAATTGCACATTTTTTTTTTTTATAATAATGCTATTTATAACACATAATATGTATATCATTTGTTTTTAAAAAGGGCCTAATTTCAATTTCTTAACACATTATTCCTTGAATATTTTGGTGCACCAGGCATTAAATAATGTACATTATTATTAGTAGTAACAGTGGTCTTAGTTGCCAAACACTCAGGTGATGTATAATGTAAATAAAAAGATAAAACACTTGCAATCTTTTTAAATTTATAGTAATAGGTTAAAAGTGAGTGATTTACAACGACATTACCATTTTCAATTAGCTGGAGTGCAGTCGTGCATTATCTTAATTATTATAGGAAAAAAGTATACGTTATTTTAGGTTTTAAAACACGAATGTAATAAGGTTTAAGTGGATAATAGCGCTAGTAAACGAACTAAGACTATCAGTAATTTGAAAGTAAAAAATAAAAAGTCGTTGAATACCAATTGCTAGGCCATTTTATGATAATTAACTCTAAAAGTGTGCATTATCTGAAATGTGACACTTAGGAAACGCTTTGGTTAAAATCGGAAGTTCAGTGAGGGCGTTCCCTGATTTCCATACGAAAGTATGTCAAGGGTGTACTTTAATAGCATGCATGATGAATGAATAAATGCAGAAAGAAAAATGAGAAAAATTTAAATGAATGAATATTTTCGAAGTATAGATTTATAAATCCAAATGAATCTTTCTTCCGTTCAATGATTGTTTACAAAAAATATGGATGCAAAATATCATATTTTAAATAATCTAAAACTTACTTAAAAAGATACACTTTGGTTCATTTTTATAGAAAATTTTGATTTTCTATTCTGCAAGCTGTCTATGCCTCAGATTGTTGTATATAATAGTTTTTTCATTTTTATTTATACTGTTATTTAACTTAAAGGCAGTATAAGGAAAAAATAAATTCATATGTTTAAACAAAGTATAATACACGAATATTTCAAATCAATCAATAAAATAAAATGACTGCCGTCATGATTAGACCACATGATTAGACTATGTCTAGTGTGTTGCAATCAATTGGTGGAAAGTTAGAATCTTCAATAAATATATATATAAAGATTGATTCCTAGTGCATTTACTTTGCAGTTTCCTTACTTTACAGTGCTGCATTAATTAATAATGGAAATCATTATTCTTTTCATTCATTCTGACTTGAGTTAAGTTGTGTTATTAAAATACCCAATATGAACTTTTCAAATGTGAGTTAGTAACTTTTCCTCAAAAATGCTTGTAAATTAAAGTATTTGGAATTTTAATAATGGCTGGTACGTATCAGGCGTACAACGTGGGTACCCATGCTAAATAAAAAAAAATGCGCGTATTACATATCTTCTCTCGTAATCATTAAGTAGATATTTTTTCATAGAAAAGGCGTGAAAAGTAGAGTATGTTACTCAAGGGCAAATTATTTTTCTCTCGGGCGATTTACTTTGTATCCCTCACTTAGGATTCTATGTTAAAATTCTTTTAGAATAGAATTGTGGTCAAGTCAGAAACAACCATTTACAAAGCGAGCAAACAAAGCAAAGTAGAGCAAGCCGACCCTAGTTCTAGAAGGGCCGCACCAAAAAAAAATACAAGTTAAAATTTACTATTTATGTTTGTAATTTTTAACAATAATTTCGGTTTTTATTGAAAGGCCAAGTATGTTATTCTGATGAACAGACAATTAAACATAAATATTTGTCATGGATCTTTGTCATTTAGCGTGTTTAAATGCTTTTAAAAATATTAATTTACAAATATGCTTCTTCTGAGATCGTTAATTTTTGTTAGTAAATATATTTTTATTTTAGGCTCACCATTTTTCCGCTAAGTCGTTTTATAATAAATATACCATTTCTGGTTCTAAATATAAATAAATTATTTTGAAAGTATCTTCTTTTCCTCGAGGTGTGGCACGTTTTATCGATTGGTGCCTACAAAAAATCTTTATCAATCTACTTTAATGTTTGAATTGCACTTTTGTTTTTATGAAAGATATAAAATTCTGCTCCTTGTCGATTTTTGCTCTCATTGCAGAATTTTAAATATAAAATATTTATTTAAATTTAAGAACAATATTACTACTACTAATCATTTAATAAACTTAGTTTCCCAGCAAAAGATAAGTTTATTTCAGCGCGTTAAATCAAACGAGCCAGTAAATTACTTGAGTTCGATAGACCACTTCATCATAGATACTGTCACAGTCAGTCACTGAATTTACTAATACTCTGTTATTAAAATATAATATTTATTAAATTTGAGACTTATAACTTAGCTTCTTATATTTTTTAATATTATTTGTTAGAGTCCTAGTGTGATGGTATGTTACCACAATTATTAAGGGGGTAAAATTAATTAAATGCTTTTCGAATATAAAGAAGATCAAACCCTTGATGTATTCAAATAACATTTTTTACAAAGAAAGAAAGGACCTAATAAAAAATACTAAATATTATAGAATTTAAATTATTTATACTACGGGGACCGGTTTCATTTAATTACTACTTAATGTACTTTTTGGGAATTTTAATTTATAGCCTCTCAATCAGACTATTAAAAGGCACCTGAACATGTTCAAAAACTTTTCTTGATAAATGACTTAGAATTATTAAATATTGTTTTCAAAGATGCAATTTTGTTCTTTTGCATATACAAATTTATTATATAGGCTGTCTGGACCATTAAAAGATAACCTCGAAATGTCTTACAAGAGGACTAAAGATTGTTCCAAAAAATACAAAAAAAAACTTTTGTAAGCAGTTTCTAAGAAAGTTTTTTAAAGCAAGTGGTTTTATTTCATTTATTTTTAATTTTTAATACTACGACCACAAATATTCATTTCTCATATCATCGAGCACCCAGGGCTAGTTTTGTGGCCTACACATTCATTGTACCAAATCCATTGGATTGAAGCAAATATTGAAGCATTGCATCCAGGGCAGCTTTGAAAAAACTTTGAAATATTATAACTATATTATTATTGAAGACTTATTTTATTGATTATTATTTCATTAATTTATTGCTTGTATCCTGAACTGGAAAGCAGGTGAAAAACTCGTCCATTCAAAGAGCGCCCTCTTTAAAGTTTCCCTAAATAAAATAGTACTTGGTCGAGTGCTTTCTAGAGTCCTTTAGATAAGCCAATAATAAAAGTGTAGATTATATATACTTGTACGATTAAATCAATTAAATATTCCCCTTATCGGTCAAGATGGATTTCTTACTTTTAGAAATAAATTCAAATTCCGAAATAAGTATTAATTCCTAATAAATGTAAAAAAAAAAATAATCTATTTCTTAATTATAAAAAAAATACCTTGAAATGCTTCTCATGGAATATCGAATGACGGGGTTCCGGGATTAAGATATTATGAAAGCAGCTCAAATAACAGCAGGATATAAGATTAGATAGACCGTTGTTATGGTTTTTCCTCAAATGATTTCTTTAGAATATATTAAATATTTTAAAATATGGCGTAGACGCTAGAGTATTATTTAAAGTTAACCTTTATTAATTATTTAGCATTTATTTAATTATTTGATGCATTGTTCTTTTAAAAAATATATTGTCATAGAAACGTCTTTTAGTATTAAGGAAGTTAAATATTGTTAATTAATATTTTTGATAAAAATATAGCATAAGGTATAGCATACAATTGCTTCTATCGACATTGTACCGCTGTTTTCCTTCTAAGAGAAAACCATTACGAATATAAGACTTCATAATACAAACTTTTGATCATGTTCAGGGATTGAATTAAAGAACCGTCAATTGTTATTATTATATTAATAAATACACATCTTACGATATGCATTTTTGCACCATCTGTTGTGTTCCTAATAAAATACAAAAAAGTCATTTTTAACTGAAAAAGAGCGCGTGTAAAAGTAACAAAATGTTGTATTAATGTTATTATTGAAACATTCAATATTTTTATAACATTAAAGTTGTATTTTATTAAAATACCGAAGATAATAGATCGTTTTAGGGTCGGATAACGACAGGTGCTATACGATGAAGTACTTTATCACAATGAAGCAATATGATGAAGATACGAGCCTCTTTGATTTAACGCATTAGTCTGAGATTTTACCAGTTTAATGTTAAATTGAAATTAATTGAAAAAAATTGCAAAAAATATTATTATATTCAAGTTATATTCTAGTTGTAAAATAAAATGTTGCACATTTATTTTATTATATTAAAATTCATTATTATATTTTTGTAATACTTTTAATATAACTTTAATTATACTTATTCAATACGAAAAACTGTTTTCAATTGTTTTGTTTTTAGTGCTTGCTGCAAACTAAATATACATTGCGGTCTCGTGCTTATTTCATTACCTCTTTATAGTCTGGCAGCGTATTTAACATATAAATGTGTATTTACTTGGTTATGCTTCAGAGTATTGCGAGAGCAATTATGTTTTAACAACAAGTTTGATAATAAATTTTATTGTTAAATATTGAAACAAACAAGTCAAGCTCCGTGTCAGTACGTACTAAGATTTTGGTAGTAATCTGGAAACAACATATCAACATTCACAGGTACGTAATATACCAGCATGAAAGCAACGTTTTATGATTCGCTAAGTAATGTACTGATTATCAACAAGGAATCAAACTAATCAAACTAATTATAATTCGCCAAATAATGTAATGATTTTCAACAAGGAATCAAACCTATAAGTGACATCAAGAACCTGCGAGTGAACGGTAACCCTGAATAAATGCAATAAATGACTATAAATCTGACTGAATGGAACTATTCATTTAAAAGTGTGAAAAAGGTCCTAATGTACTACGTTCTCATCAGAAGTTTATACAAACAATATTATATAAAGCTATCATTTCTAGTCATATGGATAACGGATTATTTTCTATTGTTAACAAATTAGAGTTTAATAAATTAAACAAAATCCAATACAAATGTTTGCGAATAATTTCCATTGATATAATGTTCTATAATGAATGTTTTACGTTTAAAATGTATTGGCCTCCAATTCAACTACGATATCAAAATCTGTGTGAACGTTTGATGTCTAAAATTTTACAAATATATTCTTATTCTTTAATCAAAGGCTTGCAAGAATTAAATGATAACATACGCTTAATTGCCAAGTTATTTTAGTTTCTTAAAAGTTTTCTTAAATTTTACTTGTCTTCCTCATCCGATACATAATTCTCCGAAACTTCTATATTCCCAATCGTTTTTAGAGCTTTGACCTACACTTCTGCTTTTATCCTAAATGTAAACAGGTAGGGTGAATAAATAGTAGAAGCGACCACTAAATTCACTGAAACTATAAACTCTAATTGGCTTGCATTCACTTCCATTTATACTAATGAATCCAAATTCATCGATAGTGATATCGAACTGGCTTGCTCTATCCCAAAATATAAAATTATTCCGTAATTTCAATGTACTCCGAAGTCTTCAGTGTTTACAGTTGAGTCCGCAGTTATTTTAAATGCAATGGATGCAAAAAAAAAAAACAAAAAATATATATTTTTTAAATTATTTTTAAGATTAAATATCTTTTTTCAATTAATCATGGCAATCTTTATTGCCGTTGACTAAATGATTCAAATTGTTAAATAAATAAATTAATTATTAAATTTGGAAATAAACCGGCATGTAATCCAACTATTTTTAGACTATGTAAAAGTTACGCTAGCACTCCAGTGCACTTAGCTAAAATACGAGAAGAAGATCACTTATCGTGCAAATGCGGGTTAGACGAATGTACGAGTATTCATAATTTTTCCTATCTCAGAGTTATATATTAACTTTTAAAATTAACATACCTCCTTCTTTAAATCTATAACATTTTTTAAATATTAAATTTCATAAAATCTAAATGTAAACCTTATCTTTGTACTGTCTATTAATTATTTGCGACATTTATAATTAAAAAGAAATTTGACACTGGTTTAAGATTCCATTTGCATGAAAAAAACATTAAACAACAAAAAAAAAAGAAATTGCAACCAAAGAAATAAATAACTAATACTAACTTATATGTTTCAATTTGTGCTTTAATGGTCGAGAGTGTTTCTTTGTTACGTTTTTACTGCTTTTACAATTCATTTGACCATCAAAATATTTTTAAAACAATAACAATTTTGAATTTTACCTACACGTCCTAGGCGAAATCGCTGGCATGCAATAAGTCAGAGGAAAAATTATTTCTGTATCGCACCATACATCTTTATTAAAAGAAAGGTTACCAATGTATTTAAATTTTCATAGGAAGATCAGAAATGTAATAATAAAATATGTTTCAACATCAAACTACAATGTGTTATAAAAAATATTTAAAAATGTATTAATTGAATTTATTGGTAAAATTTGAGGAAAAAGTATGAATATATTTTTAATTAATGGAGGTCATAGTATTACAAATATTATATGTTTAACAAAATATAGATATTATTTAAGAAAAATATACAAAATAATTGTTACGTTATGTGGATTCATTAAATTCGATATGTTCCTTTTAAATGGAAATTGGTCCTTTTTGTAGATAAATTGGTCCTCTTTGTAGATAAATTGAGTAAATTTCATAAACATTCGACAAACTTAAGGTAACACAATCCTTGTTTTTATTTCGGGTGCCTGAATTTTGTAAGAAAGATTGTTTTATATAACAACAATTACTTGATAAATGTCGTAATGAGTTAATACTCAAAACCTAATGCTTTGTTGTTTAAATATCTGCAAAAGTGTTTTGTACAGATTAAGACTAGATGATAGTAAATGTATTTATTAATAACATATATTATATAAACATACTTAATGGCCATATTATACACATACATTATATAATATGTAATATATATATATGTAACATTTCTTTTTCAATTATTTTAAGTAGACTATTTTTAAGATTTTACTATTACTATTACAGGATTTTTTTTCAAATATCTCATGTGGGTTTTGTAACGACTTCAGCTCTTACATACTAATTTTTTTCGTTATAATTAGTTATTCATGTTTATATTCCTAGTTTTTTGATCCATGATTACTACTTACGTAATTTCGATAGTATTAAAGTAACTATGTTTGAAACTTTCAGATTTTCAACAATCGTGTTCATCCTGTTCACTTGAGCGAGTTAACTTTACTGCAATGTATAAACAGATATGTATAGAGTTGATTGTAGAAAAAAGGAAAATAATTCAGATGTGAAAAATAAATAAAGATCCTCGATATGTAACACAGATATATTCCTAGTCTAATTTGTGAGCCTATTGAAATTTAAAAATATCATAATTTAAGAAGCTGATAGCTGGGATTTATTCAACACCTGGAACTCTGTCATGAGTATTCAATCAATATATTAATCATTCATTATAAATCAAAGTGAGACATTTTAAAAAGTAGATCATTTTAATAAAAATAATTTACTTTACAGTAACTTTATTATGTTATGATTATTAACATTTCCGTAGTATTAAAATATTTTAAATGAACTTTCTTTGTCTTTCATTATTTCCCGCAGGATAAAATGAAAATTGTCTGTAAGCTTACTTCCCTTCTTTCTGTATTATTATTGTTTCAAAATTATTTCCTTTCAAATAACAAATGTTCAAGCGAGAGTGATGTTACAGTTAATATTTTAATAATCGATTCAATAAATATATTACTAAAACATTAATTGTATAACTATTATATGTAAATAATTTAATTTGTAATTAAATTTAACTTTTTAACGTCGTCACGTTTGTTTCAACGTTGTTATAGAAAGTATATAAAAAATATTGCGAGTTATTTAAAAAAAGTTATAAACGTGAAAGCAACTTTAGATCTATGTTGCAAGAATATCTTTAAAATAGTATACCTTTGCAGTGGTAAATGCATTCGCTACATACCATAATTGAATTTCAATCTACAAGCACTGCATTTGAATGCTTTTATTGGTGTTATAGGTACTTAAATCCGTCTGAGAGTATCGTTTTGTGTTGGAAATCTACTGCTTTGTTGGAAGATCTCAGTTGTTTCACTACTAATGCATTACGTGCATCAATTCTAAATGTAAAACCAGATATCTCTATTTTTCAAGAACGTGCTTATTATTCATTGGATTTACAGTGCATTGTTAGGAATAAATAAACTATTTTTAACAATGTAAAAGCACCAAGCGCAGTAATAAATAAACATTCATCTTGTTTTTATTAGAAGAAAATAGTTTTCAGTAGCAACTCTTGGCCTGTAAAATCATTTATTAAAAACGAAATAAAAATCGTAACGTCTACCACTTATCACTCAATTTGGGGACAAGAGGAATTAAAATTTTGCATTGCTATCGACTTGCATGTGCAACTTAATTTTTCTTATAGATTTTTATTTTTAACCTTAATTTAACCTTATTTTTATAATTTAAATGCAGCAATAAAAGTAAACTGAAACTGTCTTTGTAAAACAGGAAAATAAGAGATTTGATAGTAGTACCATCTAGTAAGTTTTTGCCATAGTGTATTTGCATGCAGCCGGATAAGGCTGTGGACTAGCTTTTCCTTAAGTGCTACTAGATTTAGATCTCCATTGCCTAAAATAACGTAAAACCTGATGTTTTCCGTCTTATGTGAAAAAAATGGCTCTTTTCACCCTTTTTTTTTTAGATACTATAGTATTAAATATTACGTTAAGTGATATTAAGAATATCAGACGTTGTTCAACCCATTGGCAACTTAGTATGAAAACTCTGTGGCGTATTGATTCTACTTCCACATCCTTTCAGTTAGAATCAATATTCATACTAAGGAAATTATATATTTTCTCTAAAATCCTTACCTTCTAAAGCCCCCTAATGAGAACAATAGTATTGCCGCTTATTAAAAATCTTATTTTATATGAAAATTATGCTTTTCAAAGCATTTTGTCAATTTTTTTACTCGAGCGATCTGTGGGTTAGCTGCTCGCACCGAACCTACAACACCCTCCGCTTGCAATATAATACATCTTCAGGATTTTGTTGATGCTGCCCCGCTACTATAGTGCATTCTCTATATTAGATATAAAAAAAAAGCGTCACTTCGGCCGTGTCCCCATGCGTTGGTTGCTCACGCGGCCAGCTGTTGGAATAAAAGCTTCCAGACGAAAAAAAAACGACACCTTAAATAGGACTAGGATAATTTATTGTATTGTTAGTTTAATGACATACAATTTTATGTTAATTTGACATTTATGGAAATTAGTTATATTTCATAATTGAATATTTGAGTAATAAGAAATTTGTTTACTGGAATGATTATGTTTTGAATTATTTTTATTATTATTAATAATAATATTATTGTCATATTTTAATTATTTTGGTTTTATTATTATATATTGAGTAACTAACATCGTCTTTAAGAAATTGTTACTAACAAATATATGAATCTCAGTCTGAAATAAAGTATTACTATTATCTAAAACAAAAAAAAATTAGCTTATAATGATCTCACACAATATTTTTTTTACATTGCTCTTTTTAAATTAAAATATTTGAGCAATACTTTATTAATTGAACTAATTAAGTATCACGTAGTTCTTGAGAACATCTTCAGAATACCGATATAATTAATTTTCTAATTGAGGATTATTGGAGAAAAATTGGACAGGCAGACATTAGGATAAATGTTTTCTGAGATATTTTCCGAAATAAATTAAAACATTAATTTTGATGATTTTGATTTGACATTTCATACCTTTATTTCTTTATATTATTATATGAATCGGTCCCTAAATTTTACAGTAGATAAAAATTAAAATGAAACTTTGAAAACGAAATCTTTTCATTGTATTTATTTATTACATAAGAAGTTTGGTTTTCGCAACTAAGATATAACGTATTATCTGGTGAAAATAAAATTAAAATGAATTTACTACATTACACTCTTAATCATTTACAAAATTATATTTTGCAGATTTCTGGAAACATATACGCATATGTTCTATGTTTTTAAAATAAATAAAGAAGGTTGCGTTTCTTAAAGAAAATTATAATACAATAGCATATTTTTTAAATTATCGTAAGCAAAATGTAAAAAATATTCTTTTGTACTTAATTTCATATACACACAGGATTGACCAGTTTTTGTAAGAGAGGCAATTACTAAATTGAAAAACTGTGCTTTTACCAAAAAGTTGATATCTACATTTAAATTTTTATTTATTTAGAAAAAAAATATTTTCGTTACATGTATACGAGGATCAAAGACTCCCCCCTGAAAAATTATGAAATTATCTTAAAATAAAACTACATGAAGTGAAGCATTAACCGATCCACTCTTGACCTGGACACACTTCATTCACATTGTAGTTCATCTACATGTCCTAAAATATGCATTAAGTCCCCTTTTAATTGTACGTTTATTTTACTTGGTTTTTTCTAGGTATCAGTAAGTATACTGCATTAAAAGTAATATAAAATATTGAATTGAAGATATTTTTGACATAGCGTTTCATATGAAAAACAATTTGAATACATATTTTTAAACTTTCGCACTTGTTATATATAATTTTCATTTATATATTTATTATTATTTTAATGATTTACAAATATAACAAAATCCTTCCACATTTTTCTCTGTTCCATTCAATTGCTTAAGCAATTTAAAAAAAAAATTATATAAAAACCACAAATTTGGCTAATTCTCTATTACTATCTCTTATTTATTATTTTGTAATTTTTCTTGATGCATAGGAAAAGTTTCAATAAAACTATTTTAGAAAGGTAAGACGAAAAGGTAAGACGAAAGGTAAGAGGAATGGTGTCTGTCGTGGGACAGACACCATCATCTCGAACACGAACACGTTTGCTGCAAAGCATCCGAAACGTCGGGTTAAATATAAAAATGTAATAATAAACGCGAGTTATATCCGAAAAATAGTTTTATTGAAATGTGTATTACTCGTGTAAATCTTAGAAAACATTATAGGAAAAGTTGTTATTAAAGTTGGAATGTCTTAAAAAAATTGTATCAATTTCTTTTAGATTTTCTCATGTTTAAACAAATTACCGAAGTTTGCAGAAACCTATATAGACTCCCGATTAAATATAATTCTGTATATCCTCATGCCTCTGTAAAATATTATTTTCAGTACAGTATCTCTAGATTATTTAAAAGAGCAATTTTAATATTTGTCCATTTAAGTAAAAACAATTCAAGATCCGGAGCTACTACTCTAGTACTAAATATAATACAAATATACATATATATAATATTATATATGTAATATATTATAAACATAATTCAATAATTCACTGTGAACGAAAGTGTTTTTGAACGTTTTGTAGAAAAAGCATTAAGTAAAATTGGTTTCTAAATTTTGTTGATTATTTTCGTATATATTATTTTTCCTTCCTCTTTTTATCTTATTTAGTAATTTAAATTTCCACAATTTTTATATGACTCCTTCATCTTTAATTTAATATGTTATATTTTTCTTTTCGAACTTTAAGAGTTTGCCTGGAAGAGAATTCTTCATAGGATAAACCTTTCCTACTGCATAAATTATATCTCAGAGTCATATATATACGATAAAGCGCAAACAAACACCGCGTTTATTATTTTTTTGTTTTAGTTTAAAATATTGAGCAATTACATGAAAAGTAAACAGATAATTAACATAATTATCAAATGTAGCAAAAAGTCACTCATAAAACACAAATTAAATTTAGTTAAGAAACAGTTTTGTATATTGTAAAAAGAATAATTTCTATGTCTAAGTAACCCGATTATTGTGTCGTGTAGGTAACATAGGCAACATTTATTAAACACCTTATATATCTCAAATGTCGAGAGATTATCGCAATATTCATGTTGAACGCTTTTAGAATGTTAAGAAATTATTTTTGTATAGAATAATGGCTCCCCGGTAGGTACCGGGAATCGAAATCAATTCAATATCATTTTCTCTCATTGGAAAGTCAAATGTGGTTTGTAGCTTTAGCGAAACCATGACAACTTGAACATGAACCATCCAAACTTTTTTATACTTTAAGTGATTACTTCCATTTGTTTATTTAATGTTTTATAAATTAATAAATTATATATTTGAACACTACGTAAGTATCTACATATCAGTTCATCTTTTTATTTAAGTTATTTCTTGTTTAGGAGTTATGATGGAAAAGAAATGTATTTAAAACATAAATTATAATAAATTTATAAAAATAGAAATTAAATTAAAATAGTATATTATGTATATTAATTTCGAATTACTCATATGATATTGAAAGAAGAAGGAAAATATCGACTACAGTAAAAACAAACTTGATGAACTCCGAACATAATACACCAAACTAGAAACTTAGATATCATTTCAATAGGACTATTTTACGCATTTAAGCGTCGAAGTATGATTTATAGAAAACGCAGCACTCCGATTCTGATTCCGATATGACGCTTGTTCTATCGGAAACATGCCGTTACGTCATGTAGCCATGAACCGAAAACAATGTTAACGATTCTTACATGGAACGTACTTTTAACATTGTTAGGTCATGTTATTGTCTATTCTTTGCTTTGTGAAACAAAATTCTACCATTATAATACATAGTACTAGCTTCCAAAGCAATCGATGAACGTAGTTATAACACGAACTAAATGGTATAAAATAATATGATCCATGTTAATTACAGAATAAAATTCGGGATTTCTTTTTAATACTTTTGTTTTTAATAAAAAAAATAAACCTGATAATTTATTTTTTATAATACTGAATTTTTAAAATTATTTCAAAATAAAGACCTAAATATATCATTTAATGTTCTTTACTTCACAAAAGAAATCATTACACAAACTTTCATTATCTATTTACTGATATGCCACATATAAAAAGAATTACGGAAAACCCCGAGCACTCACGTTATGAAAGGAACCTCGTGCAGAATTTCAAGCTCAAGAGCCCTTGTATGTTTAGATGTTTCATGAGTTCATACTCTTTGGTAAAAGTATAAAATATTAAGTACCACGAAATAAGGTACGAAATAAGGACTTAAGAATCTGTGAATATTTGTATATAATAATTAACTATGTTCTGCTTTATATTCCATGTGTCAAGCGTAAAAAAATATTCATTTTGATTTCCTTTCATCGAAATAAGAATAATAACGTAATCTAATAATATTTATGGTTATTTTCTTTACGTCTTTTGAAACGAAATGAAATACGTTTTATTTTATTAAAGTTTTTTCGTTACATAGAGTCGGTTTTTATTATTACTTATCCTATTTATTTATTTTTATTTAATTTTCAATGGAATAAGGAATTCCCCTTTTTTATTATTTTTTACTTTTATATATAATCTATTGTTTTTATTTGTATAGAAAATCAAATAATTTATTAATAATATACAAGTTTTAAAGTTTAAGTCAGATCCAATGTAGTATTTTAATATTTTCGAAGTTGATTGATCTAGGAACCAGCTATAGAATATAAATAATGAAATGCTATTACATAGAAAAACTAAAAATATCTATATTTTCAATATAAAGTTTATTTGATTTTACTACTACTACTAAATCTGTAAAAAATGTTATTGTTTTTACGATATATTATTGTTATTAAAACAAGTTACCATAGCAACATATAGCATGTTGTTTGCTGACTTTAAACCGCATATTTTATTTTAAGTTAATTTTATTCCACTTTCTTTTTTTTAGTAAAGTATTACGCTCCTGAAAGAATTAAATTATATCAAATCATGCTTTTTTAAAAAATCTAAATACGCCTTTTCGAACACGTTAACGGCAAATACCATTGTTTTTATATTTTTAATGCAAGTAATAACGGAATGTATTTTATTAAATTATAATATTTTTCTTAACAGGTTTGTTTGTGATGGGGCTCACGCCCATAACCGCTACTTTATTTATTCAAAATGAATGTAATTTTTAATAAGTTTAAAATCTCTCAATTTAATCACCTTCCTTTAGCTTAAATTGACAAAATTTATTTCAAGTTAATTATTGCCATGTTTATTAAAAAATAAAAATATTTAAATCAATTTTTTGAAAACAATTATTTAATGCATATGTAAGTTGTAACTGTAAAATATTTTCTAATAGTAAAGAATCACAGTAAGACATACAGTAATTACTTGTGGTTTTTTAAAGTACTTGAAAATTATACAGTAGTTGAATAAAATGCTCTTAAGCATGCTCTAGCTACGTTTTAGGTATGGTAATACTTTAAACATGTAAATGCACTTGCTTTATAAATATTTTACAAAAATGCTTGCTATAATCCTGGCCACTTTTGATTATCGCTACTATTCTAGTACCTCTTCGCTATCGTTTAGTTTAAATGCTTTTTACTTAATAATAAAATGAACATGCTTTTTGTTTTCTTTATTTTGAACTATTCGAAAAGAATTTTGTGGGGTGTTTTAGTATTTAACAATATCTATATAGATGTCGTCACCTAGTCTTAAAATAGTTACTTTGCAGAATAAATTTATTTATAATCTTTTTTGTACACCACTATAAATGTAACAATATTCATCATCATCATCATCATTTCAGCCGGGAATATTCCATTTCTGGACATTGGCCTCCCCCATTTGTGCCAGAAGGACCGGTACAAGGCTGCCTCATCCATCGGACTCCTGCAACCTTCATCAGGTCGTCGGTCACGTGGAGGCCTGTCTACGCTACGTCTCCCGGATTGTGGTCGCCACTCAAGAACTTTTGAGCTCCGACGACTATGAGTTCTAAGCTCTATGTTCCCTACCAATTGCCACTTGAATTTCGCAACTCTAAGGACTATGTCGATTACTTGGGTTCTCCTGCGAATCTCCTCATTTCTAATTCGATCTCGCAGGGACACGCCGAGCATAGCCTCTTGATTGCCCTCGGGCTGACTATGAGCCTTCTGATCAGGCCCATAATGAGAGACCACGTCTCTGTTCCATAAGTAAAACAATATTACAAAAAAGATATTGAAACCTTGTAATAATTATCGCTATTACTATAACTATTTCATTAGCACGGATTTGGGGTCCCGTACTTCATGATTGATCACCAGGGTTATTAAAATTCTATTTAAACGTATTCCAAATAGTTCTTGGAGATCTAATTAATATTTTTAAATATATGCATACGCCACCACTACGCTTTTCGAAATGATCATTGCTCACCATTGTGTAATTAGGTAATCTGTAAAGGGAAGGCGAAGAAAAAGATTTCATCCATGATTCGTAACAAGAATATAATCCATTTGGAAGTTACGAAATGTTGCAAGCATTTGAGTGTTAATATGTACAATATTAAAGCTATTAGGTCCCTTGGAGAAGATAGAGTGAAGTTTTGAGTTTAAGAATAAGAAGTCACCTTCTGATGAAAGGTATCCAGTGGCACTTAAAAATTCTTTCGATGAAGATAAGCAAATATTATTTCAATAGCTGATTAAGTCTGTCATAATAAAATTTATAATCAATATTAAAATATATGATACAATGTAAATGTAATTACTAAAATCAATAAAATAAATAAAATATTATCACTTTGAACTGTTATTAATAATTTTTGAAATATTATTAGTTAAAAACTAAAAAAATAACAACAATAATTAATATCCCAAACTAACTTGCAGTGAGAAAACGTCTTTACAGAATAAAGTAAAATTAAAAAAAAAACAAAGTAAAACTAATATATTAATGATAATAAAAATAAAAAAGACTTATTTTTATTAAGATTAAGATTTTTTTTACATTTTCTTAAAAAAACAAAAACTTACGAGAAATTTGGTTTCCAATTTTGATAACTTTTTCACATTAACATTCGAGTACATCACTTGATACTAGAACCATCGCAGTAGCATTCTTATAAAAACCCGAATACGTGAAAAAAAAAATAATAAGAACTTGATCCATTTCACTGAAAAACTAATCAGTTCAAACTTATTTAAATACGCATCATGTAGTACCACAACTACCTTTCCTACAACTAGTTTACATAGAAATCGCGAATACGCGGTTTTCAGTTTTATTTTTAATTAAAAACAGTCTTTTTCAATTTCGCTAGAATAAATTATAATTAGTTCTAACTTTGATTGTCATCCAAACGAGTTCCATTGCATAATCTGGTCACGAGAAAATTAAGTCGAAAAAAACACACATTAACAGATACATACATACACACACCGACAAATCCATAGATTATGAACTATTAGAAAAAGTATCTAGAATTACTTAGGACTTCTAAAAAATCTAAAAATATACAAAACATCCGATTTCGAAAATAGGGGGGATTACAATAACTTCCTTAATCAAAAAGCTAATAATTTGTAAGATCGCGTATGCTCTTAGTAGGAACATCTAACTTTGATATTTGTTAAATGGAAAAGACATCATTCTAATAAATTAAATGTTCAAGTAACTTTACTTGGTCATAAAGTTTTATAGTGGTTCTAATAGTATTACGCTGGAAATAAATCCACGATATACGACCCCCGACGACAACGATACCGATGCCCGTAAATAGAAAAAGTTAACTAGTCATCTAGAACTTTGGCCTTTACGTACTTATAAATTATTTTCTTTCAGGATAGGTGGTGGTTGAGTTTTTAATTCTTTAATTGTTTGTTCAAACCTACTTTTTAAATATCGTTTATAACTTTACCCTGTTACTTATAAAAATGCGTTTCGAAATGTTTTTTTTTGTTATAGATAGTTTAGTAGCATAAGAACAGCTATTTAAAATGTTTATTAATTTGTTTTTTTTACAGTATACTTTCATTAAAAACAAACGAAAATAGTATTTTAGTTTTTGTACAATATTAAAAAACTGTAAGAAAAAAGTGACGGGTACAGAAAAATTTTAAGTTTTCCTATGGTTGTTAGCTACATGTCTATTGCAAGATATTTTGTAATTATGTAATACGTAGCGTACAGTCATTAGACGATTTATAATTATTGACCTGAAAAACAGTTGCAATAAGATTAAAAACCTAATATTCAAAATTAGTTCAATAACTAGCAACTAAATTATTATGAAATGTAGATAACGAAGTTCTAGAGAATGCTGGCATTTAAGTCTCGGTAATGTAATCGTCAGATATTAATTACACCGGACAATAAGACTTCAATGATCCTAAGACAATACCGTTATAAGTAACTAAAATTGAAATGCGGTTAGTCCACTATAATTAATTAATATATATTTTTTGTTATGAAATATCATGTCAAATGTAAATACAGTGTGCATATGAAATACAATAATTTTGATTTAAACCGAAGTAAATGATGAACAGCTGCATGAGCAACCTTAAAGGGCTTAATTGAAAGCTCAAGGATTTTTTTGTTATTAAAATATGGTCGTATCTTCGTTAACGTAGGGTAAGAAAAATATTATTGAGCAAAGCTATCTATGAGAAAGTTTTCTGCATTCTTTGTGCAAGCAACAATCAAAATCAGTAAATCCGAAAAATTCCAAATTATTCACACTGATGTCTATACATCAGTCTGGTGGTGGTTTTGAAACAAAAAAAATGCAAAAACAAAAATAAAAAAATGTAACAATGTATCTCATCTTGTAAAATAGTTAAAGACAGATTGCCTCGACGTTTTGTAAATGCAAATTCGGTGCTGTTTGCACCTTGCTTCGCTCAATACGCTGACGCATACCGAGATTTTGGTGAACGTACCGAGTCAAAATAAAGGTCTGATTCGCGCACGTAGTTTTTTTTTTATATAAGTTTAGTTACATTACATTTCCTCACACTTTTAAACGCAATTAGTAAACGATTATATTATTTATTAGTTTAAATTTTTTTTTCCTATCCTATTTGATATTTTAACACATGTGAGTACCATACCAACTGACAAGCGAAATAATTACATTAGCACTTAAGCCTATATAAGCTACTAGGTTTACAAATTTGTTATTTTTTATTGTATATTTATAAACATTAGAGTTTTCCTTTTATAAGAATATTTCAAAGAACATCGTTAGTTTCTTGATGTTTGTTGAACTCAAAGGATTACCTCGGAACGGACGGTAAGCTCATCACGTCTCGACGAGTGTCAAAACAAATTATTACAAGTACAATTAATTTTAATTCGTGTTGAATAAAAAATAAATATCTTACTTAAAAACGAAACCGCATTGCAATTTGGTTGCAAATCATTAAAAATAATTTGAAATTATAATTTGTGTATTACTTGCAGACATACATTGCTACAAAAAAGAAATTTATCCCAACATCACTTGTTGTGAATCTATAAAGGGTAACAGTGTGGTAACCTGTAAAGCATTTCTGATTAAATTAAATTTTAATTCAGAAAACATTTTTATTACGTAACAGATTCATATTCAACTAAGGCGCAAAGGTACACATTTTGAGGATCAAAAGTTTTGATTCAGTGCATCTCTTAACTATATAATATATTAAACACTTTGAAGCAGCACTTTAAGTTAGTGGCTTTGAGGAGTAAGATGGCATACATTTTTAATAATGTTGCTTTTGTAAGCGAGTTATTTAGCATAAAATATATAAAATCTGAAGATGTACATATATAGCACACTTGTAACATCAAAGCCGTATTTACGCTATACTTTTTAATTTACCCTAATTCACTCTCATAAATTATATTTTTTCAAACATGTAACAGTATAATTATAGACTTCAGCTTATTTTGGAGTTTATCTATAAATATGATATTTGGAGTATTTTTTATGTATGTATGTATGGATGTAATACAACACAGCGACAAATAGTTAGTATTTAATCTGTACACTAGGAATGTTGTAATGTGTATGTGTGTCTTTCAATAAGACTAAATCATAAGGTAAATATCAATCAATAACTAAATTGCTTTTGTAAGAATATTTTATATATTTTAAATTAACAATTGCAGAGCCAAAATGTAATAAATGATTTTTAAAAATCAAAGCATATCTTATATAAGTTTAGGGAGGAAGCATTTAAAGATATATAAGAATGTATATTAAGCTTATATTAAAAAAAAATAAGTACCCGCTTATTTACAATTTTTATCTTTTTCAATAACTAAAAACACAAATGATCTATATAATTTCTGTTTTGGTCTTACCACCGCGTTCTTGTGAAACTAAGGTTTAATTTAAAAAAACAAATGTGAAAATGAGGTTCAATTACAAAACCCCCAAACGACCTATTTAATTTCTTTTCAGGTCGTAATAGTTTATGAGTAATTCTTTTTATTTGTGTTCTATTAAAGTAACCATAACTTTTAGTATCACTATTATTATTATTTATTTATTCAAACTTTATGCATAAAATAATTAAGCGAACTTAATGCTATAGGCATTGTAAAATAATCTTAAATGTAAATCTTATTTCAAGATATGAGAGGAAAAATAAGTCTTACAATTATTTTATTTTATTACATTTTACTCTTTATCTCTTTCTCTAATAAAATACATTTTCTGAAGATTCACTTTTTCCATATGTGAAGTGCATATACATCATTTAAATAGTCCTCTGCTTAATTTTATTTTTTGATATGAACTTAAAATCCATTGTCTTTCACAAATATGCATAAAAGTTCAAAATATATCAATAAACTAACGGGAACTAAACTTAACTAAACTGAAAAAGGAAAATCACTGTAAATATATATTATAAATATTATAAACATAGCAGCTTAAAAAAAAAAAAGTTTCCGTCTTCACTTAATTTTTACAAATGCAGGTTTATCTCAGTCTAAATAAGACACAATTTCTGTTACTTTGTAATTTCTGTTACTAATTACATTGCGTTGTCTTTTAAACAGCCAATACTGGAAAAAGTTCCAACCACATACTTGAAAGTTTCCACAGCAAACCATTTGATGATTAGAAAGAGGCAAAAGAAAACTTTTGAGAACATTCTGCTGCTAAATTTCAAACATGTGCGTATTAAAATCTTTAAAGTTATGAAATCTGTTGCTATAGACGTTGCATCGAAGTTAAATTATCATAAGCGCAAAAACGGAAATAGATTAGCAGTAATGCCTATTATCAAAATTGTATTTTATTTTTGTGGAGAGTAAGGCGCTTCAAGACAAAGACAGTAGACCATTGACCTTAGTGAAAGAAGCAAATTGGTAAAAATGGAAAATTCAGCGCTTAACATCAGTAAAGTATTTATTATCAATACCAAGCATTCAATGATGATATCCTTTAAGATATCGTTGAAAGTTCTTAAAATACTTAAAATACTACGTATATTTGCGAAAAGATAATAGAGAAAGAAGTAGTTACTCAAATAAATAGGTCAGAATGCTTTGGTCTCCTTGGCGATGAAACTTTAGATGTGAATGGAACTGAACAGTTTTCTTTGCGTGCGAAATACACATATAAAGGTATTTTAAGGGAAGACTTTTCAATTTCACTGAAGTTCTAAACCTAAATGCTGAAAATAAAAGTTTATTTTTTAGTTAGCGTTAGTAGTGAGCTTGGTTAAACCTCCATAAATTATTTGTTCAAGGATATGACAGAGTTGCTACAATAGCGAATAGATAAATAGCATGCAGATAAGAATTGAAGGAGAATATCCTAAGGCCAAATATGTATTGATTTATTTATTGTATTTATTTTTTGAATGGAATTTCCTATATAAAATATTTAAGTAAAAAATTCCAAAAAGGATGTGTCGATCTTCCATTAAATATTCGTAAACCCTCTATTCTTCAGTGATCGCTTGGTCCGTAAAATGTTCCAAGTTCCTTAGCACCTTATCCATCGCCTCCAACTTTCATCTAACGCCCTGATTATTAATGCAATCCTAGATATCATCATAAAGTTAGGCTTAAGGAACACTCCCTATTTATATTTAATCCTTATTGTAAATTTCATTTTTAATTTATTAAATGAAATAACAGATTAGTTTATTGCAGTATGTACTGAATTTTATATTAGTTTTAATATTGAGTATATATTAATTTTAATATCTAAGTTGTTTTAGATTCTACTTAAAAATAATTCTACTATGTGGCTACTCTCGAAGAAAACGTAATTATTGTACCAACCAATCCCCTTCGTGTCTTTTCCATCTTGTTACATTGTCGAAATATAGGGTGCACTAAAGCCATATTTTAAAAATTGAATTGAACAACAAATGTCAATTTACAAGTCTTCTAGCAATTTGCAAGTCTCGGGATCTATTCATATATTCGATTCGATTCGACAAATGTACCCATAGTGAAGAGAGACTTGGAATCTTATGAATATAGTAACTTTAGTTGCCTTTGTGAGGATATTATTTCATTAAACGGCAAAAGGAGTAATGCGTGGCAATTATTATGTATATATGGAAGGGAATAGATTGGACTTGCAGACATAATTACAGCGTGTGATGCTAACGTTGTGAGAGATTGAATAGAATTACAAAATGGCAATTGTGCAATTTTGATATTCTCAATCAGAATAATGTAATAGTTGAATATATATATTTGTTTTTGTTAAATTAGAAAGAAGTTGTGTATTAGCGATATCTATGGGTAATAAATCTTAAAAATATCAAATCTTAAACTTAAAATATAAAATCATAAACTTTTTTTGGATAATTAAATAATCATCATAATAAAAATATAAAAGTCGTAAAAGTCGTTAAAGTTTTTTATATATTTCAAAATATTATAATCTAGATATTAATAGCATTTTTTTAAAGTTTTACAGTTTGCTAAATTTGATATTTCGGTGCCTATTGTAAAACTTTGATAAAAAGGAATACTTTAATAAGGAAAATATCTTAAGTAATTTTAAAAAGTTGATAATATTTGTATACCTTGTATAGTTCTCTATAACACTAATTACTTTGTTGTTTAAGTTCCTCTACTTAAAAATTAATCTTCTCAATTAATTCTTTTACGAAGTATTTGACTTATACAATACTTATGAAAAAAAATACAGTGTAAAAAACTCCGTTAGAACTATAAATGGACATAGGTTTTAAAGCTTCTCTTAAGAATATTATTCTTATACGCACATATATACATTTTTTATATACTTTTCAGATTTGTCAGATTTATTCAATACTTTTTATAGAAAAGATAAAATTGATATAGTTTTGGGTCAAATATTTCACTTTAGGTTATTTAAAGCTTCATAGCAATATTAGAAAATAATAATAACAATAAAAGTAAATTGGATTATAATGTGCTTTAAGATACAAACTAATAAATAACAAGAACGAAATAGGGACTGTATAAGCTGTGATGAAGCATTTACTTTTTAAAGAAGTTTTTTTAGTCACCCCGATTTTATAATTGATTATTTTTTTTACATATTTTTACGTTTTCAGATGTCCTGAATAATTCTTAACACATGTGTGTGTGTATGTTTTTTAATAGACTTTATTTTAATCTCAATTGTTGCGTATTCGCATAACTTAGACCTAAATAGTTTTTCATCGAAATCGACCATGCGGTTTTTTAGGTTTTAAAAAAACCTGAACAGCGTAGTCGCGATTTCTAAAACACTAATTGCATGATCAGGGTAGGTGTAATTGTAATCGAAGCGTTTCAAATATGCAGTATCTATTTTATTCTGAAATTTTCACACAATTATTATTATTATATATTCAGAATAAGCAGTGCAAACTTTACGGAGATTTGCTTATATTATACAAATAAACGAATGAAATAATGACATTCCTATAGCTAAGTTACAATTTTCATTAACGAAAACGTGACGAAATCGAAGTGGGAAATCGCTTTGAAAACGGCGTATATTATGGCATAATGTGATGACAACAATCTCTACAGCATTTTACAATGACATTTTGCTGTTATCATAGAGATAAGACTTAAATTTTTTCACTATTTTAGGCCCTTAGCTTTAGCATTCGTTTCAATACATATAATCTTATATATACTTACTTATAGTGTTGAAAATTATGGGGTAAAATATATTTTACCCCAATAGTTGGCCAATAGTTGAAAACAACCAATTTTAAGATAAATTTAAATTTATTCAGTGTCGGGTTTTACTGCTTACATAAATCTTGTAACTGTTATTTATGTACTAAGGATGAGAAAGCATTGCAAAGAATATTATCAGTTTATTTCGTTGGAGCAATTCGGCGATTAATCATTCGCTGTCATACGGAGTTACCGTCTGATTGAGGTGTTAGTTTCCTTACATTTAAAAGAAGGCAAAAAAGTCTCTTTGAAGAGCGTCTCGCTTCGTCTTTTTTAAAAATATTTTCTAAGAAACAATAGTTCTTAAATTAAAGATTAACTTCCGATCACTTATAGGATTTTCCATTTTAAAGACGAATATTATAAGAAGGTAGTTATGAATTGTAATAGTCCAAAATATGACTGAAAATCCACTGAAAAACAAATTATTCTTTATTTAAAGTTACCTTAATTAATGTAAAACGCTTATCCTATAACCCAATCTAAATTAGTAGACTAATGTTTAAAACTCTTATCATGTTATATTTTGTTTTATTTGAAGAAAAATAAAAGCAGAAATAAATACTTGAGATAAAAATAAAAGGTAACAGTTTAGCTTTTAAAAGACTTCTGCATTTTACTAAAAAAACTAGATACTTTACTAATAGAATACGATGAGAGTTTTAAACAAAAGTCTAATAATTTAGATTGGGTTATAGGTGAAGGATCACCAAAATGAGTTTCGATATAATTTTATAATACATTTCCTTCTTTTGTAAGGCAAATAGATCAATTTAAATTCAGTCACCAACAGGGTTCTATAACCAACACCGAGGGAATTGACGTTCATCATAAATTTATAGGGTTTAATATTGACCTATTGACGCCTAATAATTGCTACGATACTGATTGTAGCACTTAGACATGAATCGTTCTTAAAAACATTTAAAACCATTTGAATCTCGAAAAATGTTTGAATAAAAAAATCTATAGCAGCACAAAATCAAATTATTGTGAAAACAGATGGCAGCCATCACCGAAATTCTACTAACTACTCTGTTTCGATTTCAACACAACGAAGAGTATCACAGAGTAACGATTAACTCTTTGGAAACAGGTCCTGTTGTTCTCCCATTTAAAAAAGCTAACACGAAAAAATATCCTACTATCTAATTAGATAAGTAGTAGGATATCTAAAGGTCTGGTTCAAGCTTCTAGTAATTACTAGAAGCGTGAACCAGAACTCAATTTTGGCTCGCTGTCCTCGCACAATCGCGGTATGTGTTGGCATATTGAGCGAAGCGAGGTGCAAAGTTGCACCGAAGTTGCATTGCCATAGCGCGTTATGTCCTCAAATATTTTTCAAGATAAAGTTCGGCATGCGTGTGTCATTGTTAAGTTAAATTTTCGCGCAAAAAATTTTTACCAAGAAAAAATTTTTACACATGGGATTTTAGTTTTTTCTGTAATTATTCCTCAACGACACGAATTTTTTTTTTTAAAACGACCTCCAGACTGATGTCTATCAGTGTGCAAAATTTGGAACTTTTCTAATATACCATTTTCGATTGATTCGAATTTTTGACACGAATTTTTTTTTAAAACCACCTCCAGACTGATGTCTATCAGTGTGCAAAATTTGGAACTTTTCTAATATACCATTTTCGATTGATTCTTGCACAAAGGATGCAGAAAAGTCACTCATAGCTCTGCTCGCTTCGCTCAATAATTCTCATATGTTTGACAATATTAATAATTAAATTTTATTAATTAAATCTTAAAAACCTATAGTTGGATTATATGTAAGTAAAGTTACATGTCATAATACGCCTAATTGTTTATTTATTTTCATATTAAATTAAAAAGCTTAACTACCTTTTTGAAAACTTTTGAGCACATTCGTAGTCAACGAGCATTTAATAACATGTGTCTACCTGTCACTCTTTCCTTTATTTAATTGTGTGTGTTTCCTTTATTTAATGTTGTGATTAAATAATGCAATGCAATAAAATGTCTTCCAAGTAACGAATTAAATTTAATTTCAAATCTTAATGAACATATTAATAAATAATTAAAGAATATTAATATTGTATTGCAAATTACTAATTATTAATTACTATTAAATTATTATTAAAGTGTTCATATTAAAAACACTTATACCCATATGGCCCAATATCTTTTGCTCTTAGATAATATAGACACTTTATCTGAAGAAGTGTGAAATCCAGAAAATTCTCTAGGTTTTATACGTGTATATAGCTCGTGCTATTATAACTATGTATTATGGAGTTAGTATAATAAATATTGAAAAAATATTATGTGACGCTAAAGTTAAATATTCAAAAGTTATGTTTTATAAGATAGAAATCAGTAATATTAAAAAAAAACATTGGATTTCAAAGTAACAGTCGCCTTTCTTCTATGACTTTTGGTTTATCAAAAGATATCTTTTAGACAAGATCAACAAAAGATACTGCATGGCGAAACACGATTTATCAGCTATTCAATGCATCCGTATTAGTATAGCAAATCATAAAGAGTACCTAATAAGGATAATAGATTTACATCTTATCGGTCAAGGCAGGTTGAACCTATAATATTAAACAAAATTATTGTACAGTCAGCTTCAAATGTCGATGACCAAAAAAGTTCAGAAAAGTTCAAAAATGTTCAAAAGTTTCGATGACCATAAAAAATTTCGAAACATGACCAACGCCAATATTGAATCAAGATCATTAGAGTTCAAATTATAATTGACACAAATCTATAATATTGTCATTGTAAACTGTGCACGGAATGAAAGTTGAGACAAGGAACTTGTACGTGTAATTCATTATATTCATCAGTATTTTCCAGTATTTGTGTTATGTTATATATAACTGTGCTAAAAGAAATGTTGGTTGCCTTTTTAAATTTCCTATTTTTATAGATATTATAATACTTAATTTGAGAATAAATAAAACAGTATACGATAAACCTTTTTATAACGTTCTTAATGGATACACGTTTCCTCGTGGGGTAGGGGATGTTGAACTCAATAAAGCGATTTATCAGGTTTCAAGTACAAAATGATCTCGAAGCAGATTTATTTTTCTAGGATACATGATACTTATGCTCGTACAAAAGAAAATTATGGAAAGTTTGTAAAATATATTTTTAACTTTTAAGTATTAAAAAATAGTTGTTGATGCACTTAAATCTTTTCCTATATTCCATACGAGAGTTTAAGTTAAATGAACGTTAAAATCTACTTTTTCATTTTATTAGATAGCATTTACAGTTAGATTTAGAAATCACCAGGAATTTGTAAGTGTTCCCTCTTTTAGAAACATGTACCACAACTTCTGTTTATTTTAACGTAACGTTGCCTTTAAAATATAATATTTGATTTTATTCCATTTATTTTCATTTATCAGCCATATTTTAATATTAGGTAAATTTTTACTAATTTAATTATAAATATATGTCAATCAGAAACACTTCTATGAAGCAATGACATGAGAGACATTGTGCTTCAAGTAAAATGATTTGTTAATAATGTAAAAGTTTATTAGATACTTCACAGGATAAATCTTGTCGAAGATAAGACTGGCTCAAGTTGTTCTTTATTACAGAAGCGACTTATAATTTAAATTAAAAACACATATTTTGTACTATTTATTAATTACAGTAGAATGCATCTTTGTGAAAAACTTTTTTTTAATTATCTAATATAAAAAGGTACACTTTCTACATACACTCACTTTTTGAATACGCGACTGTTTTTTATAGTAAAACAATAATGTAAAATCCAAGAAATAATTAATTATTTTTTATAAAATCTATAACTCTGCCGATGCAGTAATAGGATTAAATCCAAATGTCAAGCTAAAATGGATTGAATGATCTAATTTAATTTTAGAGAACATCTACAAAATAATTATATGTACTCCTTCATAAATGTTACATATATTTAACTGAGCGATACTATCACTAAAAAGTCCTCCTCACTGTGGTAAATATTAAACAAGGCTCTGTAATCTTGTAATCTTCGGGGTTTTTGCGAGGCGCCGTCATCGCTCATAGCATATCTGTGCCCTAAGCCTTAGTTGAGTTACTACGTAAGAGTGGGTTATCTCAACACGTTATATCATAAATAATCCATTTTATCCGCGTTATAACTGCTTTTAAGAACAATATCTAGCTAAGTGTTCAAACCCTAAATAAAATATAAAAAAAAACAGACAAATATACGAAATAATATATTCTTCAATTTAACCATTTTATAATGAAAATAGTTTTTGGTATATTATTATTCACGTGATAAAACGAGACACCAATAAAATGTATATCGCTAATAATATTTTGAATAAAGCTCCTTATTTTTTATTGATTTATTTATAATGATTAAAAAGCTTATAAGCTATTGCTAGCCCCGTACCGGGGGAGCTTGACACGCGCTTTCCCCCAGCACCTTCGAGGGTACTAGCTACGGCGAAATGATACCACAGGCCGACAGCTGTCCTTCCCGAGGTCGCGAGGATGGTGAAAAAGACCCACCGGGCCCACCCATCATTGTTTGTCAGCTGGGAATAAATGAACGTGAGAAGTTAAAAATTATTTTAGTTCTTAGATAAATAATAAAAAAAACGTATTATGTTTTTAAAAAAGTGTGCACCATTAATTACTGATTAAGACGCATTAAAACTGAAGCTAAATGGAGCTGTATTCCTGATCGTTACTGTCTGTGAGGAGAATTTAGAGCAAAAATTCCATTCATGAAACGTTAACTGATCTCCTGTTTTAATATAATTTAGTTATCATTGTCTAAAATTGTAATTGTTAAGTTAAAGCTAAGATTTTCATATTCATTATGACATTTAGAAACTTGGTGTTTTATTTTAGATTTTAAACCTAAGTACTGAAATCTTTAACATGTTTCTTAAAAAGAAGTGTCTTTTCTTCAAAATCAAGATTCTTAAAAGTCATGTTTTAAAAATAAATCTTAAGTCGGTGCTGTAAAAATTAATAGCATAGCAAATATTATTAACACAATTTAGAAAATTATTTCCCTCATGTCACGTGACATAATTAACAATAAATTGAAGTTAAATAATTTTACATTAAAAATGTGTTACAAGTACAAGAATAAATATTTTAATATTACGTATATATTAAACCCAAATATAAAATAATTAACTTACAAACCAATACTCGTTGACATCAATCGTTAAAAGCCTCTTAAATTACAAACGATATATTTAATATGTAATGAAAACATTAAACGAATGTAACCATACAACAGTATTATATTTTATTTATATTTACTAAAATATGCGTCGGCCTACAGTATCTGTAATGGATTGAACAGTATCAATACTGTTCAATCCAGTTACTCCTACCTACTTAAAAGAACGATTTAAATTTTTAAAAGATTCACATAATCGTTCACTTCGTTCTATAGACAACTCCCATCTTAAAATTCCTTCTCACTTTACTACTTTCTATACAAGTTCCTTCACTGTTCATGCTTCTCGTCTTTGGAATTCCTTGCCTTTGTCTATTCGACAAGCTCAATCTCTTAATATCTTCAAAAATCTATTAAAAAAACATTTTCTTGCACTTGCTTTTCCTTGCAACTAGGTCTTCTTTACCTTGTACTCCTTTTGTGTTTTCATTTAATATTATTGTGATACTAATATATTCATGTATTATTATTTTATGTATATATATTTTATATACATATTTATGTACTATGTGTATTATGTTGTATTATATTTATGTAATATATCATCTAAAGATGTACACCTTTTCCGCCAATTTTTTTGTAATCTCCTATAAAGGGGTTACCTGGAAGAGATCGCTTATAAGCGATAAGGTCGCCCGTTGTACATTTAAATTTGTGTTTAGTTTTTAGTTTTTTTTCTTTTTTATGTTATAATACTCTTTGAGGATGTACAATAAAGGATATTATTATTATTATTATTATTATCTATTTATCTGTTTTATTCATGAAAAAATTTCATATAAAATGCCCTAAAACGATTGAATTCAAACTTGAAATCTGAAAAAATACACAGTTAAAGTGAAAAAAAAAGCAAGAATGATCGTAGCAAGAAATTACAAGCATGCAATGAGGTTACTTTAAGAGATCACCAAATAGCAGAGTTATTAACAAATAAGTTTTAATTAATTAGATTTAATAGTTGTAAATAATTTCAAAGCTATTAGATTTTTTAATTTTCAATAAAATTTGTATGCTCAATGCTGTTAAAAGTATATTTGTCATTTTATAGTCATTTTTTATTTCAATAATTATTAACATTTGCAAATAGAAATTGCAGTCTACTGCAAAAAAACTATTGTTTAATAATTTATTCTTCAATGTAATGTAATTGTAATGAAGCTAAACCAATTTTCAATTTTAACTTTATTTAAAATAACAGATAGGTGATTTATAAAAACAAATTGAATATTTTTGTGTACAAATGTATAGTAATGACTTAATAATATTATGAGGTTTTTATAATATTTATTTATTTATTCAAACATAATTTTTTTAAAAGGCCGCATATAAAAGTAATCACATATTAATTTAATTTTGACACTAGTAATTTTAATTATCTTATATGATAAAATTATAATTGTTTAATTCAGTAAAACTACTTTTTGTCAGCCTGCGTATTCTTAAATATTAATATTATAATTATATAAAATGAAACAAAACAAAATTTTGTTTATGTGTTACTTAAACATCTTTATGTGTCACTTAAAAATAAGACTTTCTCAAAAAATAACCATAATTAACTATATGCTTACCTATGAAACAAAAAAGATGTTAAAACACAGTGTTTTCTTACTTTACAATAATAAAACTATACGCAAAGATCAATTAAAGAACTATTAGAAACCACATTATCTAGTAATCAAATTATAAATGGATTGACTTCGCAATTTACGATTGTATTATTAGGCTTACATCTAATTATGCCTTATGAAAATTTTAATATCAATGCAATGAAATTTAGTTCAAGACTATGTTTAAATGCTCAGAAAAATTAATCGCTCATGGACTGGCAAAGTTTTTCCTAGGTCTCATTACTTCTTAGATACTACATAAAAAAATAAATTTAGTTTAATTGGAGCATAAGACTTTTAAGTGGGAACGGTATCATAATAATTTTAAAGTACACATTTGTATCTTTTAATTATTATATGACAAGTACTGCATTACGAAGGCAGCATTATTAAAAATTCATACATTTTTACTCCACAAAGCCGCTGACTCAACACTGGTTCAAACGGTTTAATGTATTATGTAGCTACGAAATGGGTACATAATTGCCTCTACAACCGATTTAATAATAAAAATGCAAATACATTGGTATTTTTGCATTCTAGTATCTTTATATACAGAGAGTCTTCTTTTTTATGGTATACATATTGTTTCTAAACAAATTGAAAATATGTTTTTGGTACTGATTCTTAAAGGCACTGTAGTTGGGAAACTAAATTTAATCGTTTAAAATTTACACTGCTTTAAATTCTGAAAGTAATTACATTTATTATTTTACAAACCCAACTTTATTTACGATAGCTCTATAAATAATCTTAAATCAGCTGAATCATTGGGATTTAAAACTCCAGTTTTACCTCAAAAAGTACGTCCACAATTTATTTATTTAATCAGAATTTTGCATACATACGAGGATAAGCGGTAAAACATAAAAATGCACAAGTCTAAATGCATAAATAAATAGATAAAAACATTTATTTTCTATTTATTATTAAAAATATATTTATTCTTCAAATATGTAAGTTATAAGTGTATATCTCTTTCGAATATTACATTCAAAATAATTATATTAGAAAAAAATGTGTTATATTTGACTACATCCGGGTATACAGTATATATAAAGAGATTACTTATTTAAATAGCTTGGCCGACTTAAATGAAAACAGCTTAATA
This sequence comes from Mechanitis messenoides, assembly GCA_959347415.1. Taxonomy (NCBI): domain Eukaryota; kingdom Metazoa; phylum Arthropoda; class Insecta; order Lepidoptera; family Nymphalidae; genus Mechanitis; species Mechanitis messenoides. The sequence continues at coordinate 10,959,853 of OY365771.1, forward strand.
CAAAGTATATATTATATAACAAAACATTAAAAACACCAGATAGAAGCCGAATGAAAATATATCATAAAAATCTCATCTTTCTTTTCTCCTAAAACCACAAATAAATTCGAGGTAAATAGTTTAATTTAAAACTGTTTTAATGAGATGTAGGAAATATGTAGATTACAAGTAAGAAATGCTATAATATATGACTTAGAAGTAACAAACCTCAAACTTTTATTAATTTACGATTTCAATTTAAAATGAAACAAGTAATTTCTATGAAAGCCCTCAAACGTAACTGGCTAAGGTACAATTAGTGTGCATAATTTATCTGGTTCATTACAGAAGATGTATAGTTTCACTACTACTCTTGAGTGATGAGAATACCTCTGAACTAATACTATACGGAACTATTAACTATCACGCGTAACCTCAATAATAAATAGATGTCAATTGAATTCTATCTACTAATTACATTTTTGTTAACGCTCGTTAATAATTTCATTTATTAAGGTTTTGTGATACAAGAGATCAGATTACTTATTAGATCAGATCAGATCTTATATACTTATTGTAAATTAAAGTCATGAAACTTTTATTTATACATTATAGAGAAAAGATAACTACTTTTAATATACCTGGCGGGTTATGTCGGACTTCCCGGCAGCATAGAGGATGCTGCCATCTTTAAGGCTACTTACTAAAAAACCAACGGTTGCCCTCTTCGCCGTAATGGGACGTCACGGGATCGCGTTAGCACACACCGTGACTTTTAATATACCTATTAATATTAAGTTGATATTTTTTAGCAAAATTAATAAACGATATATAATCCAGAATTTATATATCATAATACACAACAATCTTAGGTAGTTCCAAATAAACACAATTCAAATGTGGGTTATAGGAACTGTAAATTAATAAAATGAAATGTAATTTCAATAGTAGCAGTCGTATTCTGGAAAATGCTGAGTTATAAGTAATATATATTTTCTAGGTCATTTAAATATATATATTTTATTAATAATTTTTACAATATTTTTTAATCTGAATAACTTAATTTAATTCACAATCTTTATATTATTAAGGACTAATTGTTTCCGGATGACAACTCGTCAGAATATTTCTGTCAGAATATGTCAGAATATTTATATCAATCATTACCGTGATAGCTTTATATGCTGATTTTTAAATATTTAAATAAAAATGCTGTCGAACGCACCTTATGGACACGATTGACATGTTTTAAATTCTCTCGAAAATTGCTGAATGAAAGACCAAATTGAGCTTTAAAAATGTTTTACAATATTACGTGATATATTTACGTCATTAAAATGTTATAATTCAGTTGAAAGTCGCAAGTAATCTTCAACTTTTATATTATTCAAGGCAATAGAGTTTCCTAAAGTTAAAGAAGTAGCTAGATTTCTTTATCTTCTTATTAAGGATTTATAAGAGGGTCTGACAAGCGATGCGTATTGCGTTCACAAACATTCGATCAAAGCCGACTTTGATGTATCATTAAAGAGGATACTCCGATCCAATTTAGATACCGATTCAGTGATAATCCCCGCGAGGTTAACGTTTCATTGATGGAACTAATAAATATAGAAAGAAAGAAAATGAAATGAATTTACTTGTCCCGTCTTGAGGCATATAGTCGTCACAAACGTACACAGACGTCTGCACGTCTGCAACGTTTTATATTTTCCAATAATGGAGATACTTCTTCATTAATCCAAGATATTCTTATATATCATTAATTTGCTTATGTTTTAACTGATGTATAACTGAAACTTAATAAAACAAGAATTTTATTTATTTATAGAATAGGTACAGTATTTATAAAAATATATCAAAATAATCGGTTTTATGAACATGCAGACATGGAAACTTGAAAAAACATCATAGGATCCATTTCAGGTAAAAGCTTTTTATCTAATCCTGAAATTTCTCTCTTTAATTTGGCAATAGTGAGAGCAGGGTTTTATCCTTATGGGCACGCCAAAATACAATTGCATATGGTGTGACATCTAAAAGCTTTAAAATCATCCCGGAGTTCAAATAGTATTTGCTCCACAACTTCGTCTCCAGAATCTTTAGCCCATCTGTAGCATGAAGAAAGGACGTGGGGCCCATAAACCTTCGAACAATCCATCAATAGCTAGGACAAGCCGTTGCACAACAAGGACTAATAACACACTCGTATAATCCAACCATTTTTGCATGATCCCCCGTACTCTGAGCATATTGAAATCTATCCATTGCCCAATTATCTATTATAGACATCGAAAAAATGTATCAAGTCCACCACCAAGTCTTTTATTACATACATGTGAGGAATGGGGTGAATAGTTATAACCTTATAATTTAGAAATGCGATTATGCAGGCAAGACAATTCTCACCTTGAAGATTAATTTCACATGATCCACAGATGTCTTCGCAACAGGATCGTCGATATACTAGTGTAGGATCCATATCTTTAATTTTAATGAGAACCTCTAACATCATTCGACAACATTAACTGCTATCAAGATCATAAGTCTTTGGTTTTCATTGCTAAGGATTCCTCCAAATCTATATATTTTAAAAACTCTCCTTGAATCAACAGGTTTCTTACACGCTGCAGCAATTTCTTTTACGGGGCTGAATAAGGTCTCACTTTAAATAAATATGGAATTTTTGGGCGATATGTTCTTTTCACCAGAGATGACATTTTCTAACTGCCTTATTGTTTAATAACTTTTCCAAATGCAGTTCTTATTATAAAGAATCTTAAACAAAGCCTAAAACTAATCCAAAAATTACATACCAGTGATAGTATTATTTTTGCATGGATGTCATTTTATACTGTTCGTTAAATAGATCGAAAGAAATTTAAATAGATACATTTTTAAAAATAGTTTCTATACCTTATCCCTTATAGTCGATTCTGAAATGTTATGGTGGATTGCAGGTGCCAGTGATTGAAATGTCGTGTGCCCGGTTGCAATGTAGTAGTAGAATATACTTCTATAATAATAAACAAAGGTAAGTAGTAGAGCAGCTAGATGTAGATGATAAAGGAGTTCAATATCTAAGGGAAATATCTTAGTTCAAACAATAGGAATTAGGAATTAAATTAATGATTATGGAGAAATATACCCTATCTACCAAAACGTATATCCTATTATATTATTGATGGTCAATAGATCATACGCACCACAAAGGATTCCAACCGTTAAAATATAATAAATAAAAGCAGCGTTGATATAATATATATTTCTTATAATATAAAAGTCAAGGTCGTAAATTATAATTACTATAATTTATCCTACTAATCCTATTAATATTATAAATGCAAAAGGTTATGAGGATGTGTGTTTGTTACTCTTTCAAAAAACTTCTTAACACATTTCGATGAAATTTCACATTTATATAGCTTGTACAAAAAAACACTTTTATAAAGATTTTTTGTAACTTAAGTATAATAAAACAAAAAGTATTGAAAAAAGATATTGTCCTCTAAAATCTATCTTTTCGTAGGCTGCTTAATCCATTGAACTTACTAAAAGACAATGTGCCGTAGGATTTTTTATTTTAATTAGTTCTAAATAAAAGTCCACGACAGCAAAATATAGTGTATATAAAATACAATTTCATTTGATATGTGTGCAATGTGTAGTATACGTTTAAATCTTAGAAAACATTAATTTATTATATTCTAATGAAAATGAACGTCTTTTTCGTTTTAGGTAGTTTAGTTTTTACACTAAGTAGTTTGGACGAATAGTTTCAAAGTTATCACGTTAAGATTGTACCAAATGTAGCACTATTAAACACCTACTAAGAGTCAGCACCTTGTGAGTATTTTTCATCAACACACTACATCAGTGAAACCGCCGCTAGTCAAAAATATATTTATAATATTTGAATTATAGTATTAAACAAGAAATCAATCGTTTACTGAGTATATTTTGAAAGATTTGATATAAAAGAAAATTATAACGTAATCTCAAAATAATATAAGCAAACTAACTATCAATCTTTGTATTTAAATTTCTTTCTCTTCAAAATCGATAAAATTTCGAAAAGATATATATATATGTAGTACAGTTAATTATTAAAAGCAATTATTATTAAAGTTTAATTTGATAAAATATGCCATGACACTTAAATCTGTAATAGAATATGGCGAAGAAAGAAAATTTACAACACAAACAGATTTGGAAATTTAAATAAAAGCAAATTTAGGATTATTTTTATTCTTATTCTCGCTTACCTCAGATATAAGAAAATGAATTTCCGTGAAAATCGTTCTGAGAAGAGAAGCCAACATTAGCATATTTATTTATACATCCAACGAGACCACGCTCGAAACGAATCCGATATCAATAATGAATTACTTGACATAACATATACATATACATACTTATATACAAACAAAACTAGGTTTTTCCAGCGGGTTCGCCTGCTATGTACCTACAGCTATAAATGTTTATTTCTACGAAGAAACTTTTAAGTTCTGTTCTGTTCCTATCTATAGATTTAGATTAAGGAAAAATAACTTATTAATCATTTCAAACATATGATACTAAGCGCTTATTTCATCAGAAGGTAATTTTACAAAAAATACTCTATCTTACCTACATGTTAAAAGGAAGCCTGTTTCGTAATTTCACGTTAAAGTTCAAGTGGTTCGGGCTGCGGGCTGATAATATGTTACTTATTCCACGTATATATGTAGATAAGATACTAAAACCAAGTTTTTCAGTTTTCTTTTATTTAAAGTAAAAATTACATTAATATTATACCTAATAACAAAGTTGTTAAACGCTCTATAATTGCCCAGCTCATGCTCATAATTATAGAAAATGTATAATGTACAAAGGTACATCTTTGAATATATACACATAAGTATATACAAATATTATATTCAAACGCGGAAAACAGAATAGAGTTCGTGTTAGAATTTCACATTTGTAGGTCATGCCGAATTTCTGGCGAGCACCTTAGCTTCCTCGGGAATCAAGATAGGATTATTGGCAAATTGTTCCGCTCGCATTCCGACCTGCACGCACTTGAAATATTAAGCACCTACATTCAAATACCCACTTATTGAATATCGGCACATTCTTTGGTTTTCCCGTGAAGATTATTACGCTAAAAGTTCTTTACCTTATCACTTTATATTCTCATACCTACTTTAAATCTTCAATGTACAAATATTTAAACAGTTTAAACTGATTAATTAAACTTTATAAACAAAGCACGCATAATGTTTGACCCGTATTGTGGACATTTATTTAATTAAATGATTGTTTATTTAGCTTGCGAAATTTGCCTTGTAAACATTTCTAAAACAACTTATTAATTAAAGTCTTTCAAGAGAACAAACTCAACAAAACCAATGAAAATAACAACATGAAGGTCCGTTTCTGTTAACGACGATTCGAAATGGAAATATCTAATCAATATTAATTAATAATTCTTGCTTGAATAAGTTTTTAGACCAATGAACATTTTAATGTTTTCGAAAAAAGTAAAGTTCGTTTAAGAAAACAGAATAGCGGATTGCAAATTTTTATGCAATTGAATTTCTGTTACATATTCTAAAAATGTCAATGTCTCATAAAGAGAAGGGAAAAGATGCTTGCATAAAGACGTACCTGTATGGACATTTTTTATCAGAGCGAAGCATATATCATGCATAGGTAAGCACTATTTATTATTACCCGATTAATAAAGTAAATATTATCCTTATCTCAATAGCAGGAGATCATGCGCTCTTACTGTCATTTACCGTGACACCAATTAAAGAACTCAATGTCTTGAAGTTTTGTGTTTGCCGGTTATATTGGCCCGGCAGCATATGTGCTGGTTAAGGTTACCTAATAAACCAGACGAACAACCCATCTCGCCGTCATAATGGAGCGCCACGGGAACCCAGAGCGTTACCTACAATAAAGACAAAGTAGAATAGTACTGTGGTACTTACCATCTCACCGAACGAATACGAATGATATCGATTGTGGATATAAACACGAACACTATTTTCACCATCTATAAAAATATAAATAGAATCCAAAACATGTTAATAATTAAAAAAATATAAACAGCGACCAGAAACAGATACTAGTGTCATTAACTACTGGTACGTACGTGATCAAATCTGCTTTGTAAGTAATTAAATTTAACAATAATATAATGAAAATAAATTAAAACAAAGTGAATTTTGTTTATGACTTCCTGGTGTGATCAATCAGACGTTAAAATGATAGAAAAATGGCGATAACGCTTTAGTTAAGTTATTTTAGTTGTGCACTAATTTTATCTCGTAAGTTTTTACCACTACTTTATTATCATTTGAGCCATCATATAGCTACGGTTTCACCTGTGGCTATTAAAATTTTCATTATTAGTAATTGTTTTTATAAACAACATAAAAATGCAATAAAAACTAAATCATGTTTCACACTTTTAAACTATCTACAAACACTGTTTAACATTTTTTAAAATTGATCTCTTTTTCTTAACTATTAACAATTTTGAATTGGGTTTTGTCTGTTGCTTATTAAACAATAATTCTGTTTCTTAAAATTACATATAATTTACAATACATGTTCAAATTAATTTATAGGTTTAGATGCAAAATCGATATCAATCAACGAGCTTATTGCAGCCAAAAAAATATATTCACATCCACATCAGAAAATTTCCACTGTTTCAGGTAAATCTAACTGCTTTTATTAAGTCCCATTTAGACAATTATAATAACTTTTCTGAATACAAGAGACAAAGTTATAATAATGTTTAATGACTATTGTTTATTTTATCTCAGAAAACTTAACGCCTCCTGAAGTACCATTACTGTTTGAAATACCATTCAGTACAAAAACCAAGGAGCTTGGAGAATCAAGTATGTACTTTTAAGGTCTTATAGTAATGTGTGTTGATCTGTATATCTTTGAAAAAATTTTATAATTCCTTTTAGGTAAACTAGATACTAGAAATAAACACGGCAAAAAAAATATTAAATTATCGAAAGACATCCTCACTTAAATCCTCACAGAAACCAAAGAAATTGACATTTCATCTATAACCTGACTATGAACTAAAAAATTTAATCATAAAACGGGAAGTACTGAGAAGACATGGTAACATTAACCAAAAATACATTCCCTTTCTCAGGAATATTGAGTTATTATTTGATAATATTCTTAGTTCAGACTCTAGCGAAACCTATGAGTCCAGAAGAGACCAATTCGAGAGAAGTCACATTGCTGATAGAAAAGATAACATTTGCATCTGCAGCACTAAAGAGAATTCCGAAGATTCTTACCCGCAAGAAGAGACAGTTACGACTACCTCGTATCCTTCCTATGAGATCGAGAACTCGTCCTCTGCGGTTACTACCACCGCACGAACCAATAATATTGTCTATGATAACATCAGCCGTTTCAAACGAAATAAGAATATACCGATATTATTTGCAAGAAATTCCACTAGCTTTCGGAGAAACTATACTAGACTCAGTGAGAGAAGTAGCCCCACATATATCAGACGCTCTGAAGGATATATCGCCGCGGATAATTGAAATAGTAAGCGCAGTGCCGTCAACCGAGGCGATGAATCCTTATCAACAGATAATGTCAAAAATTCCAACAGCAATACACGAGACAATGGAAATAGCTTTAGATTCACAGATGGAATATGAGGATTCCGAACCAACATCGAAACTGTAGAGGTTAATAGAGAAACCGGTGAAAGCACAACACTCACACTCCAATCATATGGAACCCCTACAAATGTTACAAGAAACATATCAGAACACAAAGAACAAATTAAATTCCAAGTTAGGGGAATTGAAACAGAAAGCCACAGTCTTTCTATCAGAACCTGCTTCAGAACAACGAGACAATGAACTCCAAAAAGAAAGTATTTCAACACGAAGTATCGAAGAATGTAAAGAAGCATTTCAAAAAATATCTCCAATGATAAATCAATCATTATCAGAAATGTCCAAATTGCCCCAGAAAATAAAAAACCACGTAGAACAAATGAAACAGTAGGGCCAAAAGTTATGATTATTGATGGATACAGTGTAGCCAGAGATGTGAATGGAGAAAACAAGATGACAGAAAAAGCTATTCATATTCACTCCTAAAATTAACTTTTAAATGAAAAATTATTATTTAAAAACATTATTTATCAATAAGATAATTATAACAGATTATCGTCTTCCTTTCCCTTGTTTTATTACAAGTATTTATAATATTATTTTGTTGTTGTTTGTTGTTGTTTAGTGACTTTGAATATTTTATATTATCCAACTTAAACTTTGATATACAAGTCCATTTTCATTGACACTTACAATTTGTTACAATATTAAAATAACCTAGCAGAAAAAGTCTCATTCCCATTATAATTAAATTTTTCATAACACACAAATGGTTTTTAACTTTTTTTTTTCTTTAAAAGTTTTTATAGGTTAATATTTTAACATTATTTGGGACTGTGTTGTAAAAAAAAATATGTCTATCACTATTTATAACAAACATTGATATTCTTATGAATATACTTTACGTCTACAAGGGGTATTAAAATATATTATTGATCACTCAGAAGTATTTTGAAGTGAAGAGAAGTATATTAATATTTTACAATAATTGTGTAATTAAATATTCTTTTTTAACCAAAATGTTTAAGTCTAAAACAGATTTTTAGAGTCTAGTTTATCTAAAAAATTAACCACACAATGTACCTGTTTTGACGAGTCTTTAATTTTGGTATAGATAACAGACTCTCTAGTAGAAAATTCTTCTTTAATTGGTGAACCATCATCATTTTTTAATTCAACACGAATACGTCCCCGATGCAACCTTTCCTAAAAAGAAAACGTAACAATTAATTTAAAATTAATATATAAAACTATTACAATAAATCAATTGAATAGAATAACTGCTATTCTCTGATAGATAATATAAAGAAAATATCTTTAAACCTGAATTGCAAAAAAAACTATACCTTACTACTTTCCCGAGGGTAGAGTTTATTTTCTACTCCAATGCGCAGTCCAGTAGTAGTAGTGTAGAGAGAACATCTCAAATTTCCTGATGTGCAGGATTGTCTACACATATATCTCTCGGCAATCTTCGGCCTTCAGTAAGGGTGTTTTTATTATTCAAGAAAGCTCGGTATATACATATCAACCCTAAACATATTTAGGATTAAAACATGTAAATAGCTTAATACATATATGTTTTTATTATTGATTGTTGATAATCATCAAGCACAATACTTGAAATCAAACTTCCTGTGTTGGTACGTTTTATAATAGAATGATATATGTATAAAAAATAAAATATGATTTAATTGATTAATGTCAAAAGGGACAACATCAGTTTCTTAAAAAAGTATCTCACCTTTGCACATCGCTATGCTTCTTGTCTGTCTGTCTGACAGACACTTACATCTCGTCAACCCGTGAACACGATTACTGCAAAGTATTCGAAACGTCGGGTTAAAATCAAAAATGTAACCAAATTATACGCGAGTTTTAATCCGTAAAAATAGTTTTATTTCAAATGTATACTCGTGAAAATCTAAGAAAATTTAATAGTTATTTAGATCTCTCTAATAGCTACATTTTGACATATAGGACACCCCGTTATCCAGTCGAAAGTGACGTGATTTTTAGGAAACATTTTGTTAAGACTCACGGAAAAAATCCAATTTAAAACATTTAATTTTTTTTTTTTACTAGCATCGCGAAACTCGCAGAGACGCGTCTTTTAACACGTCTTTTGACTCGTTTACATGTCTAGGACGCATACTTTTAAAGATGTTTAGCAAAATCCGATTTTCATAGGGACTAAAAATCCAACTAAGCTATACTAACAATCAGTATAGTATAACACAAACCCAACAAAAATAAAAAGGCGATATGATATAAAAATAATACAATAGTTTTGTTTTGTTAAACCAGTTAACTTCACAACAATTGTGATATCCAAACATAAATAAAAAAATGTAAAGCATAGTGTTATTTTCAAAGACTTGAAAAAATTAACAACTGCAAAGACAAGGATTAACATGTTAGTGACTGTCTAGTTCCATTATGGAAACATCTAATATCATATGTATAACATTCTTCTATAATGTTATTAAAGTGCCATGAAATATTGTCTTCTTATTATGTATCTAACTAGGCAAATTTTGTTACAATGTGTAGGCAAGTTATTTTATTATTTATACTTGATAATATTATAAAACAATAAAGTAATAAATATAACTTAAATGTTGGACCTTTTTTTTTGTTCCGTTGGAAAAACCCGTTACGGGTACCCCGTCGGCCCAGGGGGGTGACGGCTGGAGGGTGCTGTGCCAGGGCCGGCTGCATAGAGGATGCTGCCACTTTTAAGGCTACCCACTAAAAAACCAACGGTCACGGGATCGCGTTAGCACACAAATTGTAAAGGGTTTAATATTACGGTCGTTTTAGGTTATGTTAGGTTCAACATTTAAGTTTTCGTGTATCAAATCTTGGACTTGTATAAATTTCGTTCTCAATTTCGCCGCTATACGTTCGTGTATCGAATCTTGGAATTTCTCTGTTCTCTGATTATACTGATATTATACTGATTGTAAGTATAGCTTAGTAATTGTATTTTTTATATTTATTTATTTATTTATACCTTTTCCACTTTGAATCCATATCACTTGTGTACGTCAATTTGAAGAGTCAGGAGGACCCATATTGATACCATACTTATAGAAATAAGCACTTCTTGATACTCTTCAACTTAAGAGTTAAGACTACAAGGGTACCAAACGCGCTCTGGTCTGAGAAGAATCACACAATAAACAAATAATTACATGTTATTGTTTTTATCTCATTCTATCGAAACTATAACTTCTTCTAGACAGGATCACAGATTACATATAGAAACTTATTTACTATACGAACTGATTCGGGAAATAATATACTTTTCCACCCCCTATATAAATAAGTAGGTAAATAATAAATAAATAGAGTACCTACATATATTTTTAAATCATAAATCAATAAAAATATAAAACATAAATTGCAAAAATTTTATATAATAAATATAAACATATCATTCATCCTTTCAATTCGAGGTTTTATGTAAAATAAAAATACAGGCGTTAATTGAAACACAAAAAGTTAATAATGTATAATAGATACTTGATTAATCATTAACCGAATATAATATATATAAAATACAGCATTTGGTTATTAAAATATAATTCAAAATTTTAGAAAACTATCTTCAAAACTAAATAAAACTGCAGTTCATTACTTTAATTTTAATAATTATTTACACGACAGCAATATACACAACATTTTTTTCTGTCAAATATAAGCAACCATTTTTTCTGTCTGTACTTAAGTTTCTAAAGTATCTTTGGAACAGCTTATGTATGTCTATTGGGAAGATGGAGAGATGACTATACTTTTCATAGAAATATCACTGGTTCTATAACGGAAATCTATTCTTGATGTCTAAGCCTCGTTGGCTTGTAATAATAGGCTTGGCTGGACTGTAATAATAGGTCTATATACACCTAATTCATTTGATAGCTTAATAATGTAAGAGTTTACTATTTTGTATATCTGCTGTTTTTCGAAATAAGTCACTCGATCTGTTGGAGAGTATGTAAACTTAGTACTGACGGTCTTCGCTTTCTTCGAAAATTTTAATTGTAGGGGGCGCATAATCGGTTTCTGTCGTTTTTTGTCGTTACTTTTCGTTCGACCTTATAAACATTTTAGTTTCCGCCATGTTTTGTATCGTAATGATTCGCGATTGTTATGCTACAATAAATTTATCCATATAAGATTATTTTAAAGCATTAAATTATGACTATGGGGTCCCAATACTATTTGTATAGTGAGATAGTTCTGCAGTGAATCTTCAGTTTGGATCCAGTTACCAATCCTGTCTCCGAAGATGAGTAAAATACAATACCGTGTTCCCAGTTGCCATGAACCTCAATCAAGTAATGCAAAGGGTAGCAAATAAATATACAAATTATTCTTGTTTTCTTAATCTATACATAAAACAATTGATATTTTTATTTTAAATAGCTTAATCAATTAACAGTAATAAATCAATAAATTAATCAATAAAGTATGATTAAGAATCAGAGATATATTTTATGCCTGCCTGTTAACAGTAGTTTAGTTTTTGAAATGTTGCATGTGTGAGGTATTTCTACTAAATTGGTTTTTGTTAAATGGATCTTATA